>VWZF01005406.1:232523-260822 GCA_013396755.1 Sclerurus mexicanus
GGTGGGGGGGGAGCGCCCGCCCGCCGTGTCCCCGCAGACACACACACACACACACACAGAGGCAGAGCCGGGGGCGGCTGGTCCCTGCTGTCGCTCCCCTCTGTGGGTCTCTGCGCCCTGATCTTTGCTCCTTTGCCGCTGCCGGGGTGTTGTGTGCTGGTGCACCTGTGAGGGGAGGCTTTCCGGCCGTGGTGGGAGGCCGGCGTGTGCAGCGCTTACCAAAGGTGTGATGTTTGACTGTACAGCAGAATAGCTGAAGGAGCGCTGTACCCTGCGCCAGCCAGGCAAAATTCTAGCCATAAGTACGTTTCCTTTTTGTATTGGGAAATGATGGTAGTGCTAGTAAAAACAAATATATATAGTGGGTTAGACCCTTCTTGGGTAAGCGCAAGTGAAAATACGATTAGAGTTTGTGAGCAGGGCTTACATTTTTGACTGACAAACAAAGCAGCTAGAGGCTGGCAGAGGAATTGTCTGTGGGCATGTGGGGAAAGGATTAAGAATGCATCTCTTTGTAGAAGGTCGTGTTTTGATCTCTTAAGTAAAAGGCCACTCTTGCATCACTACTAGGATTAGAAAATATCTGAGTTTCTGTTTGCTTTACTTGTGCTTATCTATTCGCCTTTCTTGCTGTTCCATTGCACTTGAGAGGTATGGGTGACAAATCACAGCCCTTGCTGAAAGCAAGGCTAAGCGTGGAAGGGACCACAGTGTGTCAGTCTGGTCCAGCCTCCCTGCTCAAGCAGGATAATCCTAGAGCACATGGCACAGGATTGTGTCCAGGCAGTTCTTGAATATCTCCAGTGTGGGAGACTCCACAGCCCTTTGCCTCTCATCCTATTGCTTGGCACCATCAAGAAGAATCTGACTCCATCCTTTTGTCGCCTTCCCTTCAGATACTTAGACATTGATGTGGTGCTGTCTCTTCTCAATGCTGAACAAGCCCAGTCCCCCAGCCTTTCCTTGTAAAAGAGATGCTGCAGTCCCTTAATCATCTTTGTTGCTCTCTGCTGGACTTGCTCCAGCAGCTCCATGTCTTTCTTGTACTGAGGAGCCCGGAACTGGACACAACACTACAGGGGAGACCTCACCAGGGCTGAGTAGAGGGGTAGGATCACCTCCCTAAACCTGCTGGCAGTGCTCTTCCTAATGCACTCTAGGAGATCTTTGGTCTTCATGGACATAAGGACACACTGCCGGCTCACGAACACCTTGTTGACCCCCAGGGCCTTCTCCACAGAGCTGCTTTCCAGCAGCCTGTGCTGGTGAAAGGGGTTATTTTTCCCCAGGTGCAGGACCCTGCATCTGCCTTTGTTGCATTTCAGCCAGTTCCTCTCTGCCCATCTCTCCAGCTTGCTGAGGTCCTTCTGAAGGGCTGCACATCCCTCCGGGCTATTTGCCACTCCTCCCAGCTTTGTGTCATCAGTGAACTTGCTGAGGAGGCCTCTGCCACTTCATCCAGGTTATTGATGGATAATTTCAACAATACTGGGCCTAGTATTGAACCTTGGGAGACACCACTAATGGGAAGGCTCAGATTAGATAGACCCTGTTCCACGATTTACAATGTTCTGGGATCTGCTGTTCAGGCAGTTCCGAATCCTACTCGCTGTCCACTGATCCAAGCCACAGTTCTGGAGTTGAATTTTTAGATACCAGAGATTTGCTTCTTCTGCCGTTTGTCTTAGTTACCTTGTGTTGGTTTTGTTTTTGTTTTCTTTCCTTAGTTTGTTCAGTTTGGAGGTTTTTTGTTTGTTTTGGGTTGGGTTTTTTTTTTGGGGGGGTTTGCATTTCTTTTAATGTGAAATCCCTTATAAGCTCTAGTAATTTTTTTTTTCTAGTCAAGTTGAGTTACTCTTAGATCTTATATTCACTTGGATAATTAACTTCTTTCTTGAAAATAGCTCTATGGGTTGTCCTGGACATAAATAGCAGGATTGTCATACTTGGGAGCAGAAAGTGTGCTTTAGTGGGGGAAGAGGCCATGGACTACTGTGGACACAGCTGATTTTGAACAGTTTTGAAGCTGATGAAAACAGTCTAGTGTGTGCTAGAACCTCAGCCTTTCAGGTGAGCCTGTGTGGGGTTGCTGCTCATAAATCTTTGAGAAATAGTGACAGCTGTAAGGGGCAGGAGACACAAATGGGGATATAAGGGAAGACATGCAAGAGGATAAACTGGAGGGAGAAGGATGAGATACATTAAAAGACATGAGAAGAAAGAAGAGGGGAGGATGGAAGGGAAGGGTACACTTTTGGGTAGTCAGTGCCCTAGGAGCTCCCACTTCAAAGTCACTGCCTGTTGTGGAGATAGCACACTGGAGGAAGGGCACTCTGGGCTGCTGGTAAGATACCCCTGAAGGGACTTCGACCTCTTGGACAACCCACCCTGAGGAACTGCGACCTGTGGATGACTCACCCGTGCGGAGACTGCAGCCAATGGCAGGCCCATACTGGAGCAGGTGCTCAGCCAAAGGGATTGCAGTCTGTAGTTAGTCACTCCTGAGCAGTTACACCTGTAAGAGCAGAGTGACAGAGACAGAGACACAACCAGCAGTGGAGGAAAATAAGTGAGAAGCAAGGCATGGCAGAAGAACCTTTACATGCTGCCCCTTGCCTCCCATGTTGTCTTGCTGAAGGGCAGGGGAGGGAGTGAGTGAAAGGAACTGTGCAAAAAGGTGGTCCAGATAGAAAGATGGGGAGGAAATGTCTCTGAGTGAAACTGAGCCTGGGGAGGGAGGACAAAAAGTACTTTCAGGAAAGTTGTCTTTTTTTCTCAATAGCCAAACTGATAATTATTTGCCTATTTATTGCTAAAAATTTAAGTAGAACTGCATGAGTTGAGGCAGTTTTGTCTGTGACAGTAATTGGAGAGGAGTGTAGGCAGTAGCTGGACCTGGTATGGCCTGGTTCTGGTGTATTTGCATTGGTGTGAAACCTGGAAGGAGTTGTTATTTTTGTTAATGGGAATTTGTCTTACAAGAGTATGTATTGTGTATGGGGCATTAATGCAGATTGTGTGTTAGCAGGTGGAAAACTTGCCAGTTGTGAAGAAGATGGGTCAGAACTGGGGTGATCCAGTTTCAGCCTCTGAGATCCCTGGAGAATAGTATGCTCTGGAGTTACCATCTCAGCAGCGCCAGAGCCAGGAGCTGTCTTAAACAGAGTACTGGGCTAATGGTAACAGGTATTTAGTGTTCAGTGTGAAAAGGTGGCCAGTGGTTGGAGGTGAGCAGCTGGTAGCACTGAAGTGATAAAATTGCAAGCTGTGCTTGGTTGGCAGGATGTTGTGGAGGAGATGCCCCAGTTATAGTGATTTGGCAAACCTGAGGAAACAGAACCACAGCTGCCCATACTATGACCACACAACTGCCTTTTGAAGTAATAAAGAATTGCTGGACACCTAAGGCAGCCATCCCAGGGAGCTGTCCTTGCAGTGGCTGTGGTGGTGCTGGGAAACTGGAGCTGATGGGATATAGCTGATGACTAGAGAGAGAGTACTGCTCTGGTGATTTTTGGAGCCTGTGCCACTTGTTAGCATTCCCCTCTGTAAGGCAGGAGGACTGTGGGGTCGTCTGATGGAATTGTATGTGGAGGAAGAGCCTGGTCCTACAAGCAAGGTACCCCTGTGAAGGGAATTAGCAGAAGCAGGTGATCAGCTCAGTTTGGAGCATGTTTCTGAGGAAAGGACCCCAGATAGATGGTGATTGTTAGTGCTATGCCCTGTAAACTCTGGCGGCTGCACACTGTTGCCAGTGCTCCTCACTTCATAGAGACTAGTTTTGCCCTCGATAGTGGGCACAGCATGCTGCACTCTTTCTTAGACCCCTGAGGTATGAAGGAGTCTTCACTTCTATACAGAAAGTTCTCTTGATCTCAGTGGGAGGATGCAGCATTAGAATAGAATTATGTGGCTCTTATCATATACTGAAAAATAATTACATTGTACCTTTTACAGGAAGTAAAGAAGAAAGATGAAACTAATTAGCCTCTGTTTTCTCTTTATGTACAATATTGTTTGTTTAGTTTTTTAAGTCATTGAGGTAGGGGCTGCTGGTACTCAATCTGCACTGTGTCTAGCCATGCTCAATTGGTGAGCTGAAAGGGCTGATCTCTGCCACTGGAGTGCCAAGATAATGTTGTAACATGTCAGTGAAGCTGTTGTGGACTAGACAGTCATCCTTCTGTGGTTCTCCTTGGTATTTAAGATGTTTGATTTATCAAAACACTTAGAACATGTACAAATTAAGTAGGTAAATGGTGTTATTCAAGGAAGTAAACTTTTTTTGTCTTGAAATGCTGTCAGCAGTTGTCAAGGTTAGGATCAAGACAGCATTTCTTTTGTATTTGTTTGTGCTGTAATTGCTTTAGAAGTTGTAGTGTTTGGATATCTGAGGTACCAGACAAGGATTCAATTGAGGAAGAGTGCCTGTTCTTCCATAATGCATTTGCAAAACGTGATCCTTGCCTCCTCTTTCCCCTGCTGCCCATCCCCACTTTGAATGGGTTTGAATCACAGAAACTTTTAGTCTGGAAAAGCCAAGATCATTGAGTGGAACCTTAGACTACCTAGTCAGTTAAACCTTATCACTAAGTGCCACATCCAGTTGTTCCTTGAACATTTCCAGAAATAGTGGCTCCACCACTTCCATAGGCCTGTAGCTCCCTGGCATACCTTGAGGCCATTCCCTCCTGTCCTATTGCTAGTTGCCTGGGAGAAGGGACGAACCCCCACCTGGCTACAGCCTCCTTTCAGGTAACTGTAGACAGTGATAATGTTTCCCCTGAGCCTCCTCCTCTCCAGCCTAAACAACCCCAGCTCCCTCAGCTGCTCCTCATACAACTTACCCTCCAGACCCTTCCCCAGCTTCATTGTTCTCTGGACACGCTCCAGCACCTCAGTGTCTTTCTTGTGATGAGGGGCCCAGAACTGGACATAGGACTTGAGGTGTGGCCTTACCAGTGCCGAGTACAGGGGGTCAATGTCTTCCTTGGTTCTGCTCAACTCATTATTGTTGATACAGGCCAGGATGCCCTTGGTTATCTTGGCCACCTGGACACAAGGTTGGCCCATGTTCATCTGGCTGTCAACCCGCACCGCCAGGTCCTTTTCCACTGGGCAGCTTTCCAGCCACTCTTCCCCAAGCCTGTAGCACTGCCAGGGGTTGTTGTGACCCAAGGGCAGAACCTGGCACTTGGCCTTGTTGAGCCTCATAAAGATGGCATCAGCACATCAATCCAGATCTCTTTCCAGAGGCTGCCTGCCCTCCAGCAGATCAACACTCCCACAATACTTAATGTCATCTGCAAGCTGACTGAGGGTGCACTCGGTTGCCTCCTCCAGATTGTTAACAAAGATATTAAAGACATTAGGTAATGTTTGGTAACTAAAACAAATATTAGATAATGTTTAGTAACTCTCTTAAGCTATTTATTTGTCTTTGCTGCTTTATTTGTCTGGTCCAAAAAACTGAACTCATGTGAAGTCATGTTTTGGCTTTGAGTCTCCATTGTTCTTGTACCAGTTGTCGGTGGCAATTCTAATTATAGCACTTAATGGAAATCACTTTAAGGCAGCCACAGTCAGTTGACAGTGAGGTTCCTCATTGTCTCGGTTCCCAGGTGTAAGTGGGAAGGTTAGTGTGTGTCACTTAATTGATAAACTGGTTTTAGACAAATTATTTTAAAAAGCTTTTAGTTACAGTAGTCAATGAAGAAATAATGAATTTTGCATTTATGTGGCATTTGGGTGCAACTGGGCCTGCTATGCCTTGTTTGCTGGGTGAAATTCAAGACTTCCAGGAGCATATAAATGTAATAAAATACCCAAATGTAGCAAAGTAATTAATAGCCTTAGTGTAATGTGTATGGACACAGGGAGAAAATTCTGTTTGCGCAGATGAATAAAACTCAAATTTCCTAAGGTACTTCTGCAACATGGAAGAACTTTTTAAACGTGGCTTCCAAACCTAACCCAAAACTCCCACAAAGCTTGTGTTTGACGTCTGCTTTTTTTGTTTGAAGTAATTTTGATGTTTTGGTTAATAATCTATTATTTTGTAGTGATTATGACAATTTGTAAGAAAATGATTTTATTTCTCTTGATCCGGTTTGCTTTTCTTGTTAGCTGTTTTATTTTTTCTCTTTGACCCCCTCTTGCTGCTCAGTCTGTGATTTGTGTCCAGGCTTACCCTGCTCTGTTCTGTGGTCTCTCTACTTCTCTTTATCTCATTTTCACCTTTTATTTGTTGGTGGGACTATCTCCTTCTTAGTACTGTCTTATAATTTACGGTATCTGACATTAGATTGGGTAAGGTAGCTGTTAAGAGCAGCAGTAGTTACCCACTTTGCCATCGTAGGGGTTGCATTTTCTTTGGTTTGTGGAAGTGCTTTAAAGGCATCTTGTTACAGGTAGGAGCCAGGTAGGTTGTGGTGTAGATCTAATTTAAAAGACAATCTTTAGAGGGCTCTCCTGTTGCGTGGATAAGTGAACCAATGTTTTGATAGACTTTGACGGAGATAATGCAAATACTCATTTTTCAGTACCCTTCCCTCCTGTTGATAATCAAACTCAAACAGAAATCTGCAAAATGTGATTGTACGGGAGCTTCTCCAGGAAGTGTCTGGAAGATGTCTAGTCCATGTGCAATGTCATGTCTGTGCTTGGGTGTATGACTTAGTTGAACCTTTATTCAACTTGAACAACTTACACTGAAATTTTTCATGCAGGTCATCTACCTGAAGGTAAATAGTTTTTCTAGTTACGTAGCTGAACACAAGGATGGTGTAAAATATTGGTGACATTAACAACAGATTGTTGGTTTTGATCTTGTGTATGTGCAACAGGGAATGTAGCAAACTCATTATCTGATTAGCAGTGTCTTTCTGCAAAAATTCTTGGTTAAAAGCAAGCAAAAAAGCTTTGGAGTTTGACCATAAGCAGGGACATTGGAGAAGCGTGAGAAGTTGGAGAGTTACCAGAGACTCTGTCTCCAATAATCTAAGCATTGAGTCTGGACCCTACTTCTTGCAGAAAGTTTAAGGTGTTTGCTGAGAGTGTTACATTCTTACAACTTCATGGCTGTCACCAAGTGAATGACAACATTGTAGCAGAGGCAAATCTGAAGGATAGCAATGTGAAGATTGGGAATGAAGTACAGTTACTGGGGAGGAACACAGGAAAATGACAGGGTTTGGGAACACATTCAAGGCACAGAATATTCTGAGTTGGGAGGGAGCCAGAAGGATTATCCAAGTTCAACTCCTAGCCCTGCACAGGACAACCCCAAGAATCACACCATGATTTAACTCTGCAGACTTAGTGCTGTGACCATTTCCTTGTTGGGGAAGCTTTTCCTGGTATCTAAGCTAAACCTCTCCTGGCGCAGCATCCTGCCATTCCGTTTCGTCAGCTCACTGCCCCTCCTCTTCCTCGCATGGGAAAATTGTAGACTTCAATGAGGTCTCCTCTCAGCCTCCTCCAGGCTGAACAGACCAAGTGACCTCAGCCACTCCTCATATGGCTTACCCTCAAGGCCCTTCTTTGTATCCCTCCTTTGGATGCTTTCTAATAGCTTTCTATTGTTCTTACATTGTGGTGCCCAAAACAGGACTGAAGGTGAGCCTGACCAGTGTAGAGTTGAGCAGGACAATCTTCTCTCGCAACTTTGAGGCAGAGGCAGGAGTTTTTTTTAGCAGTGTGAAGAAAATTGGAGTGCTTCAGTCTGGAAATGCCAGCTGGAGGTTAAGTTCCAGCTCTGCTTGAAGCTGGACCAAAATTTAGCCACTTGAGCTATGCATAGATAGCATAATGGTAGCTTGTGATAGAAGGTGGAAACCACTGAAGGAGTGCTAAGTTTGAAATGCACAAAATTACCAGGGGTCAGTGATTACTGGGGCTAGTAGCACTGGATATCTTCATTAATGACACTAATGACAGCAAGTTGGCTGATGGTGCAGAACTGGAGGGGCTGATAGAGGGGCAGGTGGAGGGGCAGGTGAGTGTGCTGCTGTTCAGAGGGACCCAAGCAGGCTGGAGAAATGGTCTGACAAGAAGCTCATGAAGTTCAGCCAAGGAAAATGCCATGTNCTTCTTTGTATCCCTCCTTTGGATGCTTTCTAATAGCTTTCTATTGTTCTTACATTGTGGTGCCCAAAACAGGACTGAAGGTGAGCCTGACCAGTGTAGAGTTGAGCAGGACAATCTTCTCTCGCAACTTTGAGGCAGAGGCAGGAGTTTTTTTTAGCAGTGTGAAGAAAATTGGAGTGCTTCAGTCTGGAAATGCCAGCTGGAGGTTAAGTTCCAGCTCTGCTTGAAGCTGGACCAAAATTTAGCCACTTGAGCTATGCATAGATAGCATAATGGTAGCTTGTGATAGAAGGTGGAAACCACTGAAGGAGTGCTAAGTTTGAAATGCACAAAATTACCAGGGGTCAGTGATTACTGGGGCTAGTAGCACTGGATATCTTCATTAATGACACTAATGACAGCAAGTTGGCTGATGGTGCAGAACTGGAGGGGCTGATAGAGGGGCAGGTGGAGGGGCAGGTGAGTGTGCTGCTGTTCAGAGGGACCCAAGCAGGCTGGAGAAATGGTCTGACAAGAAGCTCATGAAGTTCAGCCAAGGAAAATGCCATGTTGGGTACGTGGCAGAAGTAACTCCATGCATCAGTACAGGCTGCAGACTGACTGTCTTGTTTGCAGCTTGCTGGAAAAGGACCTGTGAGTGCTGACGGGTGCCAATTTCTTTATGAACAGCAAAGTGTTTTTGGCTAAGAAAGGCATCCTATGGTGCATTGTTGGCAGGTTGAGGAAGGTGATCCTTCCGCTCTTACACAGCAGCAGTAAGACTACATCTGGAGTGCAGAGCACAGTTTTGGGCTCCACAGTATGAGTTACGGTTATACTGGAGTAAGTCTGATTAGGGCTACAGAGTTGATGGTGGGGCTGCTGCATTTGACACACAAGGAAGGGATGAGAGCTGGGACTCTGGAAAAGGCTCGAGAGATCCCATCAATGTGTGTAAATACCTGATTTCTTGGAGAGTGGAGGATGTGAGGTCTAAGACTCATCTCAGTGGCACATAGTGACAGGATGAGAAACAACAGGGACAAATTCAAATGAAAGACTAAAGAAAAGAAGACTTTCATGGTTGGACAGTGAAACAGGCTTTCCAGAGAGTTTATGGAGGCTCCATCCTTGGGGACAGGAAAGATTGGCTGTTCCTGAGCAACCTACTCCAGTTAACTGTGCTTTGAGCCAGACCGTTGGAGTAGCTGATCTCCAGAGGTGCCTTCCAACCTCTGCTATGTGATTTTTATGAAAGATGACACCCAGGCTGCTGACTGGACTGTTATGGAGCAATAGACCAAGAAGGAGTTTGTGTGGAGGCTGTAAGTTTTGTGTTTCTAATTTTAAAGAAGTTGAAGTTTACTTGACACTGTGTTATCATAAGATCTAAATTTATGTATTCTTTAGGGAAAGAAATACCTGAAAAAAATAGGAGTTAATTTTTTAATTATTTATACTTAGACTGTGGTTGAATGAATTTCTGTATTGCAAGATTAATAAGTGGGGAAAGCAAATTAGTGCAGAACCAGAAATCTGAGAGTGGTAACAATGTGGGAGAAAACCCATAGTGGTAGAGGCAGTTTGGGGAAGCCCAATTTTCTAATAGTGTGAGTCAGGAGGATAAGACACAGACTACACATGTTGGGGTAAACATTACTGTATTTTCAGCTCTGAACATGAATGATTTACCAGAATGCAAGGAACTAAAGCCTAGATTAAAAACTGTCTAGTGTACATTTAGAAGAGAGAGATCGTGGCAGTTGGGATGGTATGTTTATATTGAGAAGAAGAAAGATGGTACAATAGATGTATCTTGTTTTTAAAGCCCACTTGTCACATCTCTTTGAGTGTTTTTTGTGGAAGGGGAAGATAGAAAGCTGTAAGATTTGGAGTATGTAATATGGAAACGAAATGGGTTGGGTTAGGGGAGCTTAGAGGGTGAAAAAGCATTCAGCTTGGTATGTCAGCTGGAGTGGAGAAGCTAAAGAGTGGGATGAGGAAGAATATAATCTTTTTGTCAGTTTTTGTCAGGATGTGAAGATTTCAAAGAAGATTAAAGAAGTTGAGGCTTTACATGAACCATGTTTCTATGCAGACATAACATTTGATTAAGGTAGATGAGTAGAGTGGTAAATGATAAATTACTCTAAAAATTGATACCTGAAGTCTGTCAGAACTGGTCTGTGACATGCTGAATATCTAACTTGTTTCACTCGTTTACTAGAGCACCCTTCAGTATTTGTGTCCATCACTCCCTGGGAATTGCATAATGCCAAAAAGTGGTGTCGAAGTTCACTGGGATTTTTAAATTGTTTTTGAACTGAAATAAGATTCAGTGTTTTTCACACACTCAGTATTGGTTTTACATTTTACTTAGGACTGTGGTTTAAAAGGAATTATTAATTACTTTATTGTGTGAAATGTTTTGCTATATATCAAAAAAAGCTTTTCATTTTGCTAATTGTGAGGTGAATATTCTTGCATTTTCTTTAATATGTTACTTTTAGTAATAGTTGATGGGGACCTAGGCAAGACCATATCTTCTTATGATTGGCAGAGGTGAATTCATACCTTGAATCAAATTATTTAAGTTACAGCATGTATAAAGGGTATCTTACACTGTCCTTTGGACAAGTAAGGTAAAAAAGATGCTTACAAATGTAGACATAAGAAGCTGAAGTGATACATTGTACTAAGAGAAAGATTAGGACTATCTTGGCAGTGCTACTTGTATTTCTTAAAGCAATTTTTGAATACTTTGTGGGTCCTTCGAGTGGACCAATCTCTTTTCAGTAAAACATCAGGATAACTAACAACATATCTTTGCCAGTTTGTGCTGGTAATTGGCTCAGTCTGTTTTAGACCACTGGAATTACTGCTCCATTCTTCAGAAATACCTCTTTGTAAACCAAAGACTGTTTTGGTTTCTTCCCTCCACCTTGGTAGGGCTCATCTTGGCTTTGTCAACAGTATAGTCCACGAGAAGGAATTTGTAAATTAAGTTAACCAATATGTTGTTTTAAAGTGTCCTATGAAGTCTTCATTACTTCATTACCTTGATTCAATTCACCTGTAGAGTTAAGATTTCCCAGATGACTGCTGCTTTGATTTGATAATGGGTAGCATGCTGCACCTCATTTTATGAAGCAGAAATGATTTCTCCAATCATATAGGCACATTGTTAAACACAGAATAATCAGGCTGCTAATAATCATATACTGGTCAAGGTACTGTGCTGCTACAGAGCAGGTATCCTAAGCACTTTATATAAGTTTTTAGCCTAAATTAACATGCTTTTTTTCTTGTAAGCCTTGCTAAAGTAAAATGCTGGGTTAAAAAGAAGTAGAGAACTTTCAAATTCATTCAAATACATAAGGGCATGTATTTTGAACTACTGAATAACGGGGGTGACAACTAGAAAGTGGTAAAAACTTCCTACCTTCATCCTTGCAGATCTCTGTGATGTGTGAGGGGAGAGGGGGAAATAGACAAAGTTTTTAGACTGCAGGAGTCTGTGGGGTGTTTTCTGCTTCTTCCCCTGCCTGTGATACTGACTGCATAGTATGAGGTGGTGTAGTGGGTGAATGAAATACATTGTCAAGAGTTGACTGTCTTAACCTTTTGAAATACGACTGAGATGTATTATAATTAAGTTGCATCACACTGCCTTTTAATCATTTTTAAGAGAAGCGATACATATATTTTATAACAGCATTTCCAAACACATTGTTTTGTGCAGATTGCGTGGTGGTGAAGGAGGCGAATTTTTCTGAGAGTCTATGAGCCAAGTTTTATGGGTTTCTCTAGAGATAAGACATAAAATTTGCCAACTCATTTTTTCTGGTTTGTGTCTATTGGAAATGTAAAAAAAAAAAAAAGCCCTTCTGAAATGCTGTCAAACATCATGTTTAATGTAGGAGTGTTACTTTAACATTTTCTTTCAAAGTTTGGTTTTTTGGCTTGTTTGTTTTTTAATGATTGCTTCCGTTTCAGATGTTTCTTACAGGAGACTTATTCAAGCTTCCAAGGCATTTGTGGCACTAGGGCAATGACACTCTCTCATTGACAATTGTGCAGACCAGACAAGGTTTACAGCTTTTTTGTTGTCCTGACTGGAGACAATAGGGCCCAGGACTGTGTGTTCAAACTTTTGTGATTTGGTGTTTGAGCATCTTCAGCGATATGCTGTTTTGTACTCCAGAAATGCTGATGAGCTAATGAAATAAAAATTTGGCCTTTCATACACTGAAAATAAAAAGTGTTGGCAAGGTATCTGCCTTAGGATTCGATAAAGTAGTTTCTCTTTAGACATTAATATAATTCTGTTACTGGCAGTTAACTGTTTTGGAATCCTTTAGGGAGAAAAATTGGAAAATGTTTGTGTGGCAGGGATCTTGAGCACAAAGTGAGTAGTAAGGAGCAGCCTGGGGTCTGTAGGAAGCACGTTATCTAATGTTTAGCAAATTATGTTGTCATTGAAACTTATGCCTTATGAAATAATTGGATCTGAGCTAGTTTAATTTTAACAGATTTTAAAAATAAAGTCAGAAAACAAAATCAAATAGTCTCACAATACAGTAGGTCTAAAGCTTTGTGTTTTAGAAGATCCCACATTTAACACTGATGTGTTGATCCTGTATAAAAGCTGTCTGCAGTGGTTGGTTATTCTGACCCAGAGTTACAACCTTCCACTGGAGATGCTTTCATAAACAAAACACAAATTGTGCTGGATGAAGTTCTCTGAAGTTGCAAGGAGTCTGTATCAAGAAGCATTTCTGTTTCTATGCATTAGTGACTCTTGATTTGGTGCTCAAAGGGATAATCCAAATCCCCTCCTACTGCTACACCTTTCTAAACATTTCTGCCGTTCTAATCTGCCTTTAGTGAACATGTGGGTATGTGGTGACTCAGATCAGCAAACTAGCTTTTTCTGTGGGACAGTTCCCTGTTTGATCAGCATGCTGATCCAATTTATGTTGTGGCACTGAGGGTGGGGGAAAACAGAAACAGGGAATGAATTGCTGTTTTGATGGCAGACTGCAGATAGACTACGAGGAAAAACAGTATGTTCATTTGAATGCTTAGTGTGATCCATAATGCATGTTTTGTAGGCAGCTTGCTGTGTTTTTGTTAAGCCCACTTCATTTCTTCTTATTGAAATGTAAACTGTCTAGGATTTGGTCAGTAAAAGGGTTCCTATTATTTCAGGTTTAACCACAGCCTATTGTATGCGAGCCTATTTGTTTCTCCTTTTATCCCGCAGGTGTGGGGGGCAGGGAGGGGAGTAGGAGAGGAGGTGTTTGCTGATTTTAAATTGAGGTCTGTAGTGTTTGTTCTTCTTATTCCTGAAAGATAAGGGGGTTGGGTTTTTTTAATTCTGCTTAAAGCTGTAAAACATGTTGGAAAGCGTTTTTAGCTCCCTCTGTCTCCCCCCTCTTCTCACTTCTCCCTTTTAGAAAAAACAGTACCAAGTTATGGATTACATCTACTGAAAATGACTTTGTGATTTGGAAAATGCTAGTTAAAGGATTTCAGTTGTGTATGGAGATTTTAAATTTGACATTGTGAACAGCACTAGATAGGATTTGTTCTACATTGTATGATTTTGCTTGTCCTTGTTACTCTCTCCTGACTGAACGTCTACTTTACAGAATTGAAAGAGCAAATCGGTGTTTGGTTTTTGAGAAAAGTCATGTTCTGAAAAATAACAATGGTCACAATCTAGGTACTTTCTTGGTCAATTCCAGCTCAACAGCTTTAATTTGACTTTTCCACAAAGAAAAAAAAAAATATTTTGGGACTTGTTTTAAGTGGGGTTTTTTTGTTGTTGTTGTTGGTTGGTTTGGGGCTTTTTTTTTTTTTTTAGTCATTCCCCTTCCTTTCCACTACCCATTGTGATTTCAGTGCATTACATTCTAAGGCCCTTTTTTTGTCTGCAGGGATATGTGTAGTACAGGAGAAAATACACATGTAGCATGTGAAATGTTTGATCTGCCTTGTACATTGAGTTGGCACTTGATGAAGCACTAACCAATTTCAGCATGCTTTTCAACATAAACTAGTATGCAAGAGGTAGGGTTACATTTTTTGTTTTCGGTGTTTTTGCAGGCATGCACGAACTTAGGACTGTTTCTCTGCTGGCGGACAGCCACAAGAAGCCTCTACTACAAAGGGCACACCTGCATCTTACCTAGCATGTTCTTCTTTCAGACTTGTCTACTTTCCTCTGTCTCTGAATATTTTATCAAGGCCAAGTGACGTGTTAAGTTGCCATGTGTCCATGTGGCTGTTGAATTGGATGTAAGCAGGTGACAAGAGTGGAGGATGGGAAAGACTGCCTACCTGAGTGTACTCTGAGTGACGAGGGCAATGGTTTGACCCAGGCCAGCAGCCAAGCAAAGGTGTCCTGAGCTGGGACCAGGATATTTCTATAGGCTGATCTCTTCCTTTCATTCAGTGGAGGTATAAGGGTGACCTTAGTGCCTTTGGTATTACTTCAAGAATCACTTGTCCTTGCTGGAGGTGTCTTCTATTACTTATTAACTTGAGTGAGTTGTTCCTGGCAAGCAAATAGGGGCAGGGAGCAAGCTCTAAGGGAGTGAATGCTGTGGAGGAAATCTGTGATGTAGACTTGGTTGTGGAATTATTTTCAGGGGCCTGACCCAAATCTATGATTAGCTCAGCTCTTTTGGAAGCCCACTGAAGCATGAGAAGAAAGGAGACTGTATTCCTGCTCTGCTCCCATGGTCTTGGCAGCACATTCACAGCTACCTTCTTGAATGTGCTCTGGAGCTTCTTGCCTAAGGTGCCCAAACTCTGACTTAGCAGAAGATAATCTAAAGTGGGTTATAAAAAAAGCCAGATTGAACTTTCTGTTGAGTGAATTGAAGCAGGATTGTATGGGCATCAGTACTGGCACAATATTTGTCTCCTATTGACAGCAGCCCAGGAGAAGGATTATTGGGGGATCTTTGCTTCTAGTGAAACTGCATGATCATCTTGTCACATCCTTTCAAACCTGCTAAGTTAAAACTGATGCAATGCTAGCATTACATGTGGGATAATAGTTACATGGTGGTTTATATATTTCAGCTAGTTTGTTGTGGGATTAGACAAATATCAGCACCACTGAGAAGCACAGGATATCCCAGAAAAAGAGGGGATAGGAGGAAAGGAGTACCTCAGAGCAGTGGCCTGCAGTTAAACTGGTTCATCTACGTTATAAAGCTCCACTCAAGGGGAAAAAATGTTGAAGACAAAATCAAGGTGTTTAATTCTTGCTGTAAGAACAATTCTCTCCATTTACTAAGAGACCTGTGGTGACAGGTGACACTGCTTTTTGTTTGACTTGTGTTTTAGTTTTGAATCAAGGTCTAGGAGGTCCCTAAAAAGGAGTCATAATGTAGTGGACCTTCTAATACAACAGTAGTATTCCTGCATGCTTAAGTCTGTGTAGAAAAATATAAGAAATAAGTATTTGATAAGTATTCAGCCTTAACTGTATCATTGCAGAGAGTCCTCTTGTGTTTCTCTGCCTCTGTGCTGTGTCTTGTTTTGCTTCCTGGTGGGGTGTACTAGAGCTATGACAACAGTTGCTTGTACAGACCCCATTGCTCTGACCTTTACAGGTGAGCAAAAACTTGCACATATATATATTATATAAGATGTAGTGATATATATATAGTCTTATTCAGTCTATGAATATAAAATCATAGAATAATTTAGGTCAGAAAAGCTCTGTAAGATCAAGTCCAACTGTTAACCTAACACTAAACTGTGTCTGTAAGTGCCACATTTACATGTGTTTTAACTGTCTCCAGGTTTGGTGACTCTACCACTTCCTTGGACAGCCTGTTGCAATGCTTGGTAACCCTGGAGAAGAAATTTTTCCTAAGATGGTGGGGTAGCCTCTAATACTCAATCTAAACCTACCCAGGCACAATTTGAGGCCATTTCCTCTTCTCTTGTTACTTGGGAGGAGAGACTGATCCCCATCTTGTCACAATCTACTTTCAGTTAGTTCTAGAGTGTGATAAAGTCTCCCCTGAGCTTCCTTTTCTCCAGACTAAACACCCTCAGCTGCTCATCATAGGATTTACTCTCTAGACCCTGTTCAAGACTTCTCCCTCTTACAGGGTACTTCTTTAATTAAAGTAGCTGCTGAGGGGAAGGCTAAAATGAGTGAATAAAAAGTTTTTAGTGGGTTTTTTTTGGCTGCTTTTAAAAGATATATGTCTTAGAGACCCAGCAGTCTTGTGTACTGTAACAAGTTTTTGGTTTTGCTGAAATACCACCTACAAGAGAGATGGAGATGGACTTTTGGTAAGGTCATGCAGTTACAGGGCATAGGGTTAAAGGCTTAAAACTGAAAGAGAGTAGGCTAAGATTAGATATTGGGAAGAAATTCTGGATTGTGAGGGTGTTGAGGCACTGGCACAGGTTGCTCAGAGAACCTGTGGATGCTCCATCCTTGAAAGGCCAAGTTGAACAGGGCTGTGAGCCACCCACTCTAGTGGAAGGGGGCAGGGAGTTGGAAGTAGGTGATCTCCAAGGTCTCAGCCCATCCAAACCATTCTGTCATAATACTCTTCTGTCCTTAATGAGGCGTGGAGAGGAAGTGTAGTCTTGGTCTTTTTTTTTGTTTAAAAAAGAATGTTTTATTGCTTAATCTGATAGAGATTAGCAAGAATTTGTCATGTAGTATACTGAGCAGTGATAACGTGCTTGTCAGGATCTTGTCTTCGTAAATACATTTTTTTTCTTCTGCTTAGAAGAAATCTAGATTACAGTTGCTTCTGTGGGCTAATTATTTTCGTGATAAGGAACAAAGTTTGAGAAAACTTTGCAGGTGCTTCTCCCCTGATACTGAGTGGTTGAAGTATAGCTCTTNGCTTCTCCCCTGATACTGGGTGGTTGAAGTATAGCTCTTGACCCCATTATTCATGCTTTTTTTTTTTCTTTTCCTCACCCACATACATCAGTATGAGACTGTATAAAAGGAATTTCTATCCTAGAGACTACAGGCTGATTCATTTAATAAATGTAGGTGCAAAAGTGCTTAAATGTAACTTGGCCATTTATATTTTCGCACACACTATCTGAATGTGCCTGTAAACAGTGCTCTTCCAGCATCTGTTTCAGAGCTCAAAGTTGTTCTGCATTCCTTGGTGTAGTGTTTTTCTGCAGCCTAGTGCATTAGGCAGAGGTGGGAAAAATGCATTAAACAAATGTAGTTAGTGGTTTGGGCTGCTTTGGGCTAATTTCAAGGCAAAAATAGTACATGTTATTCTTTACATGATACAAATAACAAGTAACTTTTTGTANATATATTATATAAGATGTAGTGATATATATATAGTCTTATTCAGTCTATGAATATAAAATCATAGAATAATTTAGGTCAGAAAAGCTCTGTAAGATCAAGTCCAACTGTTAACCTAACACTAAACTGTGTCTGTAAGTGCCACATTTACATGTGTTTTAACTGTCTCCAGGTTTGGTGACTCTACCACTTCCTTGGACAGCCTGTTGCAATGCTTGGTAACCCTGGAGAAGAAATTTTTCCTAAGATGGTGGGGTAGCCTCTAATACTCAATCTAAACCTACCCAGGCACAATTTGAGGCCATTTCCTCTTCTCTTGTTACTTGGGAGGAGAGACTGATCCCCATCTTGTCACAATCTACTTTCAGTTAGTTCTAGAGTGTGATAAAGTCTCCCCTGAGCTTCCTTTTCTCCAGACTAAACACCCTCAGCTGCTCATCATAGGATTTACTCTCTAGACCCTGTTCAAGACTTCTCCCTCTTACAGGGTACTTCTTTAATTAAAGTAGCTGCTGAGGGGAAGGCTAAAATGAGTGAATAAAAAGTTTTTAGTGGGTTTTTTTTGGCTGCTTTTAAAAGATATATGTCTTAGAGACCCAGCAGTCTTGTGTACTGTAACAAGTTTTTGGTTTTGCTGAAATACCACCTACAAGAGAGATGGAGATGGACTTTTGGTAAGGTCATGCAGTTACAGGGCATAGGGTTAAAGGCTTAAAACTGAAAGAGAGTAGGCTAAGATTAGATATTGGGAAGAAATTCTGGATTGTGAGGGTGTTGAGGCACTGGCACAGGTTGCTCAGAGAACCTGTGGATGCTCCATCCTTGAAAGGCCAAGTTGAACAGGGCTGTGAGCCACCCACTCTAGTGGAAGGGGGCAGGGAGTTGGAAGTAGGTGATCTCCAAGGTCTCAGCCCATCCAAACCATTCTGTCATAATACTCTTCTGTCCTTAATGAGGCGTGGAGAGGAAGTGTAGTCTTGGTCTTTTTTTTTGTTTAAAAAAGAATGTTTTATTGCTTAATCTGATAGAGATTAGCAAGAATTTGTCATGTAGTATACTGAGCAGTGATAACGTGCTTGTCAGGATCTTGTCTTCGTAAATACATTTTTTTTCTTCTGCTTAGAAGAAATCTAGATTACAGTTGCTTCTGTGGGCTAATTATTTTCGTGATAAGGAACAAAGTTTGAGAAAACTTTGCAGGTGCTTCTCCCCTGATACTGAGTGGTTGAAGTATAGCTCTTGACACCATTATTCATGCTTTTNAATGTTTTATTGCTTAATCTGATAGAGATTAGCAAGAATTTGTCATGTAGTATACTGAGCAGTGATAACGTGCTTGTCAGGATCTTGTCTTCGTAAATACATTTTTTTTCTTCTGCTTAGAAGAAATCTAGATTACAGTTGCTTCTGTGGGCTAATTATTTTCGTGATAAGGAACAAAGTTTGAGAAAACTTTGCAGGTGCTTCTCCCCTGATACTGAGTGGTTGAAGTATAGCTCTTGACACCATTATTCATGCTTTTTTTTTTTCTTTTCCTCACCCACATACATCAGTATGAGACTGTATAAAAGGAATTTCTATCCTAGAGACTACAGGCTGATTCATTTAATAAATGTAGGTGCAAAAGTGCTTAAATGTAACTTGGCCATTTATATTTTCGCACACACTATCTGAATGTGCCTGTAAACAGTGCTCTTCCAGCATCTGTTTCAGAGCTCAAAGTTGTTCTGCATTCCTTGGTGTAGTGTTTTTCTGCAGCCTAGTGCATTAGGCAGAGGTGGGAAAAATGCATTAAACAAATGTAGTTAGTGGTTTGGGCTGCTTTGGGCTAATTTCAAGGCAAAAATAGTACATGTTATTCTTTACATGATACAAATAACAAGTAACTTTTTGTAACTTCCTTTTGGTAATGGTTGGGCTGTTTCTCTGGTGATGGTAGGTTTTCAATTTTAACTTTAATTCTTTGCCAGAATATGCCACTTCACAAATAGTCCTTCATGTAAAATGATCTGGTGTACTGTCAATTTACCTTTTGCTTCATGGAGTCTAACAGAGTACTGCAATTACAGGCACGGAAATCACTTTACCTTAGTGTCACAATGCCACAGTGCTTTCAGAATGGCAGGCCACCACTTTTGTTCAGTGTTATGAATAGCACATGAACTTGAGTCTTACTTATGATAGCATGTTTAGAGACAGTTTTGCCATTTGCTGTCAGGATTATGTGGTGCTTTGTAGCTGAATAGGTGGTGATAATGCTGTGTGCCTTTTTGCATGTTTTGCGAGGTTTTCCTCTCTTGCACGGTCTGTAGGCTTTTCCTACTGTAATTCAATCACCTCCTTAATACTCTGTGTCAGCATGGTTTGTAATATGATGCCTTGCAAGATTCTGTGGTTTTATAACTTAGTGCAAATTCATCACAGTCCTGCCTCAAAGTTGTCTTCATGCTTTCCTTTCTTACCTTTTTCCATATACTCTGTCACTTCCTTCTTGTTTTCTGTTTATCAAGGCCCTTGCCTCAGTACAAAGCTACATGCATTGCTACAGTCTGTTTTGGTTCTTTTTCCCTTGCAGTATCTTCTTTTTGATCCTCGTGGTCAAAGTTGTATTTGTGCATTTGAGGGCTTGAAAAGCCTTGTTTGCTATTGTGTTTGTGAATATTGGTAAGGAAATCTTTGTCTGGTGTAGCTATATGAACTATTGCTTTCCTTACTTTGGTCTGGCCATCCCTTGACTGTTAAATGACCATCAAGTCTATTTCCATTTACCTCTTCAGAGCCCAGGCCTGGGCTCAGCAACAGTACGAAGATATAATCTCCTTTGTCCTTCTGCCTTTTTAGTGAACCTATTTTTCATTTTCTGTAACATTTTGCATGTGATGTCTAGCTGTGAGCCTGTCTAAAAGGAACATGATAGGAGGGGCTGGTTAGGTATCAAATGTCACTCTCCCACTTCAGGAAAAAGGAATTCTAGAGAACTGCTGCAATTTCTTCTTCTCTTACTGGCGATCTTTCATAGTTCAGTAATTTCACTTGGTGAAAGCTTAAGTTGAGAATTGATATAGTTGGGTACACATTGCAATAAAATAGCCTTTCAGTGTTACTACTGTGCATGGTAGAGAACTACAGTATGCAGTATATACACTAATTTGCAAATGTCATGTTTCAGCAAATACTTTTCCTTCAGTTACTTGTGTATATGTACTTGATGCAAATTTGATTGTATGCTGGGTCATCAAGCTTTTGGAACTTAATCTTCCTTTCATTCACACAGGAGTGTGGGATTAAATGTTAGTGAGTTGTGACATCATTAACATGTTTTGTGAGTTCAGTGTGAGACTTAGGGATATGGTTTAGTTGTGGACTTGGCAGTGCTGTGTTAACAGCTGGACTCAATGATCTTAAAGGTCTTTTTTTAACCTAAACAATTCTGATTCATTACTGAGATACCAGTAACTGTTTCAAACTGTGTGTGAAAGTGTATCTGTTGTTCTGACCTAGCCTGATGTCAAAATTTTAGGATTCTTATACTTTATTCTTTCTTGGAATTGTTTGTTAACAAATTGACCTGTAGGATCAACTCTTTCCCTTGTACTTTCATCTTGCTCTAAATTTTGCTTAATATAAAACATAAAAAAGCATCTGACCCTTTTGGGGTTTTGCCTTGTTTACAGTAAATTGTTTTTTAATCTTGTCATCTTGTTATAATACGTTTTGAATGCTATGGAGAAAGGGAGGAAAGTCTTGTCTGTGCTGTAGTTTGAAAAAATTAATACTCATTGTTCAAAATCCATAATGCAAAATGCATTAATCTGAAGTGTCTAGTAAGTTGAATAAAGTTGAATTTAACCTACATGTCATACTAGGGTTTTTTTAGGCATTGCCTGACTATGAGATAGAAAAATAGCTGTTTTTTCAGCAATGAATACTTTCTTTTAGCAGCAGTTTTAACTCCCAAGCTTTCTTAGTTCTCACTGTATTTTTAATGGCATTCTCTAGTGTATTTTCCTAAGTGGTGTTACATGCTACTTCTCATTACAGGCGCCTCCACCTCAATAAGAAAACCACAGACAAACAGCCATATAGCAAGCTTCCTGGTGTTTCACTTCTAAAGCCATTAAAAGGCGTGGATCCTAACCTGATCAACAACTTAGAAACCTTCTTTGAACTGGATTATCCAAAAGTATGTATATTATTCAGTGGGTTTTTTCCTTCCTGTGCCTCAAAAAATCATATGAGAAGCTTAAGTGGGAACTATGCAACTTGATTATGTCTTGGATTGTTCTTCTTTCTGCAGCAAATATATAATTACATATTTTACATGTTGCAAGGAAAACTAAACTTTTTAAAAAGCTATCTATTGAGAAATGTGTCCAAGGCTCAGGCATGAAATGAACTCTGCACTTCAGTAAGATTTGCTTAATCCTTATTCCTGCACTGTAGTGTTTATAGATTGAAGGGGTTCATACTGCTATAAAAGATCACTTGAGAGGCAAGACATCCTCCTCAGCTGACTACTTCTCCATAACAGGTTCTCCAAAAGAGAACACTTAACTTGATAGCCTTTTTGAAAGTTCTTGCTGGTAGATCATCTAGTGAAGAATTGCTCAATGATGAGGTGGTGTAACTCACCAGTGGCTGGTAGATAGGATCGTCTCCAAGCCACTTATTGATGTTGATAAGCAAACAGTTAATAAAAGCCTACATTTGCTGCTTACCACTGTTTGAATTTTTAATATAAGTGATAAATATTTTTGTGATAAGTGTGTCAGATACTGTCCTTGCTCTGAAGAGCTTACAACTTAAAGAAGGAATCTGTCAGTGCTTGCTGTATCATTCAGTATTTGATTTATGTGCCCATGGATGGGAAAAGGGATACATTTTCTACTGTTTATCTGCTGAATTTTGAAATTTGAAATTTAGTTTTAATAAAAAATTCCTCTTTTCTCAGTTCTTCTCAGAACTGCATCTGACACTGCTGCTTCAATTGTAAAAGATCAAAAGTTTGTGTAAGCTGCACAGCAAGTTTCCCTTGTGTATTCTGAGAGCTTTAAACTTACACCCTAAGTAGGCAGGTTAAAATAAACAAAAATCCCCAGCATTTGGAACTTATTAAAAGTTGCATAGTTTTTCTGTAATGAAGCTTGGGACCTTTTGAAAAGCTTCAGACGTGAACTTATGAATCCTTTCAACTTGAAGTGCAATAAAGGATGGCCAAGCACATTTTAAAGCATATTTAAGGCATGCTCTGTATGCCAGTATTGCAAACAATGCAAAGAACCTTCAGCAGCATCTTAAGCTATTTTATATTGTAATAAGCATCAAACCATTATGCGGCTGAAACATTTGACTACAAATAAAACTTGTTTAATAATTCAGAAAAAGAATTGTGCTGGATCTTGCCTTATGAGAGATAGTCTTGATCCTTAATTTTGATAATATATGGGTAACAATTTTAAAATGTTGCTACTCCACACAAATCTGAATTTCAGATAACAATAGGGACCATCGTATTTTTCCCAAAGAGAGTGGAAATGCATGTGTGGATGCTTCAGTTTACTGGGGCACAGATGATACAGTACGAGCAAAGTGTTTACAAACGCATTTTTACTTATTGTGCAGAACTACTTCTTTTAAAAGATTGACTACAGAAATTAGAACAGTATTGTCTGGTATTGAAAATTCAGGTGTCCAGGGAAAAATTATTATGAAAGATTAAGATTAAACTTTTTTCCAGTGAAGCAGAATTCAACCTGCAGTGATCAGTTGTCTCCTGTGGTACTCCATGTGTGAAATAGCCTTGTCTAGTTGTGCAGTTTTTAAACTGCGGGACTTACACATGGTATTTTTATCAGTGAACAGTTCTTACCTACTGTGCATATTGTAATTTTGACAGAAGTCTTTCTATTCATTTTAAGTCCAAATGAACCTGATGGTAATGTTTATGTGAATAAGCATCTTTGGATTTCTCCTGCTTTATCATACATTTTGTAGTTCTTTACTTTTTTACTGTATACACAAAGCCCATTTACTGTGAATTTGTCTGTTTTCAAATATTGGAGTCTGAAAAGTGATTTTATTTTTGGTTTAATTTCTTGGAGAATATGGATTTAGAAGTGCCATTGCTACTGTGGATTGAAGATTAATTATTTAATTACTATGAAAAATAATTTTATTTTGCAAATTTAATTTGATGCTCAATAAAGAACTAATTTCTTCCATTGGTTCTTTCTATGGTGTTCATGCTGCCAGGATTGTTCTGTTGTGATAGAAGGACTTGTCTGCTTAATGAGACAGGTCTTTTACCTTTTAAAATTTGTTTTCTATGCTAATAAGATGGTAGAAATCAAACACTGCATCCTCTTTAGCTAAATTGGCTTTGTGTTTGCATTCTGACAGGTAGAGATGTTTGTCTGATAGTTTGTAGTGCTAGAAAAATTCTTAACTCCCATTTAGCGGTTAATGGTTTTAAATTTCCACCATATTCTGAATGCAGTTAGAGTAGTTGGGTGTTTTGTATATGGCAATACCATTTTATTTTAAAGTATTTATGTATTTAGCTTAATATCTTCTGTTGTATGAAATACTTCTTACTGAACAAGAACATCAGGAATTGTCACCAAAGACCTCACAGGCAGCTTTCAAAGTTCAGATTACTTTTTACTTAAGTACTTCAGTGAAGATAAAGTCCAATGAGGTGAGAGAATAGCATAAAGGAGAATAAGAACTGTTTTGGTTGCCAGTTGGGACTCTTATTTACAGCACCTATTACAAAATGTGGTCCAAAAAAATTGTTTCTCATTGTGATTGAATTTTTCAATCTTGGACTGTAAGAATGGCTTCTAGGTATCTATCAGAAATTATTTGCTACATTTTATTCTTTCTACTGGAGCTCTAATAGCTTGTAATAATTCAGTTATTTTAGCAGGGGAAAAAAAGGTTGTATCGAGTAAGAAATATTCAAGGAATTTGCAGTTAATGCAGAAACAGAAAAACCTTTATCAAATCTTGCAAAGCTGCCTCAATGTTGAGTGATTCTTAAAATGCTGTTTCTTCACCTGCTGTTTGTAGCTCATGTAACAAGCATGGAGCTTGATTGCTGCAATATCTAGAAGTTTCCCTTACCTCTTGTTGTTCTTTCAGCCATTACTCTATTAATAAAGGCATATACAGATACATTACATATGCATATACATTGTTCCTGAGCTTAGCTTTATTATACAATTAAATGCACATATGTACATATACTGGTCTCTGTGGGGTGTCTTCCAACTCTGCTTTGCATATGTATCTACAAAGTAAAGGAATGGAAGATGTAGTTCAGAGGTATGCAGTCAAAGTGTGTCACAACATCATTCCTTTAATATTTTGAGTGCTGGAATTTCATTGAATATAATATTGGACTCAAGATCCATATGTGAACAAAAATGGAAATGGAAACAAAAATTTTACCTTGTATACCAGAATGTCTTATTTCATTCCTAATAGAAACCCTTGAATAACAGCAAAAGTCAAAGTTTTCATTACAAGAGTTTGAGATACAGCCTTTGTTCTTTCTTCACAAGTACTTCGTTGTACATTGAAAAACAGATTAATTTAGCTGTAAAACAACCCCCTTGGTTTTAATTCTATAACAGCACTCTTTATTTTTTTAGTTTGCTACACTATTAAACTTTATTCCCTAGACCACATGGATATTAACTGTATATATGTAAATATATATATATGTGAGTGTATACATTTTTGTTTTTACTAGTATGAAGTACTACTCTGTGTACAAGATCATGATGATCCAGCTATTGATGTGTGCAAAAAGCTCCTTGGCAAATACCCAAATGTTGATGCTAGACTGTTTATAGGTAAGCAGTGCAACTTGAAGGTGGGACTCTTACTTGTCAAATGTTAGGTACTCAACTCCATATACAGTATTCTAAAATAAATAGTTGTCTTATTCAGCCCATGTTGGTTCTGTAGCTTAATCAGCATTTTGGGGTAAAAAGTGAGTTTGTAGTCACAGTCTGTGACATCAGTCCAAAAAAACTTAAGGAAGAATGGTTTGTGTAACCCCTACATTTTTTCCTTCTAATTTTAAAACAGCAGTTTAAATCCTGTCTTTGCACTGAACTAAATGTGCAGGAAGTGACTTGGAGTTGTGGTTATATTTGAGCTTGAGGTCCTGCAACAATACTTTTTCCTGTGCTTAGACTGTAGGGCTCTTTCTTTGCTTTATATTTGAACTAGTGGAGGGAGGGGATATTAGAACAGGGTAGTAGAATGTTGTTGTTTTTTTCCCTCTGACAAACTGAACTATGTGTCATCTGGATGCAAAAAAGTGTCTCTTTATTCTGCTCCTTTTTCATTTTTCTGCTAAAATTATTGTAGAGTATAATGATCATAATCATAGTCTTAGGAAATTAGATGGATAATATTTACCTTACAGAATGTAGTAATAAGCTTAATAGTTTTACTGCCCTTTTAATTACAATAATCTTGCTACCCTGCCATTTTGGGGAAGCATTTGAATATTTTATCCCTTCTATTTCTCCAATTATATTAAGATCTGAAATATAGGTATGAAGGTATATACTTAGACGTAAATACTTGACACAGAAGTGGACCATAAGAATTAGTGGGTAAACATTCATTGTTCTTCGGTTAGTATAATTTCAGTATTGAGTCTGAATTACAAAAAAACCCTTTACATTATTCGTATATGATGTTTGTATTTTTTAGGTGGCAAGAAGGTTGGCATCAACCCCAAGATTAACAACTTAATGCCTGGATATGAAGTTGCCAAATATGATCTCATATGGATTTGTGATAGTGGAATCAGAGGTAGGTGTGTGTTGTAATGTGCTCACTGTTAAGTTGCACTTATTCACTGTAGACAAGCAGTTGTTGGAGACTATTTTTACTGAGAATATAAGTAGAAATTAAAATAAAAAGTCTGAAAAAATGTTTTCATGGTATAAGAAAGGGTTCATCTCTAATTGAAGGGGAAGATACCTTTAGAAATACTGTTCAAACTGTTCCCATTGTACTTACTGTTGATCATAGTAGTTATGTTAATCACTAATACTGTTATTTTTCTGAAACTTTGTTCTTGCAAAATACTGTGTATTGAAGTACATATGCTCTTGGTGTTGGTAATAAAATGAGAATTAGTGTCTCTCTACAGTAGACTGCTAGTGACAGAATTGTTTCATGAACTGTCTTTTATTTGTCACTTAGTAACACCAGACACACTGACAGATATGGCCAATCAAATGACTGAAAAAGTAGGCTTGGTCCATGGACTTCCCTATGTTGCAGACAGACAGGGTTTTGCTGCTACGCTTGAACAGGTGGGTGCAATATTTGGGGGAGGGTGTTCAAGTTTTTTTTTCTTGCAAAACCTATTTTACCTCTTGCACCATTTGAGTGAAGAAATGTTTATTTTCAGCTGCAGTCATGCTTTAAACTGTATAGGGTAACTCCTAAATGCTCTAAAATTTCTCTGTGGTGCTCCGAACATTTATTCAATATTTAAGTTTACAAACAATAAAGACTGCAGGATGAAAATTATGGATTTGATTTTCAAAATTTTTAAAACTAAAGAACGCTTTCTAGTGATTAGTCAGAAAGGACTATTAATTCTATTTTGATATCTGAAAAGGCACGCAGAAATAGCCAGGACAAGTCAAAGTCCGGCTTGCAGAGTATCTTATTTCCAGCAGAGTTTACGAGTCTTTGAGGAGAGTAGAACAAAAGCAAGACTTATATCCTGTTTTCCTGTAATAGTGTCTTAACTTTCTGCAATCTTCAGCTGAGAAACTTCCTGAACAGGAAGTAGACTGGTATATTTACTAATCCTTAATAGGATTGTAGTAAGAATGGATTTCTTAAACTAATGTTTCCATTGTTTCTTTGAGTCCATACAAAATTTGAATGTCTATAACTTTACCAGGAAGTTCTATAGTCCTGTTACGTGGTCCACCAGCTAGGTCATTCTGACCCTTACTCTCTGTAGTGCTATTTCATTTCTCCTAATACTTGCATAAGAGAAAGTGGAAAGTTCATTCCTATCCACTATCTTCATATCATTTGTTCTGTCTTATTTTCCACTCTTTTCTTTCTCAGTAAGTTCTTTTTTGTAGAATGAAGATGTTGCGTTTTCTTGTTTGTTCCTTGTATCTCAAGGCATGAAATTTAATCAGTTATTATTCTGAGCTGGCATGTATAAGGCACTTTGACCCCAAAACTAATTGATGGGGATCAAAGACAGAAATGTTAGAGATGAAAATGCAGTGATATTCAGTACTCTGTCATTGCATGGAGTGATCATGTGATTTTTTTTTTCCCCTTTTAACAATTCAAAGCCTGAATTTCCTCTTACAAGAGAAACGCAGAGAGCTATAGCACAAATTTTAGTACTGCTATTTGCTAAAGCAAGGATATGGCTATTTGTTAAAGCAAGAATTACAGCTCCTGCTTCTCTATTTCTGAAGTTTTTTGCTTTCAGATCTGATATACTGCAAGATGACCATGCCTTTTCTTGAACAAGTTACTATAAGACCAGTGTGAAGGCAATCTATATTCAGAATAGTACCAAGAGGCGCTAGCGCTTATTCCCACCTTTGTTTTGTAGGACACTCTTAGTTTTAAGTTACTGGATCTTGTAAAAACACTTGCTGTTTTAGTTTAAGCCCAGTTGGAAATTAAACACCACGCAGCCACTCGCTCAACCCACTCTCTGTCCCTCCCACCCCAGTGGAATGGGGAGGACAATCAAAGTAAAACTTGTAGGTTGAGGTAAAAACAGTTTAATAAATAAAGTAAAATGTAGTAATAGTGGTAAATGATGATAATAATGATGATAAGAAAAAGGAAGAAACAAGTGA
Organism: Sclerurus mexicanus; assembly: GCA_013396755.1. Classification (NCBI taxonomy): domain Eukaryota; kingdom Metazoa; phylum Chordata; class Aves; order Passeriformes; family Furnariidae; genus Sclerurus; species Sclerurus mexicanus. The sequence goes on from VWZF01005406.1 coordinate 260,796, forward strand.
TGTGCAATACAACTGCTCACCACCTGC
>VWZF01005409.1:4710-26384 GCA_013396755.1 Sclerurus mexicanus
CCCCCAGTGCATCAGCAGCTTTGCAAAGCACCAGCAGCTTTCCTGCAGCAACCTGTGGGAAGGAAAGCTTCCTGATGGGAAACTTCAGATGGAAATCCTTAGCAGAGCCTGGGTTCAGTGCCAAGGAGGTCCTGGGTGTGAAGGGCAGGATACCAGTGGCTGCTCTGGGGATGCTGCTTTGGGGCAGTTTTCCTACCTGTGTACCTGGCCTCAAGCTGTTCAAATCCCACTGGAAAACCTTTACCCAAGGAGGAATCCTGAGAGGGGAAATTGGAAGTGTCTCACACTTTTACTCAGCCTTTCCTGGAGGACATAACCCNCCCACCCTCCAGAGGTGGGACTGTGCTGATGGAGAAATGCCAAGCTGGGGAGACTGGGATTTAAGGTGGAGTTCCAGGGAGGGCAGTAATAGCCGATCAGAGTTAATGGTTGAGGCTGAGCACTGGGATCTCAGTTCCTAAGCCCAGCCCACCCCAGGCCCCTTCTCCTTGGGAATGCATCACAGTGACCTCCCCCCCCCACCCCGCCCATGAGTGTCACCTCGGGGGATGGCCATGTGCTGAGGGCAGACTGTGTCCAGTGGCTCCTGCGTGATTGAGAATCCTGCATGACTGGGAATCCTGCTTCATGTTGCAGAGCACTGCAGGCATAAATTGGCTGCAGAGAACCTGGTCTCTGCACAGAAACTCCTGGATGGAGAGGAGCTGGCTCTGGCCAAGGTAACTGCATGGCACACTTTAGTTCTAGCAAACACCAATGCGATGATGACTGGCGTGGGGTCAGTGACACTTTACCTGCCTTGCTCAGGTGGCTGTGCTGCTCCTGTATCATACCTCCATGAGCTGCAAGAGCCCTGGGGACTGGAATGAGTTTGACTACAAGACCCAGGTAATCCGTTTGGAGTTCCCTCCCTTGGGGTGCAGCAGGAAGCAGTGGTGCCTTTCAAGGAGTGCTCTGATACCTGCCCTCCTATTCTGGGTCCCCTTGAAAGACACTGTGAAGTGGATGCTGCAGTGCTCACCAGTGTTTTGGGGCTATCAAAGGCTTGTGGCAGCAAGTGTGGGCACCAGCATGTGTAGGCAGGGAGGCTGCCTTCTGCCTCAAGCCTGCTGTGGTTGCTGCCTGTGAGCTGTAGCAGAGCTGCTGACCCTGTGGCTCCTCTGGCACAGGTTGAGCTGGCATCAATCCTCAAATTTGTGCTGGATAATGAAGAAAGCCTGAATGAGAACCTGGAGCCATTTCTGCTGAGGAAAGGTGAGTGCTGGGCCCTGGCTGCCTGTGCTGTGGCACGCACAGGCCGAGTCTTGTGCAGGCAGGGTGGGCATTGTATATTTTTCTTCTTGCTGGCACTTGGCACACTGAGCTCTTACGAGCAACAGGTGTGCTGAGGTGATGCTGAAGTGGCAGCTTGGAGTGGGACAGAACCAGGCCGTAACCTTGCAGACATTGCAGTGCTGCCGTCTTCCTCTACAGTTCTCACACTGGCAGCACCCAGTTGTCAGGGATAACCCTTTTCTATAGCATAAGACATTGGGATTTTGGCCCTGTTTTTGCTGCTGTAGCTGCTCAGCTGTAAAGGGAGCAGCACCACCCGGATCCTGGCACATACAAAGTGGTCTCCTGTGAACTCCTCTTTAAGAGTAGGGCTGCCTTAGACCTTCTAGGCTCTTCCCACTCTGCAGTACCCCAACTTTTCCCTGGAGAAACAAAGCAGGTGGCATGCCCACAGCCTTGTGGGAGCAAAGTGCTGGAACAGGACTGTGAAGTAGGTGGAATGGGGATGTAAGGAAGGCTTGTGGCTTCCTCAGCTGAGCTGCTTCATCCCTGCTGGAATTTTTGGTTCCTGTGCCTCTGGGATTTCAGCTACTTGGCTCCTCAGGTATTAAAGATGACAGCCTGCTTCTCCTTTTTTACTTCCAGCACTGCCATCGTCATCTGGCACATCCAGCAGCAGCTTTGAGGAGTATTCCCCGCCGCTTTCCCTCCCGCACAAGCGAGAGGTGCGTTTCCTGGAGCTGCAGAAGATTGCCTCCTTCCCCAGCACCAACAAGTATGTCCCCCACCTCTTGGTTGCCAGAGGGAGCATGGAGAGGGGGTGGAGAATGGATAGGGCAGTTTCTGGGACCTGAAGGTGTAGTCAGGCTGCACACTGACTCCACAGAATACCCCATTCTGCCATGGTGCTGTCCTGCTGCACATTGCTGAGGCAGGCAGGCAGGATGGATGGATGGATTGTGGGGGTGAGCTTGGGTTCTAATTGTCTCCTTTTAGAAGCACAGAATCATTAAGGTTGGAAAAGCTCTCTGAGACGATTGAGTCCAACTGTTCCCCCAGCACTGCCAATGCCACCCCGAAACCATGTCCCAAGTGCTATATCCACATGCCTTTTAAATCCTTCCAGGGATGAGGACTCCACCACTATGCCAGGGCTGGACAATCCTTTCTCTGAAGACATTTTCCCAAATATCAAACCTAAACCTCTCCTGGCACAGTCTGATGCTGTTTTCTTTTGTCCTGTCACTTGTTACCTGGAAGAAGAAACCACCCTCCGCCTGCCTACATCCTCCTGTCAGGGAATTGTAGAGAGTGAGAAGGTCCCCTTGAGCCTCCTCTTCTGCAGGCTGAGCCCCCCCCAGCCACTCCTTGTCAACCTTATGCTCCTAACCCTTCCCCAGCTCCACTGCCCTTCTCTGGATACCCTCCAGCACCTCAATATGTTTCTTGTCATGAGGGGCCCAAAACTGAAACAAAGATTCAAGGTGCCTCACCAGTGCCAAGCACAGGAGGATGGTCACTGCTCTAACCCTGCTGGGTCATGCTGTGGGTGACAGAAGCCAGGATGTCTTTGGCCCTGTTGGCCACCTGGGCATGCTGGCAGTGGTTTTTGCCTGGCACTTAGAGTTTGGCATTAGTGTGATCAAGAGAAGGAGCATGGCCTTTTTGCTCAGGTGATGTGAAATNCTGTGCTGATGGAGAAATGCCAAGGTGGGGAGACTGGGATTTAAGGTGGAGTTCCAGGGAGGGCAGTAATAGCCGATCAGAGTTAATGGTTGAGGCTGAGCACTGGGATCTCAGTTCCTAAGCCCAGCCCACCCCAGGCCCCTTCTCCTTGGGAATGCATCACAGTGACCTCCCCCCCCCACCCCGCCCATGAGTGTCACCTCGGGGGATGGCCATGTGCTGAGGGCAGACTGTGTCCAGTGGCTCCTGCGTGATTGAGAATCCTGCATGACTGGGAATCCTGCTTCATGTTGCAGAGCACTGCAGGCATAAATTGGCTGCAGAGAACCTGGTCTCTGCACAGAAACTCCTGGATGGAGAGGAGCTGGCTCTGGCCAAGGTAACTGCATGGCACACTTTAGTTCTAGCAAACACCAATGCGATGATGACTGGCGTGGGGTCAGTGACACTTTACCTGCCTTGCTCAGGTGGCTGTGCTGCTCCTGTATCATACCTCCATGAGCTGCAAGAGCCCTGGGGACTGGAATGAGTTTGACTACAAGACCCAGGTAATCCGTTTGGAGTTCCCTCCCTTGGGGTGCAGCAGGAAGCAGTGGTGCCTTTCAAGGAGTGCTCTGATACCTGCCCTCCTATTCTGGGTCCCCTTGAAAGACACTGTGAAGTGGATGCTGCAGTGCTCACCAGTGTTTTGGGGCTATCAAAGGCTTGTGGCAGCAAGTGTGGGCACCAGCATGTGTAGGCAGGGAGGCTGCCTTCTGCCTCAAGCCTGCTGTGGTTGCTGCCTGTGAGCTGTAGCAGAGCTGCTGACCCTGTGGCTCCTCTGGCACAGGTTGAGCTGGCATCAATCCTCAAATTTGTGCTGGATAATGAAGAAAGCCTGAATGAGAACCTGGAGCCATTTCTGCTGAGGAAAGGTGAGTGCTGGGCCCTGGCTGCCTGTGCTGTGGCACGCACAGGCCGAGTCTTGTGCAGGCAGGGTGGGCATTGTATATTTTTCTTCTTGCTGGCACTTGGCACACTGAGCTCTTACGAGCAACAGGTGTGCTGAGGTGATGCTGAAGTGGCAGCTTGGAGTGGGACAGAACCAGGCCGTAACCTTGCAGACATTGCAGTGCTGCCGTCTTCCTCTACAGTTCTCACACTGGCAGCACCCAGTTGTCAGGGATAACCCTTTTCTATAGCATAAGACATTGGGATTTTGGCCCTGTTTTTGCTGCTGTAGCTGCTCAGCTGTAAAGGGAGCAGCACCACCCGGATCCTGGCACATACAAAGTGGTCTCCTGTGAACTCCTCTTTAAGAGTAGGGCTGCCTTAGACCTTCTAGGCTCTTCCCACTCTGCAGTACCCCAACTTTTCCCTGGAGAAACAAAGCAGGTGGCATGCCCACAGCCTTGTGGGAGCAAAGTGCTGGAACAGGACTGTGAAGTAGGTGGAATGGGGATGTAAGGAAGGCTTGTGGCTTCCTCAGCTGAGCTGCTTCATCCCTGCTGGAATTTTTGGTTCCTGTGCCTCTGGGATTTCAGCTACTTGGCTCCTCAGGTATTAAAGATGACAGCCTGCTTCTCCTTTTTTACTTCCAGCACTGCCATCGTCATCTGGCACATCCAGCAGCAGCTTTGAGGAGTATTCCCCGCCGCTTTCCCTCCCGCACAAGCGAGAGGTGCGTTTCCTGGAGCTGCAGAAGATTGCCTCCTTCCCCAGCACCAACAAGTATGTCCCCCACCTCTTGGTTGCCAGAGGGAGCATGGAGAGGGGGTGGAGAATGGATAGGGCAGTTTCTGGGACCTGAAGGTGTAGTCAGGCTGCACACTGACTCCACAGAATACCCCATTCTGCCATGGTGCTGTCCTGCTGCACATTGCTGAGGCAGGCAGGCAGGATGGATGGATGGATTGTGGGGGTGAGCTTGGGTTCTAATTGTCTCCTTTTAGAAGCACAGAATCATTAAGGTTGGAAAAGCTCTCTGAGACGATTGAGTCCAACTGTTCCCCCAGCACTGCCAATGCCACCCCGAAACCATGTCCCAAGTGCTATATCCACATGCCTTTTAAATCCTTCCAGGGATGAGGACTCCACCACTATGCCAGGGCTGGACAATCCTTTCTCTGAAGACATTTTCCCAAATATCAAACCTAAACCTCTCCTGGCACAGTCTGATGCTGTTTTCTTTTGTCCTGTCACTTGTTACCTGGAAGAAGAAACCACCCTCCGCCTGCCTACATCCTCCTGTCAGGGAATTGTAGAGAGTGAGAAGGTCCCCTTGAGCCTCCTCTTCTGCAGGCTGAGCCCCCCCCAGCCACTCCTTGTCAACCTTATGCTCCTAACCCTTCCCCAGCTCCACTGCCCTTCTCTGGATACCCTCCAGCACCTCAATATGTTTCTTGTCATGAGGGGCCCAAAACTGAAACAAAGATTCAAGGTGCCTCACCAGTGCCAAGCACAGGAGGATGGTCACTGCTCTAACCCTGCTGGGTCATGCTGTGGGTGACAGAAGCCAGGATGTCTTTGGCCCTGTTGGCCACCTGGGCATGCTGGCAGTGGTTTTTGCCTGGCACTTAGAGTTTGGCATTAGTGTGATCAAGAGAAGGAGCATGGCCTTTTTGCTCAGGTGATGTGAAATCAAAGTTATTGCTGTGAACCTGCCCCTGGGATGGGGGAACCAGAGCAGGTGTGGTTGCACAGGGAGGGCCTGTGCCCTGCGCTGGCTTTGGATGACCGAGCTCTGTGGTGTGCCTCTTTGCAGCATGCTGCCCAGCCCTCCGTCTTCGCCCATGGGGGACATCATGCAGACCCCCCAGTTTCAGCTGCGACGGCTGAAGAAGCAGCTGGCTTTCGAGAGGGAGAACCGGGATGGGCTGGAGGTGGAGCTGGCGGAGAATCGCAAGCTCATCATTGAGAAGGGTCAGTTGCTGGTGGAATGTCCTGTGGTGCAGGGAGGGGTCTGCGGGACTGAGACCTCCCCTCATTTCTCTGACTGTCTGTTTTCACCCCACCACAACTCTGCTCATGCACAGTCCATCCTTCCGGGCTCCAAGTGAGATTCCAGGTTCCTTCTTCCCTCTTGTATTCCATTATATGTCCTGGGCAGCAAAAGCCACGACTGAAGCAGTACTTGTACTGAGCAGAAGCACTTGCAGCCTGGCTCTTTTGTCTCCTGCTGCAAAGGGTTTCTATACTGGAGTGCTGTTGGGGGAGCTTCGGGTGGTATAAAAAGTTGCTAACAGGCCCTTTCTGCCCCTACTTCCTCAGAGGCGCAGATCACCATGATGCAGCAGCGGATTGATCGCTTGGCTAAGCTCAATGAGAAGCAAGCTGCAGACCAGCTGGAGCCCAAAGAACTGGAGGAGCTGAGGGAGAAGAACGAGAGGTAATCCTCCAGGAATGTCTACTCCATCCTGTTAGGCTGGACTTTGTCACTCCCACGTCCCCAGACTCCATGTTGTCTGTCTCTTCCCTAGCAGTTCATGAAACGGGAGAAGTCAAACCTTGTTCCTCTGCAGCTGTGCCCTGGGGAGAAGACCATAGGCACAGAATCAAAAAAGGGTTTGAGTTGGAAGGGACATTAAAGCTCATTCAGTTGCACGCCCCTGCCATGAGCAGGGATATGTTCCACTAGACCGGGTTGCTCCAGGCCTCATCCAACCTGTCCTTGAACACTTCTAGGGATGGTGCAGCTACAGCTTCTCTGGACAGCCTGTGCCAGTGCCCGGGGGGCAGAATCCCCCTCTCATCCTGCTGTCCACACTACTGGGAATCAGCCCAGAACATGGTTGTGCCAGCTGTCATGCTGGACCTCTCACCCTCAGGACAGTTATGGTGTGCAGCCCATTTTTATCACAGTGGGCAGGGAGCCAGTCGCAAACCACACAGCCTGTTCTATCAGCCCACTCTTACCAAACCCTGCATGGAAACAGCTGTCTCTGTTGTGGGAGAAGGCTGTGCTGCCCATGTGGGTTTTGCCTGCCATGGTATAACCTCTACATCACTGAAAGCTTTCAGGGTGATCCTGGAACTCCTGACCCCAGCCCCTTCCTCAGCCCTCCAGTTTGATCCAGTGAACTGGGCTTTCACATGCTTGAAATCACCTGCTACATTGCATCCTGGTTTTTGCTCTGTCCCTGTGCAGTGCTGTGTTTACTTGGGAAGGCTGCCCAACCTGTGCTGGAAGTGCCATGTCTTTTTGTCCTTTACTCATTTTATTTTGGAGGGGAGGTGGCTGGAGTACCACAGCTGCCTCTGCCCTCAATTTGGATTGGCTGGGCTTCTGCAAAGCACAAACATGGCTTACCTCTACTGTGCTTCGCCATGTGTTGGGACTCAGTTTTAGAGCTGGGTTGATTGGTAGAGACACAGCAGGGCACAGAGATTCCTTGAAACATTTAATTCCTTTGGCAATATTCAGCAGCACCGATCCTTGGTGATGCCCTTGCCTGTCTCGAGTATGCACCCCCTACTTTAAACACTTCCTTTCCCACAGCCTGGTGGGGCGCCTGCATGAGGCCTTCAGGCAGTGCCAGGACCTGAAGACTGAAAAGGCCCAGATGGACCGAAAAATCAACCAGCTTTCTGAGGAGAACGGTGATCTTTCCTTCAAGGTATGGGGCAGTCTGTCCTCTCCGTGTCCCTACAGCCCAGTTGGTTGTGGTGGGACCTAGGGGGGAGAATGTGTTGGCAGTACCAGATGCTGGAATGTTTTTGGTTCTGCCACTGGCTTATGTAACCTTTGATCCAGTGACCAAGCCTGCTTTTTACTCCAATCCTGATTTGAAGGGGAAGTCTAGTGGGGGAGTGGGGACTGGGTGGAGCTTCCTGCATGTGATGAACACCTGGGACCCGAGATGCCCATGTATGCTGCACCTCTGAGGAGCGGGGAGTGGGCAGAGTGCTAGGCAGCAAGGGCACACTCTAACGCTCCTCTTGACCGGGAGGATTTTTGCTTGGCAGCTGCGGGAGATCGCCAGCCACATGGTCCAGCTGCAGGAAGCCCTGAATGAGCTCTCAGAGGAGCACAATGCTGCCCTGGCACAGTCACAGGAAAAGCAGGGACAGCTGGAGAATGAGCTGCATGCTGCCCTGCAGGACAAGGTGAGGGGGCCCTGAGAGTGGTGGGTGCCCCCCTGCAGCACCACCTTGCCCACCCCAGCCAGGGGACGTGTGCCAACTACACGCAGGGTGGAGTGGCCAGGAGCCTCTTGCCCATCCATGCCAGCACACGGGGAGAAGCTGTATAACTGCCAGCTCCTGTGGAAAGCTTCTCCCTGTTTCTGGGAAGGGATCTCTGTGGTGGGAGAGGCTGCTCTCCTTGGCAGTGGGGAGAGATGAAGGTGCAGGAAAGGCATGATGTTGGTAACAGCTGGGTGACCATCCCTCTCCTTGCTTGGCTCTCCTGCCTCGCATTGTGCTCAGTCCCATGTCTCTGTCCCCAGAAATCCTTGGAAGAGAAAATCGAGATTCTCCAGGGAAAGATCTCTCTGCTGGAAGACCAACTGGCCAAGCTGGAGGACTGCAGTGCCCAGGAGAAGGGGGAAGTCATGGGGGACGTTCTGAAGGTACATTGGGGCTCTTCGCAGCAAGGGCTTGAATGGTAAGCTCCTCCAGCTGGAGAGAGCAGTGGATGCTGGGAATGCATGGCAAAGCCATGTGGGGCAGAGCTGGCTGCTCTCTGCTGCTGAATGGGGGTTGTGGGGCTGAGCGCTCCAGGGAGCCCCTTTTGGGCTGAATTTGCGAATGCTGCTCCAAGGGACTTGCTGGCTCCACTAGCTTCTCATAGCATGGCTTTGTTGTGAAGGGACCAGCTCCTGTGTGGTGAAAAAAGGGAGCATAGTGGCACGAGGCTAAGGGGAAAATAAGTGTGCTGGGGTGCACCGGGGGTGCCAAGAGAGAAAGCAGGCATTGGGCAGCTCCCACTGGGATGCAGCATGTGGGTCTGTGGCAAGCATGTTGGCTTCAGCTTCAGTAACACCTGGGGAGGGGTGCATGTTTTGTTCTCACTCTCTTCTCTCTGCCAGCTGGAGGAACTGAAGCAGGAGGTGTCCAGCCTTGCTGCCAAAGGAGCCGAGCTCCAGGCCACGGTCCTGCGGCTGGAGGAGGAGAAGCAGCTGCAGGAGGCAGCCCTGCAGTCTGAACGTGGCCGCTTCGAGGAGGAGAAGCAGCAGCTGGGCAGCCTTGTCACCAGCCTCCAGAGCTCCCTCTCTGAGAGCCACCGGGCCCAAGAGAGGCTGGAGCAGGACCTGCGAGCACGGGATGCTGAGGGGCAGGCTGCACAGCTGGCTGCTCTCAGTGTCCAGCATAAGCAGACCCTGCAGGACAGAGATTCTGCCCTGCAGCAGCTCCAGCAGCTGCGGGAGGCCAATGCATCTCTGAGCAGCCAGCTGCAGGCCATGGGTGCCAGTCAGGCCGCCTTGGCTGAGGAGAAGGCTGCACTGAGCTGCAAGGTTGGTGAGCTGGAAGCCCAGGTCCTGGAGCTGGGTGCTCAGCAGCAGCAGGGAGTGGCAGCAGAGGTGCTGAAAGCCCAGCTGCGGGAGCTGGAGGGCAGGCTAAAGGAGAGCCAGCAGAAGCTGGCCGAGAGGGAGAAGCTGGCCCGGGAAAACAGCCGTCTTCAGGAGCAGCTGCTCTTTCTTGAGGAATCCCTGCGGAACACTGAGGGCATCCTGGAGGACGAGAAGAGGCGAGCAGCTGACTGCCTGGAGGGCAACCTGGCCAGGATCGCCGAGCTAGAGGCAGAGAGGCAGCAGCTGGTGCAGAGCCGGGAGCAGGCTCTGCAGGAGCAGGGTGAGGAGCTGGCTGCCCACCAGGTGCTGGAGGAGAGCCGGGAGAAGCTGATGGGAGTCTCTCCTGCTGCCCGAGGGGAGGACATAGACCGCGTGCAGCTGGAGGAGGAGATCCGGGTGCTGAGCCGGGAGCATGGCCAGGTCTGCCAGCAGCTGCAGGCTGAGCAGGAGAAAGTGGCCGCACTGGAGGCCCAGGCAGAGCGCCTGGCTGCAGAGCAACAGGAGCGGCTGGCTGCCCTCCAGGCTGACCTGTCCAGCACCCAGGCATGGGTGAAGGAGAAGGAGAGTGAGGAGCAGAAGCTGAGGGCTGAGGTCTCCTCCCTGCAGGAGAAGATGGCCATGGCAGAGCAAACTGCAGCCCAGCGTGTGGCTGCGCTGGAGGCAGATGCCCGTAGAGCCACTGAGACACTGGAGGGGGTCTCCCAGCAGCTCTCCCAGGAGAAGCTCAAATCCAAGGAGCTGGAAGGCACCATGGAGCGTCTGCGGAATGCAGAGAAGGAGCTGGTGTCCCTCCGCTCTGCCATGCAGGAGAAGGAGAGCTGGAAGGAGCAAGTGTCTCAGTGCGTTCAGGAGATGGAGAGGAAGAACAGCCTGATCGGCAGCCTGGAGCACGAGGTCTCCATCCTCCATCGGCAGGTGACGGAGAAGGAGGGGGAGAGCAAGGAGTTGAAACGCCTGATCCTGGCTGAGTCAGAGAAGAGCAAGAAGCTGGAAGAGAGGCTGCGGGTACTGCAGACAGAGATGGCCACCGCTGCTTCCCGTGCAGCTGAGAGGTGCTCACTGATGAAGGTGGAGGTGCAGCGTTGCCAGGAGGAGATGGAGAAGCAGCGGATGACCATTGAGGCCCTGAAGAGGGACCGCCATTGCCAGAGTGAGCGGGAGGATGAGCTGCGGCAGGAGGCGAAGGCCTGTCAGGACAAGTGCCAACAGAAGGAGCAGCTCTTGGCTGCCCTGCAGCAGGAGCTCGACAGCGCCCAGGCGCTTGCTGGGGAGTTGCCCGCACTGAAGCACCTTTGCCAGCAGCTCCAGGCTGAGCGTGCCTCTCTGGAAAGCCAGCACCACCAGGACCTAGAGCAGAGGATGAAAGCCATGGCCGCACTGCAAGCTGAGCTGGCACAGGCAAAGCAGGAGGTGGCTGAGGTGCTGTCGCTGCGGGAGCGCTCAGCAGAACAGGACCGGGCCATTCAGCAGTTGCAGGCTGAGGCAACAAAGGCGGCGGCACAGCTGGTGGGGCTGCAACAGGCCAACGCTCGTCTGGCCGAGGAGAACCAGGGGCTCAGCGAGAGCCGGAGCCAGGGGCAGCAGCAGCTTGAGGCAGAACTGGGCCAGGCCAGGGAGCAGCACATGGAGGAGCTGGACCGGCTGCGGGCAGCATCCGAGGAGCTGGTTACCATCAGCAGGAAGGAGGCTGAGGAGGCGGTGCAAAAGCTGGAGAAGATTAGTAAGGAGTATGAGAGCAGCAAAGCTGCAGCACTGGAAGAGAGGAAGAAGCTGCTGGAGGAGAGGAAGAAGCTACTGGAGGAGAAGCAGAGACTGACGAGTCAGGTAAGGATTCTCCCATCAGGTGGGCTGTGGGCAAGGGGGCCCTCCCAAAAAGAGGTGTGTTCAGTCTTCTGCACACCCCTGAATCCATGTCCTACTTAGCATGGGGACTGGGGGGCTGGGATGACCTCCCAGACATGAAAGGGACTGTCACCAGAGCGTTTCCAGAGAAGAGCAACGGAGCTGTGGAAGAATCTGGAGCACAAGTCTGATGAGGAGTGGCTGAGGGAGCTGGGAGGACTCAACCTGGAGAAAAGTAGGCTCAGAGAAGACTATCTCACTCTCTACCAGTCTCTGAAAGGAGCGGGTTGGGCTCTGCTTCCAGATGACAAGTGACAGGACAAGAGGAAGTGGCCTCAAGTTGTGTCAGGGAAGGGTTAGGCTGGATATTAGGAAAAATTCGTTCTCTGAAAGGGTTGTCCAGCTCTGGCACAGGCTGCCCAGGGCAGCGGTGGAGTCTTCATCCATGGAGGGATATAATAGATGTTATGGATGTGGCATTTGGGGCATGGTATGGTGCTGGCCTTGGCAGTGCTAGGGGAATGGTTGGACTTGATTGTCTCAGAGGGGTTTTCCAACTTAAACAATTCCATGATTCTGTGAAAAGCAGCCTGGTCTGTGCCAGCTGTATGCTTACTTCTACCTTTTGTGCTCACAGGTGGAACAGCTGGAGGTATTTCAGAAAGACCAAGCTAAGCAGGTAATGCAGGCCAAGTGCTGGCTGCTCAAATGGTGACAGTGCACAGCTTTCCTTGCTGCTGCTTCCCACTGGAGCCACGCTCTCCTCTCGTGAATAGTTTGCAGTGGGGACCCAACCGTGGGGCACTTGGCTCCAGGTCTCTACACCCCTGGGAATTAGGAACTGGGCTCCCAACCTGCTACCTGCTCATTCATGGGGTGCCTGTGACTTGGCACAGCTTCTCATGCACCCCATGGCAGCCCACACAGTGAGTGGCTTCCAAGGGCATCCAGGGCTCCTCGATGCAGGACCGTCATTCCTGTGATGCCTTGTCCTCAGATAGAGGGGATTTGGAGGCAGCTAGGAAAGCCCATTCCTTCTGCACATCCCTTTCCCCCCCCCTTCAGCTTCTTGCCCAGTTGATAGGAACAGCTGTGTTTCTAGACAGCATGGTCCAGATGTGTCCAGAAGTAGGAGGCATTCCAGCAGCATCAATCTTGAACGTAGTGGGAGTTAGCACTTGGGAAATAATGCTGGAAAAGCCCCATTTCCCTGTGTAGTCCCAGCCTGAGCTGCCCAGGGACTCTGCAGAGGCCTTGTGGTTGTGTCCAGAGGGCTGGGGCTCCTCAAGCATCCCCTGGAGCAGGTGTAGAGCATGGCCAGGGCAGAACTCACAGCAACCATCTGCCTGTGCCAAGAGTGCTGGATTACCTGTGAGAGTTCAGGTTGCAGGTGTCCAGGTAGAGGATTTGCAAGCCTCCCATTGATGCCAGTGGGGTTCCTGCTGTGGCTGCAGGCCTCGATGGGTTCCTTGGCCATTGGCACATCCACAGCTGCCAGCTCTCCCCTCTTGAACCCTTGGAGGTGGGATTCTTCTTCCACAGACCAGGCACAGGCTCCCCTTGAGTTATGTGACTTGAGGTTTGACACCTGACAGCAAATGGTTGGCAGTGGAGATGGCTGCTGTGGCACCAGGGCACTGGGCATGGGCACTGGGCACTGACAGAGGCTTTGCTTCCAGCACGCAGCTGCTCCTTAGGCTTGGGTAGTGCCAACTTCCTCCCTGTAAGGACTAACATGGGGTAACTGTCAGTTTGTCATGTCCTGGCATCTTCTTGGTGGTGGGCGCTGCTGAACAGTCCCCCTGGGGCAGGAAACCACCTTGTCCTACCTTGTAGCTGGCCACAAAGAAGGGATGTGTTCATGGAAAGGTTGTTGGAGTTTTGTAGCTGGAGCTGATCTAACCAAGCCCTGTTCTGCCAGATGGAGGAGCTGAATAAAAAGCTGACTCAGCATGAGAAGGCCACCTTGACCCAACAGCAGAGAGTTAAGGTAAACAGGGACCAAAAACCTGAGGGCTGAGCTCTTGGGCACCCCTGAAGCTGTTGGTGCTGCCTAGGGGGCTCACCCATGGTGTGGGGTGTCTCTGAACCAGTCTCTTCCTGTCCTGCAGGCACTAGAAGGAGAGCTGCAGGCAGTGGCCACCCGCCAGCAGGAGAAGGTGGCAGAGCTGCAGGTGCAGCTTGCCCAGAAGGAGCAGGCGGCTGAGCACTACAAAGGGCAGGTATGTCAGGGCTGGCAGAGCCTTGCTGTCCCTGGCACTGCTGGATAGCTTGACAAGATTCCTATCCTTGACATCCTAGATGGAGAAGGCGAAAACTTACTACGATGCCAAGAAGCAGCAGAATCAGGATCTGGCAGAGAAACTGAAGGCCATGGAACAGCTGCGGAAGGAGAACACGGAGCTCCGGAACGAGTCAGACAGACTAGCCAAGGAGCTGCAGCAGAGCATCCTGCAGGCCAAGGAGTCGGAGCTGAGCTGCAGGAACCTTACTAGCCAGGTCCACAGCCTGGAGGCCCAGGTAGGGCACGGTCCAGTGGGGCTTCACCCTCCTCCTCCACTGCCACCTTACCTGAAGGGTCCATCCCTCCCTGCTTCCCATCCAGGTGGAGTTTGCTGAACGGCAGCTACGGGAGCTCAGCAAGTTCCAGGTGACAACTGCCACACCAAAGGACCAGGAGACTTGCCACCACAATGTGGCGGACCAGAGCACCGACAGCCTTGATGAGGAACAGCCGCTCAACTCTACCAGGTACCAGCCCATCTGGCTACCAACACCCCAAAAACCTGCTGTCCTCTTTCTTGCTGTTCCCCGGTGGTTTGGTAAGCCTTTTGGTGCTACCCTTGTCTCCTGTCTCTGCAGGAAGGGTTGCAGCTTGCAGTCACAAGCTTCGGCAGTACCACTGGACAGGGAAGAGTCGCTGGTGTCCCAGCGGCTGCCCCGGGAGGTGGAGTCCCTGGAGAGCCTCTATTTTACCCCCATCCCTAGTGGGACACGGTCCCAGATGGAGACCAGCACCGACTCCTTGGGCAACCTCTCGCTCAACTCTGGGTGCAAGACCCGCTCAGCCCGGCGCCGCACCACCATCAACATCACCATGACAAATGTGAGGAAGGTGGGCCCATTACAGAGTGGGGAATGGAGGGATAGGTAGCAGCACTGCAGAGGGACTCGGGATGCTGGGCAGTGAAAAGCTGGACAGGACCTGACAATGTGCACTGGCAGCCTAAAATCCAACCTTGTCCTGGACTGATCCCCAGCAGCATAAGCAGCAGTGCAAGATGGGGATTCTGCCCCTCTGCTCTGCTCTGCTGAGACCACACCTGCAGTGCTGCCTCCAGCTCTGGGGTCCCAGCATCACAAGGACGTAGAACTGTTGAAGTGAGTTCAGAGCAGGCCATGGAGATGCTCAGAGGTCTGGAACACCTCTGCTATGGAGACAGGCTGAGTGAGCTGTGGGTGTTCAGCCTGGAGAAAAGAAGGCTCCGGGGAGACCTTAGAACCCACTCCGGTGCCTAAAAGAGCTCTAAAGAGAGATGAAAAGAGACTTTGGACAAGGGTCTGGAATGACAGGATAAAGGGTGAATGGCTTCCCACTGGCAGAGGACAGGGTTAGATTGAATATTGGGAAGAAATTCTTCCCTGTGGCAGTGATGAGGCCCTGGCACAGGTTGCCCAGAGAAGTTGTGGCTGCCCCAACCCTGGAAGTGTTCAAGGTCAGGTTGGATGGGGCTTGGAACAACATTTCTAGTGGAAGGCGCCTCTGCCCACAGCAGGCGGGTGGAACCATATGAGGTTTAAGGTCCCTTCCAGACTAAACCCATCTGTGATTCCTTGATCTTTGGATTTTTCTCTTCCAGAAACAGGCTAAGTCTGAGGAACTGGACTGTGTCAACCTTTCCTTCTACAGCATCCCATCAGCTCAGTCCCTGAACGCTTCCCCTGCCAAGAGACGGCTGCGCTCAGCTGCCTCCACCCGATCCCTTACCAGCTTCCCTTCCCGGGAAACTCTTGTCAAGCTGGAAACCTCCTCCCCGGAGGAGACGCCCGGCAATTCAGTGCTGCTGGGCCTCCCTGGGTACCGGCCGGTCACTCGCAGATCTTTGCGCTTGCAGGGGACCAGCAGCTCCAGCCTCGGTGTGTGTGGGCAGGGTGGGCACCTGGGCTGCTGGCTGTGGGGTTCTACCCTGGCTTGAGGTGGGGAGGTCATTTCTTAGCTGGGACCCCCTATCTTAGCTTTCTCTGCTTTGGATTTAGGCCGGAACAGCATTTACCTGGGCACATGCCAGGATGAGCCGGAGCAGCTGGATGACTGGAACCGCATTGCAGAGCTGCAGCGGCGGAACCAGGCCTGCCCCCCACACCTGAAGACCTGCTATCCCTTGGAGAGCAGGGTAAGGGACATGGAGGGTGGGTGGCCCCTTTGCCGGAAGTGGAGTTTGGGAGGGGATCCAGGGGTGGACAGTGCCCCTCAGCAACATCCCTGCACCCCCTCCTCAGCCCTCAACCTCCTTGGGAACCATCACGGATGAGGAGATGAAGATGGGGGACCCTAAGGAGACACTGCGACGTGCCAGCATGCAGCCCTCACAGATCATCGCCACTGGCAGCGGGGTGGGCACCCGGCGCAGCACCCTGGGCCCCACCTGGGCCAGCGGCATCACCACCCGGCAGCAGAGGAAGCGCCTCTCAGACGAGACCCACCAGGGCCCTGACACCCCCCAGGTGAGCCCAGCCCAGTCCCCCCACTGCAGCACCCTGCTGGGGACCAGGGGACACAGGGCTGGGGACAGCTGCAGTTGTTCTCCAGATTTTGAGGGGTCTGCTGCGGTTCTGGGGTGGCATCCCAGTGCTCCTGTGCTCTCAGTGCCCCCACTACTTCTTTTACCCAGTGCTCCAAATACTCCCACTGCTCCAAATGTTTCCAGTTATCCTGGCTCCCAGTGTTCCCAGCATCCAGTGCTGTGTCCAGTACTCCAGATGCTTCCAAAGCCACTCCAAGGCTGAGCCTTCTAGCTTTTCTGTGTGCTGCTGCCCTTGCTCCTGTCCCATCCCTGCAGCCCCTTGGTTCCTTCATTGCTGCCAGCTCCCCAGCAGAGTGACCCCCAGGTGAGAATCTCAGCTGGTTCACTCTTTTTTCCAGTCCAAGAAGCCGACCAGCTGCTTCCCACGGCCCCAGACCACCCAGGACCGCAGTGAGCAGCGTGGCTCCCAGGTCAGCCGACGGAGCGAGCAGCCGACCCCCGCCAAGCAGGTGAGCTCTAGAGGGAAAAACGGGTCAGAAGGGATCCGCCTGTCCTGCTCTGAGCTCATGATCCTGCTCCCTCCTCTGCAGGCTCAGAGGCGCCAGTCGATGGCATTCAGCATTCTCAACACCCCCAAGAAGCTGGGGAACCGCCTTCTGCGCCGGGCAGCCGCCCGGAAGAGCACTCCCAAGAACTCCCCTAGTGGCAGCACCCGCCGCTCACCCCGCATCGCTACCGCCAAGTCCCCTAAGGGCAAGGTAGGCAATGTCTATCTCCCAACGTGGGCTTCTGAGCACATGCTCACCCCAGTGCCGCCAGCCACTGCCCTGGACTTATGCCATGGCAGCAGCAGGTCCCAACATGGGTACGGCCACCGCCAGGGCCCTAGTCGTGCTCATGATCACTAATGTCCCCTCTCTGCTCTGTCCCTTCCAGGCCAGTCGCCGATCGCTCAAGGACACAAAATTCTGAGGTTTTCCCGGTCCCTGTGTTGCTGGCTCTGCCCTGGCCCCTACCTGCACCCCCTTGCCTCTCCTCATCCCCGCAATTCTGCAAGCACATCCCCAGGGCCCAGCAGCCCCCAGGGAAGACAGATAGGGCCACCCCTGTGACGCTGCCCTGCACGTCCCACTGACAACTATGGGGCTGCCCTGAGCACGGCAGGGCGCCCATGCCCTTCCTGCACCCATTGTCACCGTAAACCCTCCCAGGACTCTAGGCAAGGGGATGACAGTAGGTGAGGGCTGGAAACACCCGTGGGTGCAGGGGCTGGCACCAGGCTGGGGCTGGAGGGTCTGAGCCCTCCTCAGGGACATCCTGCAGCCCTAGTGACAGCGGTAAGACATAGTGTCCCTTGGGCCACCCCCACCTCCCCGTGTGTGGGACTCCTCTGCCTGCCCCTGCCCTTCGGCTGCTCCCAGGGAAGCTGAGGCAACATTTTTAAATGTTTCTACTTGTAAATAAATTGTATTTTTCTCCTGCTCTAGGGCTCCTGGCTTCCTCCTTCCATGGGCCACAAGTGCTGGAGCCCCAAATGCGCCTTGAGGGGAGGAAAAGTGTGACCTCCTCCTTGTGCCTTCACTGTCCTCACCAGCTGCACAGGGTGCCCCAAAGGCAGGATGCTCACCCAGGGAACCCACTGTGGCACCGAGCAGTCACAGGGCATTTCTCTCTCTCTTCCTTTTTTCTCTCCTTTAATTTATTATTCTCCAGCAGCAACTCCTGCCATTACAGTGTTTCAGGCCCCTCAAGCGCCCTCAAACCTGGCCAAGAGGCTGGAAGCACCTTCTCCATCCCCCCCACCAGCCTTGCCACAAATGTCCCGAGGCTGCTGCATCTCTGCCCCTCGCTCCTTGTTGTGCCACAGCTGGGCCCACACTGCAGCTTCAGCCCCCAGGGGTTGGTGACAGAGGGTTTGTCCCCAGCTCCGCTGTCCTACTGCTGGTGGTGGGCTGAGGACAGTGTATCGCCACAGGTGCTGGCATGCTGCTCCACCTCTGCCATGCTGAAAGGCATCTGGCAAATGGGGCAAGACACCCAGGTGTCAGGGAACAAGGAAGACCAGGCTGCAGTGGGCTTTTCTTCCCTGCAGTCAGAGGCATGCTTGGGGAGCACATCCAGAAGGAAGTGACCTGTGGAAAGAGGAGGTGATGTGGTTGTCACAGGCTCACTGGTGTTGGGATGACATGGGGTTTGGGCTGACACCCTCCCTAAGGGTTCTCATGGCAGAGATAGACTGGATACACTGTGATGTCCCTGCACTGCCCATCACCAGGCTGGTGCCTGGGCACCCGCAGGAGGGATATGTCCCAGCTATGGAACCATCCCTGTTATCCCCATTTGCCTTTTGGTGTTCTCTTGCCAGCAAAGGACACCCCTTCCAAGCACCCACCTGAGCAGATGGGGCAGATGCCTGTCTCCCTGTCACTGCTGGCCTGTCCCCTGTCACTCCTCCTGGCCAGTCTCTCTTGGGGGCCATGGGCTTGGGCTCTTCTTCTGACCCTCGGCACCCTTGAGGCCGCAGCTGAAGCCCTGCAGAGGGATCATGTGCTCAGGGCACCCTGTGCCCCATTCTGCCAGCCCGAAGGAGCGAGGGGCTGTACCCAGAGCTCTCTGGGACTGGGAGAGGTAAATCACCAGGGTGAAGGCAAGAAGAAGACAGTGACCTGAGGGATTACCTGCCAGCAGAACTGGGAGCATGGTGCCTGTCTGGCTGTCTGCAGGTGCTTGGTGGGGCTGCACAGATGTCCAGTGCGGAGCCTGGGAAACAGCAGGTGGGCAGGAACCGTGGAGACACAGCATGGTTTGGGTTGGACAAGACCTTAAAGCTCATCTTCTTCCAACCCCCTGCCATGGTCAGGGACACCCTCTCATTAGTCAAGCCCCATCCAACCTGATCTTGAACACTTGGGAGGGATGGGGCAGCCACAGCTTCTCTGGGCATCCTGTGCCAGGGCCTCACCACCCTCACAGGGAAAAATTTCTTCCCAATATCTAATCTAACCCTGCCCTCTGTCAAAGAGAAGCCATTCGCCCTTGTCATGTCATTCCAGGCTCTTGTCCAAAGTCCTTTTCCAGCTCTTTGGACCCCTTCAGGCACGGGAGAGGCTCTCAGTTCTCAGTCTTCTTTTCTCCATATGGAACACCCTCAGCTCTCTCAGTCTGTCTCCATAGCAGAGGTGCTCCAGACCTCAGAGCACCTCTGTGGCCCCATTTGGACTCATTTCAGCAACTCTGTCCTGATGTGGGGGACGCCAGAGCTGGAGACAGCACTACAGAGGCAGAGTGGAGCAGAGGGGCAGAATCCCCACCTTGTGGCCTGCTGCCCACACTGCTGGGGATGCAGCCCAGGACACAGTTGTACAGGCTCACCCACCTGGCACCACGGTACCTCCCAGGTCCTTGGTTGGCAGCTCTGGGTTGTCCCCTGGAGTGGTTGTGCCAGCTCTGGGCCTCAGTGCCCAGCTCTGCACTGCCAACAGCACCATCTGGGCCGGGCGGCTGAGGTAGGTTGGGCTCCAAGCGCCCCCTTCCAGCTGCCACAGGTGGCTCCTCAGCTGCTCCTCCCTGGATCTCCTTGGGACAGGCAGAGTAAGCCTCACAGGAGGGGACAGCTGGTGGGAGCTGAGGCTCAGAAGCAGCACCTCAAGGGGCTCCAGGCCCCACTGTGCAGGGAGAGGATGGGATGGGTCAGACCAGGCTACTTACGAGCATGGTTTGGGAAAAAAGGTCTGATGGAAGTCAGGGCTGGAGGACCAGCGGCTGTCTGAGGGCTTGGCATCCTCCTGCAGGACAACGAGACACCCCAGGCACTCAAGCAGGTACCTTCTGCCTGCCATCCTGGCACAGTGCCTGGTTCAGCCCAGGGAGCATCCTCTGGTGCTCTCCATGGGGCACAAGTGGTACCCATGGAGGAGCCGCCCCATCCCCACAGCCTCCCCATGGAGTGCAGTACACAGAGGGGTGAGAGGCACCTACCAGGCCTGGGAGCAGCTGAGGGGGCTCAGCCTCCTGCTCCTGTGGTGTGCGCAAGCGGATGAAGGAGAGCCCGAAGTGCCTGTGTGGACTGAAGGGCTGGCTGCAGGTGAGCCGCAGGCGGTCCCACTTCTGCCCCACGGCCAGCACTGGGAAGTCTGCTGTGGGGGAGAGCAGCTGCGGTGGAGGGGGTATAGCAGGGATCACTGTCCCGGCACCACTCCCATCTCTATTTGTCACCTTATCACTGTAACACCCAGGAAACAGTAACAACTGGAAGATTATGGGCACAAGAAAGGCTGGGGTGGGGGAGCAGAGCTGGTACGACTCTCCTGAGGACAACCATGACCCCTGGTCTACCTGTCCCCTTCTGCCTCTCACCAACAGCTGCATCCTGCCCCTTTGCCAGCCCCCCCTAGCCAGCCCCATCCCATCACCAGGCTCACAGCTCTTCCCTGTGCCTATTTCCTTTGGATCGATCTTTACCTTCCTTAAACATCCGGACCCCGCAGCGATTCTGGCCCAGCTTTGAGTCATCCCGTGTCATCAGTGTGACAGTGGGCACCAAGGTGAGATAGGGCTGGTCGCGTGGCCATGAGGAACGTCCCACCTCGATCTGCAGAAAGGCACAGCCATAGTTCCCTGGGGAACAGTGAGAAGCACAGGAGGTTCAGAACTGCTGACCCCACTGGGGGCACAGCCCTGCCTCCTGCACAGGAACGGGGATATACCGATGTCCACGTAGCCGATGGGACTGGCTCTCTCCAGCTGCAGCTCCACACTCAGCTGCCTGCTGCGGTCCTGGGGGCAGCCAAGCCAGGGCCGGACACTGTCCTCACTCAGCAGGTTCTCGGCCGGGTACTTGGGGTCCTGCACACACAGCAGGGACAGGATGTCATGCACCAGCTCCCTCCCTGAATGCCTTCCCCTCCAGCTCACTCTGGGCACAGGAGAGAATCAGGGAATTCCCTGGTAACCCGCAGGAACAACACCCTACTTTGAGAATTGCCTAGAATTCCTGCCCTTCAGCCTAACAAGGAGAGCTGGTGCCTCACCCTGTCACATCCCCATCCGCTTCTTCAGAGAACCCAGCAGCTCCTGGGGAACCCCCCAACCAACCCCCCTGGAGGAAACGTCAGGCACCTGTGAGGAGAAGGACACCACGTAGCTGATTTTAACCGGAGCCATTTGGGATCCTCTATGGTCAACGTCCTTCCAGGACGCACATTCCCTTCAGATCCCCTCAGTGCCTGGTGGGGAAAGAGGACAGGTCTGTGACAGGCTGGGGCATCTCCCAGCTCTGGCACTATTCAGCAGCTCCCAGCCTCAGCCCACAACCCCTCCGCAGTTCCAGTGCACCCCAGACCGGCCCCACTACCCCTCAGCCTTGCTTTGCCACAGGAGCAATCCCCACATCTGACTCACAAGCCCCCATCCCCCTTCAGCCACCCCAGTGCCCTCAGCTCACCCCACAAGCCTTCACCCCCTCCCCGTTCCTCCACCGGGTGCCACCCACACCCAGCCAAGCCCCAGCCCCATTCTGTCACTCCACTGCCCTCCAATCCTTCCCCTCAGCCCCTCCAGTTCCATCCTTCGCGTTCCCAGACCCACAAACAACGCCCCCAGAGCTACTCCGCCATCACAGTGGATCCCCCACTCC
>VWZF01005409.1:27376-54247 GCA_013396755.1 Sclerurus mexicanus
GGACTGTGCGCCCCAGCGCGGGGCTGGACATGGCAGATGGTCCCTGGCCGTGACAGCTCGCCGGCCCCGCCTCCGGCACGTGTCCCGCCCCTCCCCCTTCTGATTGGCCGTCGGGGCAGCGCCGCGCCCAACGATTGGCCCAAGTGCGGTGGCTCGCCTGGTGATTGGCGGACGGCGGCGGAAGGAGTTGGCTACTGGGGGGCGGGGCAAGATGGCGGCGGTGCTGGAGGTGGAGGTTGGCGGCCCCGTTGAGCNGGTGGGGTTCCCCGGTGCAGGAGGGCAGGGATGGAGGCTCGGCTCTTATTCCCATGCTGCTTTTCAAATGTTCCTGGGTATGAAAAATTACAAAGCTGAAAAAAGAACTCTCTTTGGAAAGCTGGAATTAGGAGCATGGGGGGTGTGTGTATGTGTGTGCCACGGTCACTGGCACTGTCTCCCCGGACTTTGCAGTGGCTCTTTGCCATCCTCCGTGCTTTATGCTCAGGAGTTTTCCTTCCACTTGTAGAGAACCAGGAGAATCTGGTTCTGTTCCGTGTGGAGAACCTGGTTCCATGCTGCCTACAGTGTGGGAGCAGCAGCGCGGTGGGGGGGATAAGTCACTCAACTGTTGCAGTCAGGTACTTCTTTGGTGCTTTTCCTGAAGAACAGATGGTTTGGCTTAAAAATTCTCAGATGTTGATGGTTGTGTTGGAGAAGATTCCTGGCAGGGTCAAGCTGTGGAGATTCCCTGGTGTATGGCTGAGCTTTGGGAGCTTGTGCCTCCTCCCCATGTCCTGTGTTGCTGCCGGAGAGCAGGTGCAGTGGGGTGATGGAGGTTTAAACCACAAAGCAATCACTCTTTGGCTGCTAATGGTTATATTTTTAACATATTCACTGGTGGGTTTGTATGTAAAAATGTGAAAGATCCAAGATCTCTGAACCTCAGAAGTGAAATTCCCATTTTTCCTTCTGTCAGGAAGCTACTTTTGGGACTGGCAGCAAGGGCTTCAGGAGAAGGCGGCGGATGAGGAAGTGCATATAAGACCTGTGCTTATCCCTATGATTCCGCAAAATCCGTGTCTGTCAGGACAAAACCTGTCTGCTTGTGTTGTCCAGAGATCTTGGCAGCTCTTTGGTCAGAGCAAGTTGCTGATGAATCACTAGTGGTGGGAACCTGAAAGCAGTTTAACATTTCACTGGAATAAAGCTGAGTGTCCTGTGGCTCTGGCTCTGCCTGCAGGGAGCTTGGGCCATCAGCATAGGCTTATTTTCCAATTATCCAAGTGTTTGATCAGTTGAGACCTCTCTCCTCCTAGCTCCTTGTTTCTGTGCTACTTTATGAACAGAAAAAAGCAGAATTGAGATTGCAAAATCTGTCCAGACTTTCACTAAAGAACATACCTCTTCCCAACCTGCCTTGGTTGAACTTGCAGCACTCTGGAGATTCATCTTCTGATTATTTCAGGTTGTTCCTAATGAGTGCTGTGAGGCAAAGACTGAGGTTGGGGCTGTGGCAAAGGTGAGATCAGGGCTGTTGGCTGCTTTGGAGCTTTGAACTGAAATCAGCAGCCGCTTATTCTCCATCCTCAAGGCATTCTCCTTGCCTCCTTCACAGATTTAGAGCATAAGGAGATTACAGGAGGCTCACAGCAGTGTGTGTGTGTGCCTGGAGATCCCCCCAGCTCCCTGGGCTGTGAGAAATGCGTGGTTCTGGTTTTGGTGTTTTCCCTATCAACAGCCTTTGTGTTTTCCTAGAGGGGATAATTCCATTGACTGTCCCAGTGGTGGGGCTCACAGGTTTGTGGAGGCTTTGGGGCATCAGGCTCTGACGAAACCAGGGAGTGGCATGATGTTCTTCCAAAGGCCATTGTACCACGTCCAAGGACACAATTAGACTTTAGTCCTAGGTATTTGGTTTCTCCCAGTCGTCATGCAGAGG
The DNA here is from genome assembly GCA_013396755.1 of Sclerurus mexicanus. NCBI lineage: Eukaryota > Metazoa > Chordata > Aves > Passeriformes > Furnariidae > Sclerurus > Sclerurus mexicanus. Next base: position 29,295 of record VWZF01005409.1, read on the forward strand.
AGGTTGGGGTTTTTGAGTGGATCATGAGTTCCAAAGGAGACTAAGAGCAGAAGAATCATTCTTAATTCCTCAAGTTTTTAAAAAAAGTTTTCCTAAGATCTGTAGTTGGTTGCACACTGGGTCCTGTGTTGGTGTGGCAGCTGGAGGAGGCTGCAGCAGGAGTGGGCTGGTGCTCAACACTTGGTAGAGCTGATTTTCAGCTGCTTGTTGTTCTTGTCTAACCCTTCTGGTAGAGATTTACAAGCAGAGGTTCTTCGACCTAGCCAGCAGGGATAGAAAGAGACCCAAAACCCCCAAAAGACCCAAAAACTGAGTGTTAAAATAAGACATACCCAAACTGAAAATAGAATGAATGCTTGCTGGCAGGTGCAGGTCCTTCCTTCACCATTGCTGTTCATTTTAAGCCCCAACCCAAAACTTCTGTGCTAAGAGTGTGCAGATCAAGAAGAGGTTAACTGGAAGGTCTGGCTTGGGGTGGCTGCCCTGCCAAGTCCTGTCTGTCAGTCATCAGATGCCTCCCAACATCCCTTCTGTCAGGTCCTGACCCTCCTTAATAAAGTTATTTCAGGAGCTTTGAGCTCTCGGAAATCTGGTGAAACTCAGTCCTTGTAACTGAGGGAAAATTGTACCTGGTGCCGTGGATCCCTAGTTGGCTTGGGAGCACAGCCTGGACAAATTTCTGTGCAATATGAGCAGGCTTTCCACAGGGTTTGGGGCTGAGGCAGCTTGAGCTCGCTTGCTAGAAGAATTTGGAGATTTGGGGAAGATGCTGAAGCAAAGAGGCTGGGAAATGTTCCCCAAGAGGGGAGCAACTATATGGACGGAGTGACTGCTGGTGTGGTACAGAGGAGTGAGCAGAGCCACTGTATGGGGCTAAGAAAATTGGTGTGGTTGAAAGGTGCTTGTCAAATATCCTCAATCAGCATGGATGTGGGTGGAGCCTGGGGGCAGCAGGGATCTCCTGGGTGGAGGCAGTGGGAGCACCAGTGTGACTCTCAGAGCTTGCAGAGGGATCAAGCTACGCTGGAGCCAGCAAGTGCTAGGGGTTTCTCAGCTTCTCCTGTATGCAGTGACTAGAGAACATTTTTAAATGCTTTTTTCCTGTTTGTATCAGAGCAGTTGTTCTTGCTCCAAACTGTGTTGTAGTGACTGAACTGATGGATCTGGAGTGGCTGCTTTAGGAGCAGAGGCGCTCAGGGAATTGGGTCGATACAAATACCCTTCTCAGTGTCAGTGTCAGGTCATCACTGCCTCCCCACGGGTTCTGACACAAGTCAGTGAGCTCCAACATGGATCTTCGTAGCTCTAGATTTTACATCTAAGTCCTGAAGTACTTCTCAAGGGCCTCAGGAACTGAATCCCTCGCAAGTGTTGCTCTGGAGTGAAGCTCAGCAGATGTTCCACGTGAGGCAGACAGGTTGTTGCTGTGTGTCTTTCCCTGCCTCCTCACCCTGGGGTATATATAATTAGGCACTGCAGGGAAAGCAAGGCAGCTGCTTGTGTCCTCAGCCAAGCCTGGCTGTGATCAGAGCCGCTGGCTGTGAGACACCTTTGTGCTGGCAGTGGTGCACGAGGCAAGCAAGGCTGACTGCTGTGCCATACTGGGGAGAGCCCTGGGGTAAAGGTTGGAGCCAAGCCCGTGGCCCTGTACCCAGTGCAGCAAGGTGGAGCCCTTTCCTCTGTACACATCTCTGGTGTGTGTGCAAGCAACATTGATAACGAAGTCCTTGCCGTGGCTTGTTTCCAATTTCCATCCACAGTGCCTTGGCAATGCTGGAATGTTTTCAGCCCTGTGAGGATTTGTAAACGCTGTGTGTGTGTTCCCAGGCCCAGACGAGCTGTTCTTGGTTTAATTTGAGTTTGTGTCTCACCAAGAAAAGGCAACAGAAAGCCAGAGCTGAGAGATTCCCTCCCCAGTGCTGTGGGTCAGAGCATGCTGCCTGGTCAGTGAGCCTGTGTGGGGACATGACTGGTGCTGGAAGCAATTAAGCAAAGACATCAAGTGAAGATTTTGTGAAGGTAAAGATTTTGCCCAGAGAAGCTGTGGACTCCCCATCCCTGAAAGTGTTCATGGCTAGGTTGGGTCGGGCTTGGAGCAACCTGGTCTAGTGGAAGGTGTCCCTGCCCATGGCAGGGGGTTGGAATGAGATGAGTTTTAAGATCTCTCTGACCCAAACCATTCTGTGATTCTAGGATTCTATATGAAGCTCCAATTGAAAGCTGAAATGCAATGTCAAAGCTCTCCCCAGTCCTGTCCTGTCCAAAAGAGAGAGTATTCACACAAAATTGCACTAGAGGAGATGGGTTATGTGACCCCATTGTCAATCATCACTAACAACAGCAGCTTCTGTCTCTCTTAGTTGCTCCTGCCTGTAGTGTTTGGGAGGTGCTTCTAGCCAACTCTGCAAAGCAAGGCCTAAATCTTTCTTTTTCTGTGATTTTTAATTTTTTTTTGCCACTGTTTTTTTTCTGGTGCGCAGATACTGTCCTCTGTCCTGCAGCCTGGTGTGAATTTGGACTGCGTTTGCATTGGCTACACTGGGATCACCACTCTGTGCCCCAAGATGCCTGACAGGGTTGTGAACATGGAATTTAAATCAGTCTCTAATACTGCTGGTGTGGGATTGTGGGCAGAGCCTCAGGTCCAGTAAAATAGAATGTGTAAATGGCAGAGGAGCAGGGGGACTCACTGCTTTCCCGGCTCTGCCTGAGAGGGTGAAGGACAACTCTGAGATGTGCTGTCATCACGGGCACATCAAAGTTTGTTGTTTAAAGCATCTGAATCCAGAGTTTCCCTTCTTAAAGTTCTCAGAGAGCAATCCTGGAAGTCTCACGGGATGGCTGTCAGTACGTATCAGGGTCTCACCACTCACAGAGGAGCTGGGTGCCGTGTCTGTGGTTGTTGTGGTGAACAGGCAGCATAGGCACACCGAGCCATGCTCCTGTGGGCACAAGCCAGCCCCTGTGCTGTTCAGGAGTGTGAAGGGAATGAGTTACCCATTCTGTGGTGCTGCTGCTGCTCCCAAACTCCAGTGGCTGATTTCACGGGTGTTTTTTTTGTCTCCCTAGGTTGATCTTGCCCACTTGTCCCCAGAGGAGAGATGGAGGTGAGTGTGTTGGGAGGTGAATCAGTGTGTACAGCTCGAGCGAGCTCCTGCTCACAGTGGGAGAGGACAGGGTCAGCTTTCTTTGCTGGGGGAAATATGAACTGTCTTAAAAGGCAATATTAATTTTTCTTTTAAACTACTTGCTAAATATTAGAATCACAGAATTGTTTAGGTTGGAAAAGCCCTCTGAGACCATCAAGTCCAACTGTTCCCCCAGCACTGCCAAGACCACCACTAACCCATGTCCCCAGGTGCCACATCTATGTGTCTGTTAAGTCTCTCTAGGGATGGGGACTCCACCACTGCCCTGGGCAGCTGTGCCAGGGCTGGACAGCCCTCTCTGTGAAGACATTTTCCGAAATATCAAACCGAAACCTCACCTGGCACAATCTGAGGCTGTTTTTTCTTGTCCTGTTACTTGGAAGAAGAAACTAACCCTCACCTGGCTACATCCTCCTGTCAGGGAGTTGTAGATAGTGAGAAGGTCTCCCTGAGCCTCCTTTTCTCCAAGCTAAGCTCCTCAGCCACTCCTCATCAATCTTGTGCTTCAGATCCTTCCACAGCACTGTTGCCCTTTGGACACCCTCCAGCACCTCAATGTCTCTCTTGTAGTAAGTGGCCCAAAAAATTCCTCCTTTTCTCTAAGCTAAACCAATTTTAGCCAGATGCTTATTGAAAATTACAGTGAGACTGGTCTCTTGGTATTGCACCAGTACAGGCTGGGGGTTGACCTGCTGGAAAGCAGCTCTGTGGAGAAGGCTGTGGGAATCCTGGTGGACAACAACCTCCCCCTGACCCAGCAGTGTGCCCTGGGGGCCAAGAAGGCCAATGGTGTCCTGGGGTGCATTAGGAAGAGCATTGCCAGCAGGCTGAGAGAGGTGATCCTGCCACTCTGCTCAGCCATGGGAAGGCACATCTGCAGTGCCATGTGTAGCTCTGGGTTCCTCAGCACAAGAGAGACATGAAGCTTTTGGAGCGGGTTCTGTGGAGGCTGCAGAGATGCTGAAGGGAGTGGAGCATCTCTGTGACTAAGAAAGGCTGAGGGAGCTGGGGCTGTTCAGTGTCCAGAGGAGACACTGAGAGGGGACCTCCCCAGTGTCTGTCAGTGTCTGCAAGGAGGGGTCAGAGGATGGACCAGACTCTGCTCAGAGGGGCCCAGCAATGGGACAAGAGGAACAGGCAGAAACTGATGCCCAGGAAGTTCCACCTGAACATGAGGAAGAACTTTCCTGTGCAGGTGATCATGCACTGGAACAGATTGCCCAGAGGGTCTCCCCTCACTGGACATATTCCAGAACTGTCTGGACACAATCCTGTGCCATGTGCTCTAGGATGACCCTGCTTGAGCAGGGATATTGGACCAAATGATCCACTGTAGTCCCTTCAAACCTGACCCATTCTTTGATTCTGTGATTCTGTGTTAATTTTTAGCGGATGACTTAAAATCAGAGAAGTTGGCATATTTATTGCATTTGGGGTTTTTTTCTTCTATCTTGGACAGTATTATCACCTGGAGACTGAGACATAAGGATGTCACAGCTCTTAATTCCACCTTGTTTTTTGGTCAAACAGCACAAGCTGCAAAGAAACCCCAGGTGCCTCGCAAGCATCAGTCTGGAAATCACTTGTTCCATCGTGGTCATGGTGGAGAGAAGCAATTTGCTGAGATTTGGTGGTTTTGTTAGATGTCAACTGCCCCCCACCCTTGACTCTTCCAGACTCTCCCTTGATGGTCAAGAGGGAGAATGGTCTTAGTGGCTCTGAACCTGGGCTCAGGGTTTGATAGTGAGAGTTAGCACACACTCAGGGGGTCAAATAGTTGCAATGTGCTCTAGGAAGACCCTGCTTGATCAGGGAGGTTGGAACAGATGACCCCACTGGTGGTCCCTTCTAACCTTGACCACTCTGGGATTGTGAGTTATGTGGACTGTATGCTCCATGTTTGTTAGCTCAGGTACATCAGTGGGTGTTTACCACCTTCACACCTGGATGGCTATGTGTTGTTCTTGACTTTTCACAGCATAGAAATGAGCTGGTCCCAGAGCAGCCTTTTGTCCTTTCTCCTCTGGATTTTTCACAGCTCCGGACTCAACGATTCTTCTTTGTGCTGTTCTTCTGTCTGGTCTTCCTGGCTCTCCCGAAATGTTTGTCTCCCACTGTGCAGTCTGTGCCTGCGTCCTTTTCAGCCACCTTTTCCTGGTTGTTGCAGGGTGGAGCACGCACGGATGCATGCCAAGCACCGTGGGCACGAGGCGATGCATGCTGAAATGGTCCTCATCCTTATTGCCACGCTGGTGGTGGCACAGCTCCTCTTGGTTCAATGGAAGCAGCGGCACCCTCGTTCCTACAATGTGAGTAACCCCCCTGTAGCTGTTCTGCCCCAGACTGGATGTGAGCATTGAGGAATGCCCTCCTTTTGCTGATGAGAAGTGTGTTCCTGGTTTTCCTGTTGTCTAGTGTTGTGCTTCCCTTGACTTTCCAGCAGCGTGGGGGAATTTTAGGTAGGGATGAGGACGGATGAACCTGAAGGCCTCAGGTTTCTGCTGGAAGCAATGCAAATAACTCAGTGTGACATAGTGCTTTGACACTAGGGATGGACAAGCAGAACTCAGGTGTTGTACTGAGGGAAGCAGCATTTTGTGGGCACTTCCTCAGAAGCAATGGGAGGTCTTTGCTGCCAGGACCCTGGGTTTGACGGTTCCTGCAGCACTGTGCTGAGCAGACCTGCCACTTGCTGATGCCACCAGCTGGGTGGCTGTGTCTGTTATTTAACTGAACCAACTTCACTTTGACTTCCTTGTCATAATAGTAATTATAATATTATCATAATTAATGTTTCCAGGCAGTACCTGTAATCCTCTGTGAACTTTAAACCAAACCTATTTGCCCGTTTCTCTCTAGCAGCACAGCTGTATATCTGTTTGGGAATAGGCTGGAGTGAAGAGGCGAACCAAAACCTTCTCACTTTGTGTAATACCTGTCTGAGGTGTCTGTGGTTGCAGCGTCAGGACCTGGGGAAGGCGCAGGTTTATGTACCTGCCTTAAAACTGGTTGGGTGGACCATCTCCTGTACCTTCCTCTGGAGATGGTTCCTCTGCATTCTCCATCCAGCTCTATCCTTTGCTACCAAAAATCACCTGACTGCTGCCTCTGATTCCCCCACAAAATCACAGAACCGTTTGGGTTGAAAAAGCCCTTCAGGATCATTGAGTCCAACCAGCACTGCCAACCCCACCAGTAACCCATGTTCTCACATACCACATCCACATGTCTTTTGAATCCCTTGAGGGATGGTGACTCCACCGCTACCCTGGGCAGCCTGTCCCAGGGTTTGACAACCCTTTCAGGGAAGGAATTTTCCCAATAGCCAACCTAAGCCTTCCCTGACACAACTTGAGGCCGTTCCCTCTTGTTCGGTCCCTTGTTCCCTGGGAGCAGAGCCTGACTCTCACCTGGCTTTACCCTCCTGTCAGGGAATTGTCGAGAGTGAGAAAGTCCCCCCTGAGCCTCCTGTTCTCCAGGCTGAGTCCCCCCAGCTCCCTCAGCTGCACCCCATCAGACTTGGGCTGTCAGCTGAGCTCTGAGTTGTTTTCTGGGAGCCACAGACCAAATCTCCCCAGTTTCCTGGTGCTATTCAGGGCCCTTTGATGTAGGCAGGAGAATGGCTGCCGTGACTGTCAGGATGTTTCTAATGTCTAAGGAGCAGAAAACCAGCTCCAAGTGCCTTTCCTCTGTTCTTGCAGATGGTGACCCTCTTCCAGATGTGGGTAGTGCCTCTGTATTTCACGATCAAGCTGTACTGGTGGCGGTTCCTGGTGATCTGGGTGCTCTTCTCAGCAGTCACAGCTTTCATCACCTTCAGAGCAACTCGAAAGCCTCTGGTACAGACAACACCCAGGTTTGTCCATGTGTTCCTGGGGAAACTTCTCAGCCCCAGAGTAACCATTACAAGGAGCTCTTTTCAGTTTCCCTGCCACAGATGACTGTGTTAAGCTTTGCATCCTGGGAGCCTGTGAACCGTGTGCCTGTTGGTGCGAAGCACTTAACTGGCTCCTGGCAGCCAGCCTGATGCACCTGGTACCTGGGTGGGTGGTGGAAAGGCAGATTCTATGTGGGCTGGTAGCCTCACACAGGGTATTCCCAGTGTGCAGCATGCTTCCTTATGGCCTTCAGAGATCTTGAGGTTTCTAGTTTGAAAGTCAAGAGTGTAAGCAGCCCATGGCAGGTTGAATTAGGAATATAAAGCTCTTGCCCACGTGTAGGGGTAGGTGAAGTGTCTGCAAAAACACTACAGGTTTGAAAAATAAAACTCTGGGTGATTGGCACAGTTTCATTTTGGAAAAAAATAAAATTTTAATTTCTTTGTTTTAATTCTTTACAGGCTGGTTTATAAATGGTTTCTACTAATATACAAGATCAGCTATGCCACTGGGATTGTGGGGTACATGGCTGTCATGTTTACACTTTTTGGTCTTAACTTATTATTCAGGTGAGTGAATCTTTCAGGTCCCGCTCCTGGGATAATGGGGTGTAATATGCCATTGACTATTACTCTGGAAAAATAATTGTCTTGGCAATCTGCTTAATGGGACCAAAGAGACTACTGGGGTGTCCTTTTGCTCCTGGGAGGATCATGGGTGAGGTGCTGGTACCTGAACTGGTCCAGGTTGCTGGAGAGCCCTCCTTCCAGCTCAGCTGTTGGCAGCTCCCCCAGCTCTGTTGTGTCCAGCCTGCGGGCAGCAGTGGGATTTTCTTTGCTATACTGATGAAGATGTACCTGCAAGAAGCAGCCAGAGCAGGTGTGGTGCCAGAGGAGTCTAGTCCAAGCCAGGTTCACATTTCAAGAGGTTGACTACTCTGTAATATTCTCTGGAATTGTATATTCCCTGAAAGATGATTAGAGTGGCTTTGTCCTCAAAAAAACTTCCTGATGGTTGGATTTTTCTGTTGCAGAATCAAACCAGAAGATGCAATGGACTTTGGCATCTCCCTCCTCTTTTACGGTCTTTACTATGGAGTCCTGGAGCGGGACTTCGCTGAGATGTGTGCGGATTACATGGCCTCAACCATTGGGGTGAGTTCACAATGGGCTGTCCCCCAGGCCAGAGTCGTGCCCCATATTGGGGGGCCTGAAACCTGCTGGTTCCAGCAGCAGCTTTGGCTTCTCTCAAATGGGAAAGTGCATCAAACTCTCCCTCGTGGAAGGCTCCCTGGCTATAATGTAGCAAGAGTTGCTCTGAGATCCTTCCTGAAGAGCAAAGCCTCTTCTGGGTCCCCTCATCCCCAGAAGGACAAGAAGTTCTTCCTTGGGAGTGTGGTGAGGTCCTGGCACAGGTTGCCTAGAGAAGCTGTGACTGCCCCATAGCTGGAAGTGTTCCAGGCCAGATTGGACAGGGTTTGGAGCAACCTGATCTGGTGGAAGGTGTCCCTGCCCTTGACAAAGGCTTGGAAGTGGATAAGCTTTAAGGTCCCTTCCAACCCAAACCATTCTATGATTCTGTGGAGGAGTTGGAAGGATTTGTTTAGCTCCTCAAAACTGACGAATATTTCTTTCCCTGGGCTTTTAAAATCTCCAGTGCTGATGAGCGCTCCTGTTCCTGGGACCGTGCTGCTGTGTATTAACTTCTGACCTGCAGCCACCGGGGAAGTATTCATACCATGAACTCCCTTCTGCTGCTCATACCTGCTGCAACTTTTGCTGTCACTGTGGACAGAGAGTGTGGTGGCCCAAAATTTGTAGCCCACTCACTTTGTATCAAAGTAACCCACTCCACTAAAAATACGTGACCTAGGACACTGATGGAGTAGGTCATATTTCTTCTTTTCAGCAGCTGTTTAGGGTCTTGGACTTCCTGATTCCTCCTCCTCCTCTTCCTTTCTGAGCTTTCTTCTGCTGCTTCTTGAGGTTCTGCTCCAGCCTTCTCACCTGCCACACTGCGACACCTTGGCACACCTTGGGTTTCTCTCAGATCCCCAGGGCTCTTTCAGATGCTCAGAGCAAAGCTGTGCCAGGACTCTGAGGGAGGCATGTTTTTGCTGATGGTACTGAACCAGGAGGAGCTGTGGCCTCCTTGGAGAGAGAGTTGGACAGATGAGAGAGCTGGGCATGCATCAGCCATGTGAAATTTAGCAGGGGCAAGTGCCAAGACTCTCGACCTGGGGTGGAATAATCCCGGTTATAGGTACAAATTTGGGGACAAGAGGCTGGAGAGAGTCCCATGGAAAGGAATTAGGGAGTTTGGGTTGACAGCAAGTCCCTCAGCATGGGGAGAAGGTGCGTGGAGCTGGGGTGAGATGGGCCACTGCATCACTGAGCAGCTCCCTGTCCTGTTGTAGTTTTTTCCCACAGCCGGACCTGTAACAAGGTTTTTAAGCCCCAAAGGCCAAGGCGACTCCTGGGGCACTGACCCCAGCCCTCCTTAGAGCTTAGCCGTGCCTCTGAGGGTGTGGGACACGTGCCCTCCAGCTGTCACCGCTCTCCCTCTGCTCTGCCCTCGCTCAGTTCTACAACGCCTCGGGGATGCCCACCAAGCACCTCTCTGACAGTGTCTGCGCAGTCTGTGGTCAGCAGATCTTTGTGGATGTCAACGAGGAGGGGATCATCGAGAACACCTATCGCCTCTCCTGCAACCACGTGTATCCTTCTCTACAGGCGCCAGCCCCTTGCCTCACTGGCCCCATGATGGGGTGGGCAGCAGGGACTTCTGCCCCATGGCTTCTCCCATATTTGGTGTAGAAATGCCCATCCTGGGACATGGGACTGTCTGGCTGAATTTGCACATGATCTGTGCCCGTGTCATCACTGACTTGGCATGGGAAGAGGCATCCATGAAATCACTCTGTTGCCACCTCCGTGTGCATCACAAGTGGTTGTTTCCTCTTTCCTCCCCTCCCCAGCTACCTCTGCTCAGCCATGGATCTGCACCTCACTTTCCACCTGCCCTTGCCAAATCCGCTGTGACCTATCTGCCCAGTAGTGACAGCTCTGATGGTGTGAGGTTGGGACATGCTCTGATCTGTGCCACTCTGGCTCCTCATCAGAGACCCAGTGCAGTGGGTCCTGTCTGAGTCTCCATAAAGAAGAGTTGGGGGGGAAACACTGCCAGCTCCCCTCTGAAAACAGCTCCCAGGGACAGCACTGCTGGTCGCTGCCTGCTCGGGCCGCAGCCCGGCAGCTTCCTCCTTTCCCAGAACTCCTCCAGCGTTTCCAGCACCCTTGAGTCACCCAGTGCTTCCCATCAGCTGATTGATATGAAGTGGGTTTTGAAACTGGAAGTCCTGGTTGTTGCTCAGCCCCAGCTGGGATGGGTCAGGGTTTTTCCCCCATGGTGACTCAGCCTGGAAGTGGGATGTCCTCTGGCACTGTGTGCGTTACTGCCCACGAGGTGGTTTCCAAACTGGGCCTGGACAAAGGTCATGCTGGCAAAACTTGTGGCCTAAGTTTGACTGTTAGGAACTGTTTATGAGATTTATGGCTGATCCATGCAGGGTCTGGTACTGTGGCAGCACAGGGTGGTGTAGCTGTCAGAGGAGCTGATCTTCAGCAGTGAGGGCTGGCTGGGCACCTCTGGACCTATGGCTCCAGGGCTGACAAGGGAGTGACTCCTGTTGCTGCTTCCTGGCATTCCCCCTTGGTTTGAGCAGCAGAGACCTTCTGGGGGAAGTTTGTTTGCTCAGTGGCACCCTTATGTGTGACAAGTCAGCTGCAGCCACCTCATGCTTCCCTGTTAACTTCTCCAGGCTGTGCTCAGGTTGTGCAAATCCTTGTGATGGAGCATAGCAGGCACCTGTAAGTCAGACCCTGTGAAAAATTCCTTAAATGTGTTAATCCCCAGGAAGCCTTTGAAGGCTTCCCAAATTCACACAGTTCGCAGAGCTCTCCCAGGCTTCCTGAACCTTTCCAGTGCTTGGGCACCATCAGTGAAAGGTTTCAGTCTCCCAGGTGCCCATGTGTTGGTCAGAGCCATCATGCTGCATCCCTGGTCCCATTCTGCTGCCCTGTGAGCCCCTTTTGCTGTCCCTGAAAGCTGCTGCACCTTCTAGGAAAAGCCTGTGGTTGGGCAATGCACCATCCTTGAGAGGTGGGATATTTCCTTGGCCTGGGGGCCCTTCCTTAAGCTTGGTGGTTTCCTCCATGCTCAGTCATGTGTCCCCCTCTTCCTCTAGTTCCCCTTAACGTGCCACTCCCCAGGTTTCATGAGTTCTGCATCCGCGGCTGGTGCATTGTTGGGAAGAAGCAGACGTGTCCATACTGCAAAGAGAAGGTGGATCTCAAGAGGATGTTCAGTAATCCGTATCCTTTCTCATGCTAGGAGACAGCACTGTGGAAAGAGGACCAGGGGGTAGAGCACATAAAGTGTGAGTGGCTCACCTGGCACCCTGGGTAAGTCACTGCAGCCTATGACAGTGGCAGAGACCCTGCAAAACCTAAGACAAGCCTGGCCGCAGCTGTCCCTCTGTGGGGGCTCATGTCTGTCCTTCCCTGGATGCCTGTGTTCTGTGTCCCTGCTTCAGGGCACCTTTGGGTGGCTCCTGGGTGGGCTATGTTCCTCTCACCCATCTTCATGTGGCCCTTTGACTCCTTCCTGCCCAGCTGGGAGAGGCCTCATGTCATGTACGGGCAGCTGCTGGACTGGCTGCGCTACCTGGTGGCCTGGCAGCCAGTAATCATCGGACTGGTCCAGGGAATCAACTACATCCTGGGACTGGAGTAAGCGCAGGCAGTGGGGAGCCGCGGAGCCACGAGAGGACACGTGCCCAGGGCAGGGGACAGTTGCCACTGGGGATGCTGGCTTTGCTCCATCACCTCTCAGGACCTCGGCCACCCCCAAGGACAGCGGCATCAGGGCCCCTCCTGCCAGGGCTAAGGGAGGATTTTTTAAAAAAGCAATTATTTTAATGAGCGTATTTAAATCTTTCTATTGCAGCTGAAAAGAGACACTTGCCCCCTTTCCCTGCCCCTCTCGGGTCCTTTTGCAGTGCTCCGCTGGGCTGACCTTTGGGCTGGGGGCTGTTCTTCAGCTCCCTCCTGCCACTCTGCCAGAGGAGAGGCCATGGGGAGAAGGGCCGAGGCTTTGCTGCCTCCAATGCTGGCACCCCGGAGCAGCCTTGCTGGCAGCAAGGATGGGATATGGGGGCTGCAAAGGAGAGGCTGGAGCCCAGCGCCCTGACAGAGGGGATGAAGGGATGCCTGGCTGCCATGTCCCCTTCTGGGTGCCATAGGTGTGTCAGGAGGAACCAGGCTGCTCACTGGCACAGTGATGGTGGGCTCTGTCTCGGGGAACCCTTTTATATGCTCCCAAATTTTCTATGTTCCTCCCTGGAGGGCAGCATTGTCTCCTGGCTGCTTGGGGTTTTCTGCCAGGACACGGAATGGGACTGGTGCTGTTTCTCTCTCTGCACCCTTTTGGATGACAGGGACAGAACATCAAGAGCAGCTGGAGTGGGTACCCCTGCCCTGGGGCGCAGGGGCCTCCTCGCTGGGCATTGCTCTTCTTGGCACTGGAATAAAAGACAGAGCGAAGGTTGGGCTGGTGCTGGCATTTCCTTCCCCTGGCATCCTCCTGGCCGTTCCAATGGGAGCTGTGCCACAGGCCTGTTGATGTGAGGGGCCTTAGGCTCATTTTTTTGACAGTGGATGGGGGTAGAGTCCCCAATCCAAGGGCCAGTGGTGCTATTTCAGCATGCAGATACTTGAGCCATATCGCCTGAGGACATTGAGGTCTGTCTGGTAAGGGGCTATGAGGCAGCTCCTGGCTCAGGGGATTTGGGAAGTGGCCACAGCAGTGGCATGGCTGTGGGCACCACGTGGGCTGTGTCCATCCACCCCCCTGCCCTGCCCTGGGGAACCCCAGCGCCCTGCTGCATCCTTTGGGTTTTCTTTCGGGTGAAACCACATTGCAGTGTTGTGCCAAACACCAAAATAAGAGTCCTGGAAATGGAGATGTGGCCCTGGGTTTTTTCTTGATCGTCTTCCCTGTTGCAGGCTGAGGCCATGGTTCCTCTTTTCAGCTCTCTCAGGGGGATGGATATCATTGGATGGCAAACAAACATCCATCTGCATCCCCAGGCCATCTCTTTCACCCTGTGGCACCCAGAGGTCAGCTGGTTGATGTTGGTGGGAGTAGGGAGGTGGCAGAGGAGGTGAGGTGCTGGGTGCTGCCATGGGAGCTGCCTCTGGCCTGTCACTGCCCGCTGGACACCTGTGGATGCTGTGGAGAGGATGTGGCCTCTGGCCTCATCCTAGCAGAAGGACAGGAACATGTTGCACTTGGCAGGTTCCCAAGATAAATGTTCCTGTTCCCGCCACCTTTCTGCCCTGCTGGGAACAGGGATAATGAAACTCACTGGGGATTTAGGGACTTTTTTCCAGGAGGTGCCAGGGCCCGTGGGCGCTTCTGCCCCATGGCTGTGCCTGGTCTGGCTTCTGGCCTCAACCCTGCTGGGCAGCGGGGCTGGTGGGTTGTTGAAGCCACGTCTGCTGCCAAGGGGCTGGCTCAGGCAGAGGGGGAGCTTTGTGGTCTGACAGGGGAGAGAGGCCCACTCATTCCCCTGCTCAGGCTTCCCACAGCCAAGCACCAGAATGAAACCTGGGGGGTATCTTTCTGCCAAGATGTTGTGCCCCAGCTGGGGCACCTGGAGGTCAGTGGACAGGGCTCCCCCCACCCAGTGTTTGTGCTCAGCCCCCCGTGGGCTTAACCCACCTCCCTGTCCTCTTGTGCAGACCCTGCCTTGCCCCGACCTCAAAGTGTCAGGGGCCAAACCAGCGTGTCCCAGAGCTCAGCCAGCGCCCCACGAGCTGGACTTGGGGGCGCAGGCGGGCCCGCTCCCTCATCCCGGGGGACCCAAGAGTGCTCTCCCAGGAGCGGGGGGAGATGTGGGGCGGGCGGGAACGCGGTGTGCTGGCCATGGGAATGCCTGGGGGACGCGTACCCCCGGGTGCAGGGGACATGGAGCACAGGGGGCACGCAATGCAGGGCACACGAGGCAGCAGGCCGGCGGGGCCGCGGCCGGGGCAGCCCCGGGTGAGTCACGGCACCGCCTCTCGGCCCGCCCCGCGCTGCCCCATAAAGCGCCAGCGCCGCCAGCGCCGCCGCCCCATGGCTGAGCCCAGGCCTCGCCGTACGGACCGGGGCGGGGGGAAAGAGCCGCCGTCTGAGGGACCCCGNGCTGAGGGGTGCTGGGAGGATGCGAGGGAGCGGGACCGTCCTCGGCCCGGGGAGGATGAGGTGAGGGCGGATGCTGGGGGGCCAAGGCCCGCTGGGGGCAATGCTGGGGAGATGCGAGGGGGCGAGCCCGGGGAATGCTGTGGAGGAGACGCTGGGAGCACCGTGACCAGCTGGGAGGATGCTGAAGGGACACAATAATCCCAGGTTCGTGGGGAGCATCCTGGCGTGCCCAGCGCTGAGCTCCGTCTCTGCCCGCAGGGCTCCCAGGACCCCCTGCCTGGCTCCTCCAGCTCTTACCTTGCTGGACCCTGGCTGTTTGCTGTGCAGGTAGGTGGGGGACACGGGGGGAGCCGGGGAGGGCAGGCTCAGCTCTGGGCTCTCTGCCCCTCAAGTGTACTGTGCAGGGTTCTAGGGATGAGCAGTGGCCCTATCCCTCTATGGCACCCTGCCCTCTCACCCACCCCAGAGATGGGGTCTCAGGGGGTCACTCTTGCCCTCCTGCCTCACCCCACTCTGCTCCCCCAGGTGCCATGGCCCTGCAGCTCCCCAGCATCACCATCCTGCGGATGCCAGCAGAGCCCCCCAGTCCAGGTGAGAGACCCCCAGGGCTGTGGCAGGGGTGGCCTAGAGATGGGGAAACTGCAGTGAGCCCCCCAGCTGGGGGAGGCACAGTGGGTTCAGCTCCTGTGCCAGCCCCCAGCAGACATACAAGATGCATCCTCCACCCACAGCAAAGATTTCAGGGTGCTGATGAGATGAGGGGACATTCCCCTTTGTTGGGGGTGGAGTGGGGCTGTGACTGTGGCCAGCCTGAATGGGGGGGCACGGGGGACCTTTGCAGCCCCCTTGATCCCAATGTCTCCTACGGCTGTAGGCGAGAGTGTGACAGTGTCGTGCGAGGCGGCAAGTGAGCTCCCAGAGCTGACGCTGCTCTACTGGCTGGGGAATGGCTCCTTTGTGGAGAGCCTGTACCTGAACGGGGCCGTGCGTGAGGGGACAGTGCAGTGAGTATGGGGATGGGGGACATGTGGGGGCAGTGACAGTGTGGCAGCCCCAGTCGGGGCAGGGACCCTGCGTCTGCTGGCCCAGGGTGGGCACTGATGGGTCCCCCCTGGGTCTGCAGAGAGGAGCTGCAGAGCTCGGGGGTGGCTCTGCGCCGTGACCTGCACTTCAGCTCCTTTGATACCCAGCACCTGCACACCAACTTCACCTGCGTGGTGCTCAGTCCTCTCGGTTTTGACACCAGGGAGGTGCAGTGGCCCCTGCCAGCACCAGCACCAGCCCCTGCCACTGTCAAGAGTGGGGGACTGGGCTTAGACCAGGGAGAAACTCACGACGGGTGAGTGTCCCACAGTGTGGGTCCCTGCTTCAAAAGCCCTGCGCTGTTGTGTGGCCATGTGACACCTCCATAAACAGTTATCTCCATAACCTGCTGTGGAGACCACATGGCCCCACATGTGCCAGCCCCGCTGAGCCTGGGGCTCTTGGTACCCCAAGCCAAGTCAGGAATGCAGCCTGGGCCAGACCTGGCCCTGCCTGTAGCTGGCTGTGGGACCCCAGAGTTTATTAAAGTACATTGAGGCTGCCCAGTTGTCACCTGCATCCTGGGGCTGGTGCTGCCCATGAGTGCACAGGGCACCTGTGGAATGAGGAGGGAGGGAGGGAGAGGAGGTAGCCCTAGTGGGTGGGTAGGTAAGCCCTTGGGGTGCAAGGGTCCCTTGGGAGATAGACCCATTACATCCCCCTCTGCACCTGGGGGAAGTTGGGGCTGTCCCACAGCATGGCATTGCTGAGCCCCACCTGCTGCTTCATGGGGCAGCCCCTGTAACCAACCTGTCCTGGTATGGCTCCTGCTCTTGGGTACTAGGCCTGGGGGCTGCTAGCCCCCTCCCTGCTTCCTCGGGTGCTCGTGGGGGCTGTGACCCCCCTGGGCTGCAGGACAGCACAGACCCCTTGAGCAAGACTGGGCTTCAGGCATCGCACTGCAGCATGCTCAGGATGTGGGAGGGATAGGGGATCTGAAGAAGCCACCAGCTGCAGTCCCCATGAGCTGCTCCCAGTCCAGGGAGTGGTAGGAGACCCCTGGGGACACCCCAATCCCACAGCTACTCTTGGGAGCCAGGGCAAGGTGAGCAACAGAGCAGCCACCTGGGCAGGGACCTGCCCAAAACAGCCCTGCTGCACCCCCAAGCCCTGTTAATGCCAGCCCCCATTCCTGGGACAGCGCCTTGCAGACCCCACACTCACTGGCACCCTTACGCCCCATCCTGACATCTTGATGGGGTCCAGATGTCACTGGTGTTGGGGGCTGTCAGCAGCCAGGGTCCTGTCCAGCAGATGCTCCATAGTGGGCAGAGACACCCCAAGGGAAGCCCCCAGATGCTGGAGTGCTGTGGACAGGGAAGAAACTGGTTACTCCACAAGTGACTGGGGAAGTGGGGCAGCAGGAGTAGGCTCAAATCAGGGAGGGTGGTGGGGCCTGGCAAGTGGCTATGGAGAGAGGCAGGGCAGGCTGGGGGAAAGCACTGCCAGCTCCATCCCTGACCAAAGCTCCTCTTTGGCACATATCCTGGCACCAACCCAGACCCCAATGCTTGCACCAGCTGAGACCTGCCTGCTGTGTCACCCACCAGGAGTGAGCCCCTTGCGATCCCAGCCAGAAGCATGTCCTGAGCCATGTTTGTGGGGGTTAGGGTGCTCCTGACCTGGGATGTGGTGCTTGCACCAATCCCTCTCTCATGCTGCTGAGAATGTGGTAGATTGTGGCTCAGATCAGCAGCAATGTCTCTCCCTGAGAACCCTTTTGTCTGTACAGCGTGGCATGGCACACTTGGAGTTTCAGAGACAAAGAAGGAGGACCATGAGGTCAACAGTGGTGACACTAGAGTGGCAGCCCACAGCTGGAACCCCAGCCTCACTTCCAAGCCAAAGTGAATCCCCAAAATTTCATTGCTCATCTGGCTGAGCCACCTTCTGGCTGCTCCTGTGACAGCGATGGCAGCTCGGCCAGGCTCACCCATCTGCCCCACATAGCGGCAGGGCTCATGTCCCCCAGGAGCAGTGTCCTCCCCAGATGAGAGGCCCTATCAGCCAGTGGGGAGATGGACAAGAGCCAAACATGGGGGATACCCACGGGTGATGAGGGCTCAGGGAGATGAGAGTTGGAGGGGCTGGGAACACAGAGGGGTCCTGCGTCTTGCTGGGATGGCACACAGGATTTGCTGGAGTGGGAGAAGCGCAAGTAGGCAAGCAGCACTGCCCCAGGTTGGGGGCAGGAATCCAGCTGGGGGAACCTTTTCTGGTAAGAGGAAGGACACACTGTCCCCTTGGGGAGCCTTGGGATGAGGAAGAAGCTCCAGTGTGAGGAGAGAGCTCACCCAGGGCAGCCCTGGAGGCTGAGGAGGAAGGGAAAGCAAAACCACAGGGCTTCTGTGCTCACCTTACTGTAAATTAGTCTGATTCCCATTAGTGGCTTCTTCTGCTTACGGTGACCTGTGGATGTGTCCATGTGGGAGCAAGAAACCTCAAAGTGTCTGTGGCCATGGATATGTCTGTGCTATGGCAGGAGCACCTTTGAAGGGAATGTGGCCCAAGGAGGAGAGCATGCTGGAAAAGGTACACCTCAAAGCACCCAATGGCTATGCAGGAGGTGCTGGAGCACCTCAGTGTGTGTATGGCCATGGATAAGCCCACAACAGAGCAGAAATCATGAAAGCTCCGGATAATGGTCACTCAGGCACTGGAGCTTTTCCCCCAAAAAGGCATTGGGATCAATAACCCCACTGATGTGCATCTGCCCCAGTGCCTACAGCATAGGCAGTAAACAAGAGAACCTGGAAGCCATGGTGCAACAGGAAAACTGTGGCATAATTGCCATTGCGGGGACACAGTGGGATGATTGGCACAACTGGGGTGGTGCAATGGATGGTGATGAACTCTTCAGAAGGGACAGGCAAGAAATGAGAGGTGGTGGGGTATAGCCCTGTTATTTAACATATTCAGTAGTGAGAGGCATGGTGATCTGCTGAGAGAGTGATGGAACATCTTTAAGTCTGTGTGCTTTGACAAGGAGGAGCTCTTAGGGGATGGACAGTTCTGACTATGGGAGCACTCTTCAAGGAGGGGCTTGAAGTAAGAGAAGACTCATCAGACTAATTCAGCAAATACTTTTTTAAAGAACAATGTAAATGTGAAACAACTGTTTTAGAAAGCATTGTTAGAATTTTTTTTAATGTAAGCTGAGAATTGAAATCTGCAGGTAACTTTTGTTTTAAGGTTATGCCTCACATAGAAAAAGACATAACCATGTACCTCCCATTGCAGAAGAACCTGAACCTCCCAGAGAATCACTCAGGTTAGATTGCAGCTCGGGAGATATTTATCCAATGCCCTGCTGCAAGCAGGACCACCTCTGGGATCAGATGAGGCTGCTCAGTGTTTTCTGCAGTTGGGTCCTGAAAGCTCCCGAGGATGAAGCCTGCACAACTTCATTAGGCAACCTGCTCCACTCCTGGCCTGTCCTCATGAGGAAACTTTTTTCCCATGTATTAACCTCAGCCTTCCCTTCTCCAGGCTGAGCTGCCCAGTTCACCCCACTTCTCTCACAGTCACACATGCCAGCCCCTGCCTGTTGTGGTGGCTCTCCACTGGACTGGACCATTTCAGCTGATCTGTGTTTTCCCAGGGAAAGGCCTGTCATGCAGCACATGCTGCATGTGCTGACACCTGCGATTTCTCCAAATGCGGGGAATTTGGTTTAATCTTTTGTGATGATGGCAAACTGCTCATGTGTCCAGAAATCCACGCGTGCAGCAGTGACTGGGGATGGATGCATTCTGCCTTTGTTGGGAAGAAACCACGGGATTAATAAATCCATGGGCTTTCTAACAGAGCAAATTAACATTTCAGTTCCTTTTGCCACTGTAATGTTCTCAGCAAGATTGGTGTAGAAGACCTTTTACTCATGTGACCCAAGCAAGCACTGCAGAGATTTTCCTGGAAAACGCCAAAAAGCCCTCAACTACAGAACTCCCCTGTACCGATACCACAGTGACCTTTCCAACTTCAGCCAATACCAAGAACCCAATTCCCCCAGTTCCAATTTTACATGGCTTTGCCCTGTGGAAGTACTGCATTAGAAGCTTGCAGAATTTTTTTCACAACAACGCCTACAAAACACGTACAATAAAATACATTTGGTGTAAAGGACTCGTTTCTTGTGGCGAAATTTCCGGTTCTATTTATAGATAACCACCCGCGCCCCCCCGCGCGGCCCCAGCTGCTCCCTCGACACAAGATGGCGCCGGGGCCGGGGCCGCGCAGGCGCAGTGGCCGCGCGGGCGCANGCTTGGGGCTGGGCTTGATGGAAGGCGACCGGGCAGGCCTGGGGGCTGTGCCGGCGCCCGCCCTCCTGCCGCCGCCGCCGCCCCAGCAGGGCAACGGGCTGCCCGCGGCCGGGCGCCCCAGGGAGAAGAAGCGGCCGCGAGAGAACAAAGAGGTGCCGCGAGCCAGCCTGCTCAGCTTCCAGGACGAGGAGGAGGGTGAGGAGAGAGCTTGCCCGGCCTTGCGCTTGTTGCGTGCCGGGGTGGAAGGGCCTCGGGGCCGGCCGGGCCTCCCCGCGCCTCCCAGAGAGCCGGGACCATTGCCTGTTCTTTAAGGCAGTCGGGTCGCCCCGTGTGGTGGGAGAAAGCCCTGGGGGCACGGTGTGGGCGGACGGGGATGCACGGGCAGGGACCGCCCCGTCGGCCCCGCTCCTCTTCCCCGGCCCGATCCGGCCCCTGCGGGGCCAGCGCGCTCCCAGCACCGCGGGTTTAATTCTGGTACGGGGGTTTAAATAGTCTCTGCTACTGTATCGCTGGGGCCTGGCTGTTCCAGCCGTGTTTCGTTCAGTGCGCCCGGGTGGCTCGCAGGTAAGGGTTTGTGCCGGAGTAGATGCTGGGCCCCCCTGTGGAACCTGCCGCGTCCCTCCGGGACCGGCGGCGTTGACCGAGATGCATCTGATCTGTGGCTTTGTGTCGGAGTTGGTTTTAATCCGATGTGGCCGGTGCTCACGGGTCATGTCGGACTGCCTGTTGTCCTAGCACTTTGTATACATTTTGAGTTTTCTTAGAAGGGATTATCTTGTAATCACTGGAGCTGGGTTTCTAGGACTAGTGATTTGAAATTGTAACAGAAATACTGAAAACGCGGAATTACACTGTATACTTTGAAAAACCCAGCCAGTGTTTGTTAGTGGCATTTCTGAAGTTGTAGGTACAAAATTAAGATATTTAGTAGGTAAGTATACTTCTTGGCAGGTCTAATGTATTGTTTTCCAATTTCTCTTTTAAAGAAACTGAAGAAGTTTTTAAAGTGAAGAAATCAAGTTACAGCAAAAAGATTGTAAAACAGTTGAAGAAAGAATACAAAGAGGATCTTGAAAAATCAAAAGTTAGAACAGAGGTCAACTCTCCAACAGATGGTAACTGCAAAACTAATAGTAACTTCTGTAGCGGAAAAGATGGAGTAATTTCATTTTTTCTTTTCAAGATGAATTGTTAGTCTTGTAGAGGATTTTGCATTTAGAGCTGAAGAAAAGCACATTAAATGTGTTACTTGAGCCTTACAAATGCTGTTTTGAAGGTGGTGGAGTTCTTTGATGCTCTCTTATGTAGAAGTTTATGTAGAAGGATGGAACTTCTCAGCTCTGTATATGGTTGTCAATTAGCAGTATTCTGAATTTCAGCTGTGGTTATGACAAATGAATTTCTTACTGAATTAGGAAGGAGTTACATTAGTTTAAAAATGTGCCTGCTGCTTGTCTGACAGAATATGTCCTTGTAATGCATCTTCTAAATGGAAGACTTTTGGGGTGAGCAGAATGGTGTTCTTTGTTATTAAGTAAGTTGTTCAACAGCTGCCTTTTTCAGGACGTGGACCTTAGAGTAGATTTGATGATTAAGGTGACACACTGAAAGTGTTGGAGCAGAAGGATCTTCTAACAATGTACAGTCCTCCACAGCTTGGAATAGAGCCTGGGACTTCTGTTCCAATTGTGCTGTTGTTTATTGGGAAGCTCATTGGTAAAGTGTAGTGATTCCCTTTCTAGTTATGTTTTTGCATAGAGTATATAACACTATGAGCGTGAGCTGAGCGGCTTATGATCTAAAGATTGCAGTGGTACAGCTGAAGCATATGGGAGTTGAACATGATCCTGTGCAGGAAATGTCATTTTTATATTTAATTAAGTTGTTCTTTTAAAATTCTTTAAATTCTTCCTTATTAGAATCTTTAAGTTGCCTCTGCAGTGGTGTGGGGCATGAACAAAACCAGAAACCATCATTTCTATGGCTAGTGTTCAGGTCATCTGTGAAAACCTGGGTCTTAATTCTTGCTTCTGTCGCAAAGAACCTTAAAAAATGCATTTTGCATGTGGCTTTGTGGGCTTATTTTGTTTGTTTTGCTGTCCCTAGTTGATGTGGTTGTAGTGTAGAGACCTTGTGGCTGCTACTTAGTCAGTAGCCTGAATTCTCTAAACAGATGCTTGAGTCTAAAAGCTTAGATATGTGGAGCTTGGATTGGATAGATGAGTTTAACATGCATTTTTTTTACACAGTATTTGTACTTGCTGTCTGTGTCTATGTGGTACCCACCTGATATAGGGGGGATGTTGCACCTAACCCCAGATGAAAATGAAAGGTTCTTTTGAAGTGACTCTGCTCTTGAAGAAAGATTTGGTGTAATGCAGGCAGTGCTTTTGCATTACACGTGTAAGAGACAGGGTTGCATATATGATCTCGAGTTCCCTTACTTTCCTAATACTTGACAATATGGAGAGTGTTTAGTGGCTGTTGATGCACCTGCCTTGTTAAATTCTATTTTGAGAGAAATCAGTTACTTAATCACAATTAGGAAAGCATATTTTACTAGATCACAAGCAATAAAATTATCATTTAACATTTTAATTTGATTTTTACTTTTGGTTTTTGTGTCTTAAAAAAAACACTTCCAAGTGATCTTTATAAAAGGAGTAAAACATGGGCTTTGTTGTCTTATCAGTTGAAGCACCACTAGAAAAGACAGGACAAAATAAGGATATAGGCCAAGAAGATGGAACTGCAAACAGTGAGCATGGTGAAGAAGAAATGGAAGTTGAAAGTGAGAAGGAAGATGAAAAACCAAAAGCTGGTGGGGCGTTTTCTAATGCTCTGTCATCACTGAATGTTCTCCGCCCAGGTTGGTCTTTGTAATATGTCTGTTAAGTTACCAAATGCTTTAGCCAATATTTACAGCAGATTAATACGTATGAGAAATTAGGAAATAGTTTCCAACAATATATCTGACAATACCATCTGACAATTCAAGAAACTGCTGTTTTCTAAAGGTGTGCAGTTCCATGAACCTTATGAGAGAGAATGATTTGCTACAGAATGCTTCATCTTGAAGTCAAAAGCAGGAATTTGTCTCCCAAATAGATGACAGGCTGTAAAAAAAATCTAGATTTGGAATAGATGACTTAATTTGAGTTTTAACTGCTTTCAGTTAAAACCTGTTCTTTAATTCCGATGTTTCAGTTACAGGTCTAAAAGGGATCTGAAATATTTTCCTAACATGTTTTGTATAATGAGGTTCTAGTCAGGCTCTGAGGCCAAAGAAATCAGTCTGAGAAAATATTTTTGAAACTAGTTTGCTAACTGTAGCAGTCTGCTCCCCAAATATAAGATGGATGTCCTGGGTGCACACATTGATTTGGGGGAATTGTTCTTTATGTGACTTGTTTAAGTTGCATTACTTTCGTGATGTAGATTTTAGAGTTTTTTATTAGGTCTGCTTTTCTTCTTCCTGTTCTATTGTACAATTTTCTCATATTAACTTTGTCTGATTAGGTGTCCTCTTAGTCTCTGAGCTATCATCATCTGTTGAAATGGTCAATGCTTTTTGTTCCCTTGAAGTAAAAAGAGCTGGGAGCAGTATCAGGAGAAGAAGTGACACAGTCATGCTCCTCAGTTTCTTCCTCCCTTTCCAATAGTCAGTTCCTGTAAAGGGCTTCCTCTTTTCTAGGAATGTTTCCCATAGGACCATCAGGCTTTCGGTCTTATGACACGTGAGCTGCCTGAAGCAGAGCCACACTTTTTGTGAAAATCCCAACTTCAAGGGTTTCTGGTCAGAAAGTTTACATGTTTAGCCTCTAAGTTGCTTGCACGTATTTCTGGGAGTATGGATTTGTTTCCTCCCACTTTTTTTCCTCTGTGTGCAAAGATGATTTAGTAGGGTGACAGTAAGAAATCGTAATACCTGTTTTGTTGCAGTGGTTGTTTAATGGTGCACACATCTGTCTCTAGGAGAAATTCCAGATGCTGCTTTTATTCATGCTGCTAGGAAAAAGCGTCAAATGGCTCGCGAACTCGGAGACTTTGCCCCCGTTGACAGTGAACCAGGTAAAGGCCGCCTTGTTCGAGAAGATGAAAATGATGCCAGTGATGATGAAGATGATGACGAGAAGAGGAGGATAGTTTTTACAGTGAAGGAAAAATCCCAAAGGCAAAAGATTGCTGAGGAAATAGGTAAAACCTTTTTAGAAGGACAGCTGATAAAACATTCACACTGTTTTCACTGCGAGTACTCCCATTCAGCATTTTTCAACAATGTGTTTTTTAAACAATCTGGAGTTCTATTTCATTTCTAAGAAAAAGTACTACATAATGGGATCTGCCTATAAAATTTGGAGCACAAAACTATGTTCCTGTGCACATTGCTGAATCTGATAGAAACTTACACTAAGGATCAGTTCTTATGTTTGCTGTACTCTGTTTTTAGGAAGTATATAGTATAGTTTTGAAAAGAAAAACATTTGATAGAGAGTTCTCCTTGCTCACAAGCAGGTAAAATAACCTCTTGGAAAATGAGAATTAGTAAGATACATAGGTTTTTAACATTTGGGGGGGTTTGTCAGCAGTTATTTGCAAATTTACTCATTGGATCTTTCACATGTGGAACCCCTGTGCTAATAGTTCACAGGCCAATGTCCTTAATTTCTCATGAAGAAGAAAAGAAGATGCTCTGAGTTCTCACTGAAGCATGTTCTCAGGTTTTTAAACTTACAGCCCTTACTGTGAATGCATTATCTCCTCCTTTTTCTTACTTGGCTGTTTCACTTGTATGAAGGTATTGAGGGAAGTGATGATGAAGCACTGGTGGCAGGGGAGCAAGATGAAGAACTCAGTAGATGGGAGCAAGAGCAGATACGAAAAGGAATCAACATACCCCAGGCATGTATATAACTGAACTCTTTTTTGGTTTCTTTCTGCATGTACTGGCTAAATCTGTTACAAACTCGAGTAGTTTACAGAAGGCTTTTTCATCTGAGAAATTCAGTGTGTAAATGCTGATAATCTTTAAAGAGAAATAGTATAAATAAAAATGATAATGATACTGAGAACTTGTCCATTAAAGAAGGTGCTTCAGAGAGTGTTTTTTTGCTTCCACCTTAAATGTTGGAAGTTCTGTGCTTAAATCCACTTGATAGTTACATTTTTCACTTTGTCAATTTGAGATATGTAAGAAAGTTTCTCCTTTCTTTAAAGCCTAATATAGTACAATTGCATTTCCTCTACCGTTCGGTTCAGCCCAGTCAGCCTGCTGAAGTGAATAATCTGTACTACCAGAACACTTAGCAGACACTGTCTTATGGTTCATCCCA
>VWZF01005410.1:2511-94425 GCA_013396755.1 Sclerurus mexicanus
CAGCCGGAGGTACCGGGCGGGCCCCGCACGCCGAGCGCCGTCCCGGCTATAAATAGCGGTTGGAAGAGGCGGGTTTTTTTGGGGTTTTTTTTTNCTTTTAATTCCACCCCCAATTAATATTTTGCTTACTTTTTTCCCTCCCCACCTGTGACTCAGGTTTAAGGTGCTTGGCTCAAACAGTTCCGAGCATTTTTCCTTTAAAGCCCAAACGACTTGGAGATGATAATTGAAGCCGGGGGGTCGGTTGTGTGACGAAATGCCCGGTGGGGCGGCAGCGGGTCTGTGTGTTGTGTGGTGTCTCCAGTGTGCCTTTTCCTTCGGTTGTGATGGGTTTGTAGGTAATAAGGAGCATCAAAATGTTTCGTTTGCAGCAAGCGCGTGCCCGTTGTAAATACACACGTGTGTGCGTGCGTGTGGACTGATGTCTCGCGGTGCTCCCACTGTTTCAATCACTGAAACAGTGGTTTCGGAGGAACACGAAGCGTGTTGGACTTGCGTTTCTGCTTTCAGAGATTAATGAGTCTTGTGAAAGGGACAGTGATAAGTCAATCACGCTACTCCTGCTGTGTTTTCACAGACTGAAAAAAATTATGACTATTATTGAGCTGATAAATTCTGTGGGTTTCTTTCGGCTTGCTCAATCTGCATTTGGCAATAGTTTATAGGTGCTTCGGTCCTTTAGGGCTTTTTATGGTATCTTTTGCTTCTCAGCCTGCAAATAGATGAAACAAGCGAGAAGGAAACAGTATCGAGAGTGGGAATTGTCGGAGTATCTAGGTGAGGTCTTGTGATTGAACCACTTTAATCCCGTTCATGGAAACAGTGCAGTCTAGAGGAGGCTGATACACAAGTTGCTGCGAAATGCTGCACAGTAACTCAGGAGAAATACAGATTTTCTCCAAGTCTTCAGCGAGACATTTTGGGCTCTCCTGGTAGCCAGTGAAAGGTGTTTGAAGAGGTGTCTTGGTTTGGTTTTTGTTTTTTTTTTTTCTTTCTTTTTTGTAGTTCACTTGGTCTGCTCTGGAATGCCTCAGTCTTAATTATGTCCTGTTCGGCAAGTTCTCGTGTGTCTGGGTGAGCTCCGTGCAGTGCTGGATGTGTGAACTCCAACATCTGCAGAACGTTCTGCAGGGCTCGGGGGGCCTCTGGCTACGGAGACAGCAGACCCCGAGATGTATTTTGGGCAAGTGTGTCCATGGAGTTCTGTTGTCGTCGTTGTCCTGGTGTTCCACAGGGGTCCGTATCTCTCAGCCGAGAGCGCGGGTGATGTTTGTTCACTCGGAGATTCTTCTAGGAAAAGCACTTCCAGGTTTGTTGCCAGCAGTTAGTGCTGCTTGCCGAAGGATCACTGGTGGTTTCTGTGTGTTGTAGCAGGTGGTACAAATAGTTTGAGTAGTGATTGCTGTCAAAAACCTGCTCCTGGACCTAAACCAGGCTGCTCTGGTGCTGAGGCTTAAATGAAGAAGTTCTGTTGCAGCCTGGAAAGTGGCCTTTGAGACCAGAGGAGCTTGGGGAGGTGGGTTTGAGGCTCGGTCCCTGGCCGAGCAGCGAGTTGTGTGTGGGTGACCAGCACTTTAGTTGCAGTGTGACCCCGCACCCTTGGGTGCTGTGGCTGCTGGCGATGTGCTTTCAGAGCCACTGGGATGGGCCTGGCTGGGCCGTGCTGCTGCTGAACAGTTCAGCTCCCAGTCCAGCCTGCCAAGGCTCCCACCCGAGGGTCTGATGGCAGCCCTGAGCTCGGCAGAAAGCAGCTTCTCGTCCTTGTTTATATTTCTCTCGATGCTTTGATGCGGTTGTGTTAAGCAACTCCTTTTGTCAGGGTAAGTTTTAGCTGCCTTTAATCTTTCTGATAAAAATAGCTCCTCAGCTTACCGGGGCAAAGTTTGTGCCGTTGAAATCGGTCTGCTTACGTTCTGAAAATACAGCCTTTCCTGTTAAACCCAAGCAGCCGAATCTAATGTGTGCTCTGGGAGAAGGGAGCAGTGATGAAAGGGCAGCAGGAATGGGTGCTGTGACCGTGGTTAAGTTTCACGATAGTCCCTTCTTGCAGTTGCTGCGCTGCTCTTTGTATCAATAGGGAAGGCTGGGGCTGGTGGCTGTGCTGTGTTGAACAAGCTGGCTCCTGGGTTAAAATGTCCGTGGGAAAGATTTTTTCCCTTGTCTAGCCAGGTAGGAGTAGTGCTTTTGTCTAATTACTGCTTTATTAGATACTTGGTTGTTTTTGTACCTAAACATTTGTCTCCTCTGTGGCTGTTGTGAGACGTTCCCATCCAGCATGGGGCAGAATAAACAAGGGACTCCTACAAAAAGTAGAAATACAATAACTTTGCTTATGGCAGTGCGTTATTTTAGCGCTGAGTGTCGTGATTATTTTGTACGTTGCCGGCATTGGTCCTTCCAG
This sequence comes from Sclerurus mexicanus, assembly GCA_013396755.1. Taxonomy (NCBI): domain Eukaryota; kingdom Metazoa; phylum Chordata; class Aves; order Passeriformes; family Furnariidae; genus Sclerurus; species Sclerurus mexicanus. The sequence goes on from VWZF01005410.1 coordinate 4,913, forward strand.
CAGAACGTGCAGAGGCCTCGTGTTGTTCTTGGGCTGAATGCTGCACGGAATACGTCTGTGTGGAGCAGCAGCAGAGCCGGGGGTGTTCGGGTGCCCCTGGGCCGTGGTCCCTCCTGCACGTGGGGGTCTGGGCTGCACTGAAGTCATTCGTTATGTTACGTTCCCTGCAGCTTGTGCTGCTGTGGAGCTGTGCCAGTTCCAGAAACGGCACCGCGTAATCTGGGCCAGAGCAGAGGGTGTCCCTGACGGCATCAGGAGGTGACGAGTCCCTCCAGTAGGTGAAGTTGGGAAGAAGGTGAGATGAGCGGCTTCAAAAACCCTTTCGAGCCGGATTTTCACCTCAAACTTTCTCGCGTGTGGGGGTTTTGTTGATATTTCTTTCTTCTTTACCCAAATTAAGCAGCATGGCTGCTGCTCCTGCAGGATCCGTGGGCTGCCATGCCACGTAACTCCTGCTCTCCTCACAGCCCCTGTGTTGGCATCCAGGGCCCGGGTGTTGTGCCGGGGAAGGCTGGCCCTGCCGCACGTGCTGTCCTACGTGCCGAGATAAGCAGATCTCTCTCTGACTCCCAGCCAGCTACAGAACTTCACAGGAGGGAGTTTGATCCTGCCCCCTCTGCCAAAAACCTGAGAGGTGTACGTTGCAGTGGATTTAGGCTTTGGTTTTGAAAGAGGTGGACAAAACCAAAGCAGCTTAAGGAGAGACAGCGAGGGTTTCTAAGCTCGTTGTTCGCGTTCTTAGCCGAGACTTCGGATGGAGTGACGTCTCGGTGATCTAAAACCAGATTTTGTTTGGGCACGTGGAAGCATTAGTGTGGATGTTTTAAAGGGTTCATTGCTGCGTGGCTGAGAAGCTTCGTGTGTAATCGGTCTGCTCTTGCTCTCGGGGAGATGTGCAGAACTCGGGTGTCACTCGTGTGCTGTGACAGTAAGGGCCGCACTTCCACATGCGCTTCCTCCCTCTCTCCCTGGAACAAGGGGAAGGGCAGTTCCACCAAATGATCTCGGATTTATAAGCAGAGGATCTGGGGAAGAAATGCATCTTCTGAAGAGCTGTAGGTGAAGGAGTGTGTGCAATTGGCAATTATTCCACGGGAATGTCCCGGTTTGGGGAACTTGAGCCAGAAGTATCTGGGATGGGCAAAAACGCAGTGGGATATTCCATGGCTATATTGTTTCTTGTGGGATGTTCCATGGCTATATTGTTGCTTAAGACTCAGTATTTGCAGGTAACGTCGGGGGTGGTGGATGGTAAAGGAGCATTCCAAGCGAGAATGTTTACTTTGAGCTGGAAGTTTGATACAAGCTGGTTATTTTCTTTTTCACCCAGAGCGACTGGCCCGCATAACTTGATGCCAGCGGTTGTGATCTGGAACAGGAGATTTTAAGATTAGACATGGGCTCATTTAGGGAGTCTAGTGCAGCTAATTCTTACCAATTCCTGCAGCATTGCTGACAGCAGGGCATTGTGTACTTTCCCAGTATTTGGGGGCTTTTATAGATTTATTTTTTTTCCCCAAGGAGTTTGACACTCACATCTGTGTGGGATGAAAAGTCCAGCAGGTGATCTGCCACCCTGGTCGTATGTGACACTTCACAATCCTGCCGTTGTGCCCGTTCTTTTTTGTTTTTTGAAAGTCCTATTTTGAGTGATAATTGCACATGTACTGGGGAGTTTATCAAACTGATTCCTTCCCTCTCATGACGTACAATTCACTCAGTAAGTGCTGTCTTGTGCAGAGCTCCTGGAGAAGCCCTGCCAGCAGCAGGCAGGAATAGAGGCTGTGCTTGGGGGGTCACTCTTTGCTGTACTCCAGACATCATCTCTTGGTAGCTTGTGAAGTGATTCCCAGCTTTCTGCTGCAGATGATTCACTTTCTGCTCTGGGTGGACGTTCCTTGGAGTCATCGTCCAGTGCCATTATTTCTACAGCAGCATGCTGTGTTTTGTTATTATACCTGCAGCTTCACGTTAAAACATTCCCCATGTTCTTAGTGTTTATCTTTATTAGGTATTTTACTCTCTGTTACCTGCTAATAGAGAAGAAGATGAACAAAACCCCTCACCGTACTAGCAAAATACTGCAAGTCAATGTGAAGTCGGGGTGGAGAGGGTAATTGAAAAACACAGTTTGAAAAATTTGGGGATTTGTTCTTATGCAGTGGAAAAGCATGTGGGATAGCTTAGAAATCTGACACTTTCACCCTAATTTGGTTTACACTTTCAAGAATTTTTGCTTTGTAAATCTTCCTTTTAACATATGTTATGTTTTCCATCTGTCTTCTCAGATGTCTAAGATAGAGAGAGAATCTAATAGTTTATTTGGAAAACTCTCTTAATAGAGATGCCTCAACAAATACTATTAGGTATTGTGCACAATCAAAGTGTGAATATAAAGAAAATTGAAACTTCTATTAGCACTGATAGTTATAGCTTGGAACCTAAATCCATTAACATATACTCTTCAAAAGCTTCATTTTTTCCTTTCCTCCTTTCTTATTCAGCACCACTGAGAAATAGGGTGACACTGGATAAATACAGTATCCTTGGTTTGCAGTAGCTTCATATGTGTGTGGATACATTTTTATTTATATATCTCTAAGTCTGTAAAATAACCTTCTTCCTTGCCAATCACATTTAATGCTGTGGGAAGACAAGTGTTGTCCAAAGGAGTTGCTCTCTTGGGCGATACTTCTGCCCGTGGCACAGGTAGACATCATTTCCCTGCTGCAGCTGGGCATGGCTGAGCCAGCCACCGGAGCTGGATCCGTGCTGCTGCAGAGGGAGAAGTGCAATGGAATATGAGATTCCAGCCCCTGGCCGTGTGTGTGCAGCCTGGAGAGCACGAGCTGCGCTGGCTCTGCCACCACGGGTGCCTTGGGAGCTGATTTAGTGGGTGTTGGTGGTGACATCACTTCTGTGTCATCCTCTGGGTAGTTTCAGCTCACAGAGGAAAGGACTGGGGAAATTACCAAGAGGCCTGAATTCAGTAAGTACCGAGTGTAAGTCTGGGTTGGAGTAGCTGTGAAGTTTTTTTCTAAGGTTCATAAAGTCCCTTAGGGAGAGTATTAATGAGAGTTATCCAAAACAGCCTCATCTCATTGAAAGCAGTGCTTTAAAGTAAAATAGGTTTGTGAGGGGATTGGGGCTTTTTGGTTTGTCAGTTGCGGCTGGAGTTATTTTTAGACAGAAATATAGAAAAATCATTAGTTTTAAGCACAAATCTTATTGCTTCCTTATGTGTGTTTGGTTTGTGTTGGTAGGTATGGTCTTGTACAGCTGAATTTGAGTTGCCAAGCAAAAGACACTTCGCTTAAATTTGGTGTCAGAAATAGGGAGGAAAAAGTGGCATTAAAAAGAAGGGAAACAGTTTTTGCAGCCATTATACATCACAAAGGAGCCCCAACACTTGCCTGTTTCCTGCTAATCTTGTTTGGCCTTCTTTGTTTGTTTCTTTGGCTCTTTCATAATATTTACTTCAAGTACATATTTATCTGTTTTAGTTTTTACAGAATAGGCCTGTCCTCTGGTTCTGTCGGAGAAGGTGAGCTGAGGTGGGAAGCTCAGGAGAAGAACTCGTGTAGCTGAAGAAATATTGGGAATATTGGAATATTGGGAGTTCTCATCAGTCCTTGTGGGGAGCGTGGGCGCTGCCCGCTTCAGAATCTGAACCACCTTTGCTGGCAATACACTTACTAAGAAGTCAGTGGCCAGGGAATGTCACAGCTAAAGTTGGTTTGTCAGGGTAATTCATGTCCCTGTGCTTTACTTGCTGCTTTCTGTTCCAGCTGTGCGGTGAGGGTGGCACAGCTGTGAGGGGAGCAGTGGCTCTTCAGGTGTGCGAGCCAGCTCAGGGCATTCCTGTGCACACCCTGCGTTTCCTGCTGCCTGAACCAAGTGCCCGCTGTTCGTTGCCACGTTCTCAGATGATTCCTCTTTAAAGGGTCATCCCCAACTTCAGCATTCTGTCAGCTGGAAAATTAGGGCAACAGACAAGATGTGTGTGTTTGTGATAGGATGAGAATGCAATCCTGCTCCTGTTAACGTGCTCCAAGAACCTTAAAATATTTAATCTTCATCAGGAGGATCTTGTGAAGGAGAAGCTGATGTGCCCAGGGTGGTGTCTCACAGTCCCTAGGCAGGTTGTTTGCCTCCTTTTCCTTCTGTCCAGGTTTCTCTTCTTATGGCAAAGAAATTCCCTGGAGCCTTTTGGTCAGTAAGGGTGTTTGCCCCATTGCCACGTGCACCGTGACACTGTTTGTGTTGTGGGTGCTGCTGGGTGGGATTTAAAGTTCCTCACAGTGACAAAACAGTGAGGGCACCTGGGGAAAGGAGGAAGAATGGCTTTGGAGAGGCTCTGCAGCACCAGAGGAAGGCAAAGTCAATCCACCGTTTGCCATCTGATGCTTCCAAGAGCAGATGAGAATGAATGCTCTTGTTGGGCTCCTTCTGCCACATATTTTGGGGTTATTTTGGTTTTATTCCCCTCCGGGAAGACATGAGAGACCAGCTTCTTATCTGAATATTTTTCCTGTTTGTTTCTTTATATAAACTTCAGTGCCAGGTGCATTTAATATGCCCTCATACACTACTTTGTAATTGATAGGGAAGCATTCAAGTAATCCGGTTTTTATGGAAGGCCAGATCTGAAAACAGGGAGTATTCCTGAAAGAAGCCAGTATCTTAGGTTTTTCTAGGCTTTTGACACAGATTGTATTTTCATCATGAGCACAGCAGAATAGAGATGGCGGAGAGACCATTTGGACAGCAGAAGTTATGACATTGTGATGCACAGTGTACAAGAGGCTAAACTAAACCTGGTGTCACCAAGGAAGGCTCTCTGTTTGTACCGTTTTGATGGAGGTGAGAAAGAAGTCAGGGACAGAATAGTCGACCTTTCCTGTACCAGGTGGTAGCTGTTATCACACACATTAGCTGGGGATAAAGGTTGTAGATATGTGCTTGTTCCCCACCCTGACTCGTGTGTGGTGTTGGGGCTGGTGTCAGGAGCGTTCCTAAAATAAGTCAGTAATATACTGGCCTTGTTGCAGTAGGGATTAGAAGAGAACCGATTCCTTTTTGTTAGGTTTGTGATTTCTTTGCTCTGTCTAAGGAGCTTTGGTTTTGAGAAGTCGCTTAGTTGCTGAAGTCTTATGAAAATTGACTGAGGGAGATTTTAGAAGCTTGAAGCTACTTTAACTTCAGATTAACTAGATTCTAAGGTGGTAGTGTCCCCTTGGGCTACTGGAAGGCACAAAATGGATCTAATTTAATTGATTTTAGGAACTCTGCTGCTCAGTTGCGTGTGTGTCCCCTGAATGGGATTCATCTTACGGAGGAGAGTTGTGCTTTGCAACAACAAGTTGCAAAGGAAGTGTGGCAGAGCGAATGCTTCCTTCCCCATCTCCCTATCCCTAAACTCCCAGCCACAGGAAAGCAGAAGCAGGCAAGTGTTACACCAATTTTCCAGAAGAACTAGGACAACACGGGCACCTGCAGCTCCCTTCCATCACTGGGAAGGTCATGAAGGAGCTGGAGTGAGTTTAGTGAAGGGCTGACAAGGAGCTTGGGGGCTGGAACAAGTGTCTCCTGATGGGAGCCCGAGGGGCTGGGCTGCACATAGACCTGCTGCCGTCCCTTTCAGCCCGAGGGACTGGGGGTCTGTGAGCAGGAGAGTGCCGGGAGAATGATTCTAGTGGGTTTCCTGGAGGCAAGCACCAAGAATTCCAAATGGTCAGGCTCGTTTCCATGGATTGACACATTTCAATTTTGACCAGTCCCCTGACTTAGGGAATGAGCAAACCAGACCATATTCCTTTCTCATCCCAAATGCAAGCAGTTCAAACAATCAGGCAGGAAGAAATGCAGTTAAATGTTCAGCTCTCTTATTATGCAAGCCATGAGTTGTTGGGACTCACCCAGATCCCTGCTGCTGGATCTCTCATTCCCCCTCACCACCCTCCGCCCAGCTGGGTCTCCTTGACCCAGCCAGGTCCCTCATCACCATCATTTTCAACTAGGTTGTTAAACATCTTGTTCTGGAGAAGTGTTGCTGCCCTGCTGAAAGTCAAGGTCAGCTGCAGCACAGTTGTTCTGTGTTTCCTTAGGTAAAGACACTAATGTAAGGTTTCCTTACTGGAAATTTTATATTTTCCATGAATGTGTTGTTTAATTGCTCTAAAACATTAAATGCTGTAATTGTCTTTTATGAAACAATAAATTACAGAATCCTCAAACCTCCAAATGGAGGTGGTAGTTGCTGACTGCACCAAACAGTGTGCCTATTGAGGGGAACTACCTGACAGTGAATTTTAGGGAATGGCTGGAGCTCTGAACTGTTGAGGCTTTGTCTGCCGGGGTCTGGCATGATTGAAAGAAGCCTTACAAACCGAAATTGGGCTCAGTGAAATGTAACAGCTATGTTGGCATGAAAGAAAGGCACGGTGAAAATTCTGCTTGTGTTCTGGGCTGCAGTGGGACTCGGTGCCTGCTCCGTGCACGGGCAGTCAGGTTGTGACAGCAAAACTCCCAGTCAGGTTTCAAGCAGAGATTATGCAGGAAAGAATGAAAGTGAATTTGATAGTTCTCCTCCTGCTTGCGCTGTGTGTGAGATAGTAAGTTGTGTAATGAAACACCTTAGAAATGTTTGTCACCTCTCCAGGCTGAGTTAAAGGGGGAAAAAGGGTGACATTGAAACAAGTTAATTGACTGAATATGTATGGGGCTTAAGAGTCTCCCGATAACAGCCACAAACAGTCATACAGATGAGAATGTTCTGCCTCCAGGATGCAGCACAGTTTGGTGGGGTTTTTTCTTCTCAGAAGACTTAGAAGGAAACAGAACATCTCTTTTTTTTATTCTGATTTCTGAAAGTGTTGTCCAGGAAGGCAGAAAACTGTGACATTTAAGCTCATCAAACTGAAATTAGGAGAGAAAGTGTCTCGAGTGTGGTTATCTCCTATGTGTGAAAATAGCTGCTCGAGGAACATGGAATGCTCAGATTGGAGAAGGAAGGAGCCTTTTGGGAAGAGTGGGGGAGTGGTAGTTGCCTGGTGCTTTTCCCTGCCTTCCAGAAAACCTGTCATCTCTGGTTTTTGGTGAGGACGCTCTGTTTTATGTAACAGAGGTAACGAAAGGTGCGAGGTTTGGCATAAGAAGTGCGGTGGTAGAGACAAGACGCTGTGAGGTGATTCTCCCCAGCCTTAGTCAGCTCCGCTGCTTCCTGAGCGCTGTGTCTTACGAGTTTAGGGCATCTGCTCTCCTTTACAGTCCAGATCCCTTGTCCTGTTGTGGTGTGTGCTCGCAGAGCAGCAGTTCAGAGGGCTGGAGCAGCTTCAGAGCACCGTGCTTCCAGTGGGACTCGCCGGCAGAGCTGTTTCCTGAGATATCTGGACATAAGGCAAAGGCATCCCTGGATTTTGAGGCTCTTGGTAGCTGCCTTTGACTTTGAGAAATAGTTGAAGCATTGAGAATGGGATCAATTATGTTCTTCTTGTGAGGATGGAGGGACTGCGGTTGCTTTTCAGTTTTCTGTCAGTAGAAATAGGCCGTGTTCTTATTATGGCAGATTTTTATATGTGTGTAAATGTATTTATTCTTTTTATAACTGCCAAGACAATCTCTTATCTTTATGGATTTGTTGCAGACAGGCTCAAGTAGATTTTTGGTTTCTGTTGTATTTTATAACTGTTGTAAAATGTGCTGTGTTGCTGTTTTTAACGAACATGACTCCAATTAAATATAAAAGATGATTAATCATTGTGTGAACATTGGAATTCTCGGTGAATTTTTACACCACCACTGTGCTAAGTTGTTTACCTGCTTTTTATTTTCCTGCTGGACGAGCTGTATGTTTCCCGTGCCTTACCTTAATGTACAGCCTGCCTACAGGAGCTCAGGAGCGGTGGGTTATTTCAGGTTTTAAGAGGCAGTATTCCCCTGTACTTGCTTCACTCTTTTTCTAAACTGCAAAAACATTTCCAGTGCTTGGCTCTGGCAAGACTGAGACAGTCCAGCCAGCCAAGCAAAACCAAAAGAACGGAGCATTTGTACTCCAGCATCCCATTTTGAAATACAGCTGGAAAATACTGCCCTTTAAGCACCAGCAGCATCTTCCCCCTCCACGCATTGCCACTCCTCTGCCCCTGTCCCTACACACACACCTCTCTTGTTGATTAAAGACTAACAGTTTTGGTGCAGAAGGTTGGAAAAGCACCTTTTAGCGGGAGTGATGGCTTGTCTGAGCGAGCGCTGCCGTAAAGCTCGAACCGCGAGCGGGGCGGGATGGCGAGAGCAGCTTAACAAAGGCGAAGCCTCAGCCGTGGCCCACCCTCGGTGACACACGGGCAGATGGCTTTGGTCGTGCTCCAGCTGCAGTTGCTGCCGCTGCTGGAGCCTCCCGGCATTCCAGGCTGTGCCTCGGGCATCCCTCGGGCATCCGGCACCCACCGGGATCCGGCACCCACCGGGATCCGGCACCCACCGGGACTCACCTCTACGCAGAGGGGGCTGGGCCCCAAGCAGCCAACATCAGGAGGGTGAGAGATGGTTAAAAACCAGGGAAACGTTGGAAGAAGGGAAGTAGAAGTAAAATGTAAAGGAAGAGACCGAGTGCGGCACAGTCGGCGTGGAGGGGTTGTGTGGGAGGGAGGAGGGGTGAGGGAGCTGAAGGAGCAGCAGGAATTTCTGCAGGAGACAAACTGAAAAGGTGGGCTGAACACCTGAAAGGAAAGGCAGCGAGTAAGAGAAATTAAAAAGAGAAATTAAAAATATTTTAATGAAGCTTGCTAATGAAAATATTGGCTTGTCACTTGCCAGCTTGGAAGGGGGCGGGGGGTCTGTTCTTGGCTGGGGTGTATCTTGTCACAGCCAACTTGTGCAGTCCTGGAGGGACTCCTGACTTCAGGAGGTGCTGCTGGCAAGGTGGGGCCCTCCGAGCAGGCAGTTTCACATTTATGGCTGTGTTTACTCTGACTGTTGATGTAACTCCCTGGGCACTGGAAATCTGAACGTTTTTACTAATCTTTCTTCAGTGAAGTTGAACTGGAAATGTGTGGTGGTTAAGTGTGCTGAGATCTGTTCTGCATCCCTGCTCTGGGATACAGGTTACCTGTTGTTTGGGCTTTGTTGTTTCTCTTCAATGCACCATCTCACATCGTTTGTGCAGCCTGGGTCTTGCACCAACTTCTTGTGGTTGAAGAGTGAATTAAACTTTAAAACAATGAAGCTTTTGGGATGCCCTTCTTTAGTCAAGAACTTTTCTTTGCTCTAAGCTGGAAAAAATGTGGTTTGTGTGTTGCTCACTGTGAGGGGTTTTTCAGGGCTGGTTTGGGGGGGCACAATGAAGTTTTAACACATTTACGTTGCAGTGAGATGTGGTTGTTTTACATCACGTCCTTGGACTGGAAGAATCTTCTGAGATGGGCTGCTTTTTTGAACAGCCACTCTGGTGAATTGTGGCCGGTCTGTTTCGAGGTTTATTGATACTGCTTGTGCTAGTCTTTATGTCTTCAAATATATAACTTTTGTTTTCACATGGAAGTACCTGTGTACAGCAAAGTAACTTTCTGGTTTTTAGTTACGTACCAAAATAACCTTGTTACACAGGTGCTGCTTATGATGTGCAAAAAAAGTATTTTAGTGGACCTGAGTTGCCCCTTGAAGGAGGAAAAAAAGCCCCACCACTTTTTTATTAGTCTGGATGTTCCAGCCAGGCAGAGCTATTCCTTCAAGTGGCTTAATGAAGATTTGATTGATTTATTTTGCTCATCTGGAGAGTGTGTGGATTACCTCTGTCAATATTGGGCATGATAAATGAGGGCTGGGCACTTACAGAGCAATTTGAATCATTGGAGCCGTTCAGGAATTAAGCAGTGGCATTGCAAGGAGAAAATGCTGAGTGCATTTTGGGACCTTCTGCAGTAGCAGATCACGGTACAAATCAATGACCAGAAACTGATCTGAAACGTGTTGGTGTGCGGGGCTGGGCTCAGACTGCTGAAGGAGTAGTTGTTGTCTTTTGGTGAAGCTTCCAAGCCGAGCTGGAAGGTGTTCTTTGGCCATGTGCACACCCAGAGGCCAAGGCAGCGTTGCTGGGTGCAATGCAGCCCCTTGGGATTACAGAGGAGGTCAGAGGAGGTGATGTAATTGCTCTTTTGGGAGAGCAAATCAATAGGAAAAAATCTCTTGTTGTTTCTGCTGTCATCTTTTAGCCAAAACAAGGGAAATTAAGAGTTGGATTCGATCATTGTATTCACGCCACCTTAGTTTTCCTAAGCTTTGTTTTGGCAAGTCTTGCCAAAAAACCTGCTTACTGGCCAGCGCTCTTCCCTGCGTGGTGGTGTGTGCGTGGTGTGTGCCAGCAGCTGCCCTGAAAGGCTCTGGGCTTCCTGTCCAGGGCCCTCGCTCGCCTCTGGCAGCTGGAGCTTCGGGTAAAGATGGACCCGAATGCCTCTCACTGAAGACAAGTATTTCAGCTACTTGTTTGTCGCGTTTTCTCACCCGTGTTTCCGTTTCAACTTGCAGATTTTGGATCTTTGTTTGACCTGGAAAATGATCTTCCCGATGAGCTGATCCCCAATGGCGAGTTGGGCCTTTTAAACAGCGGTGGGAACCTCGTTCCGGATGCGGCTTCCAAACACAAACAGCTTTCGGAGCTCCTGCGGGGCAGCAGCGGCTCCTCCTTAACCCCGGCCATCGGAAATGTGAACTCAGGCAGCCCCGTGCAGCAGGGGGTCGGGGCTCAAGTGCAAGGGCAGCCCAACAGCACCAACATGGGCGCTCTGGGCGCTATGGGAAAGAGCCCCCTGAACCCCGGAGACTCGTCTGCTGCAGGCCTGGCCAAGCAGGCAGCCAGCACCTCTGGACCTACCACACCTGCGTCCCAAACCCTGAACTCCCAAGCACAAAAACAAGTGGGGATGGTGACGAGCAGCCCTGCAACTTCACAGACTGGACCTGGGATATGTATGAATACTAATTTCAGTCAGACACACCAGAGCCTTCTCAACAGTAATTCTGGTCACACTTTAATGAATCAGCCTCAGCAAGGACAAGGGCAGGTAATGAATGGATCTCTTGGGGCAGCTGGAAGAGGAAGGGGAGCAGGAATGCAATATTCTGCCCCTGCCATGCAGGGGAATGCAGGCAGTGTGCTGGCAGAGACTTTAACCCAAGTGTCTCCACAGATGGCTGGGCACACCGGGCTGAACACAGCACAGACAGGAGCAATGACTAAAGTATGTACATGCCATTTATTATATTCTATTTGTTGCACTTGCTTTTTCTCCGTACAGGTGTTTAGGAAACGTAGTAGACCCTTTTCTGGAATAGAACTAAAGGATGTGCTTTCTGGAGTCTGTAGCTCTCAGTTTCAGTCACTGGTGATGTCCTGAAAGCAAGATGACTGAAGCAGTCCTGCTCATGTAATCAGAAATGAAAGCACTTGTTGAAAAAGACATCCTTGAAGTTAAAAGCTGGAGAGTGTCTTAGCAGGGTGAATTGGAAGAGAGTGGTGTAATCCTGCAGAAAGGGAGCAGGTGATTTCTCCTGTGCAGGATCTCAGTTCAGCTGTCAGACAACAGCTTCTTCTAAAGCAATGTGAACGTGGTGAAAACACTTGTGCATTGAGGGGAGAGGTGTAGCAATTGCTCCTCTGTAAAGGACCACTGTCAGCAGCTCTGTAGCAAGTGCTTTTGAAACATGAAGGAACTGATCTGGGAACATCAAATTCCACATGGATTGCCAAGCTAATGCAAACTCTTTGAAAGGGAAGGGCAGAAGTATCATTCAGTGGCCATTGCCCATCAGGGCACTCCCATGTACCTGGGAGTATCTGCCTCTGTCATGGGCAGTATAGTCATTGCTTGGTTGTTCTTTGTTTTGCAGGTGTGAGCTTAGAGCAGTGTTTTGGCCCCTGTTGCTCCTGCCTTGTGTCTTACCTGTTGTCTGGGTTGCTCTGACACAGTTCCTTCTGGAAATTTTGATGGCAAACCCACCATGTTCTGATAGATAGAAAAGGATGAAAATTGATCTCTGATCTTTTATCTTTTCCTACATCGGTAGCTGTTATCACTATAAATTATTAACATGTAAATGTGAATTCATTGATGTGTTAGGAATTGTGAAAAGATTGCATTGCCTGACGTGAAAGTGTGTGTCCTGTGCTCTGGAGGGTTGCTGACATCACTGTGGGGTTCTCTACAGTTAATTTGGTTTTTTTACATAAAAAACATTCTCTCTGCAGTGAAGGAGACCCCTTTGCTTAAGGAAGAGCTGCTTGTGGTCTCTGTGAAGGTCAGAGCATCTCAAAGTGGATGGAGCTGTCTCCAGCCTCCAAAACTGCTAATTTTGCTGTGTGGAGCAGATTGGTCTGCCCAGAGAGAGACCCAGGTTCTCTCTCATTTGTTTTTCTTTGAAATTTGTGGGAAGGGTGACAAATTCTAATTATATGGCTTATTTCTATAAACTTACAGAAATCCAAGTTCTTGGGGGTGGATTTTTCCTAGCCACTGCACAGCTCTGTGATGAACCCACTAATTTTCTATGTAAACCAACTCAAGGAGAATTACCCCAAAGCAAAAGGATTTGTTTAAGGTCTTCCTGTGGCAGAGTCTGTGTGAGCCTGGTGGGGAAGGTTCTCTGGGGTCTTGTGTTTTAAACAAACCCACCCTGCTGAGGAATGGGCCAGCACTCAGACAAATCCCATATTTCAGGGACTCGTTCCAGCTGCAAATGGGTTCACCAGCTCGGGAGGGCGACCCAGACTTTGTCAGCTAACATGTGTTCAAGGAGCAAAGTAACGTTAGTCTGGACAAGGAATACACTGGAAAAGAATAGCAAAAGGGTGATAAAATGGTGGGGCTGTGAAGGTGCACTTCAGGGAAAACAATTTTAAAGGCTTGGGCAGCTTAGAGAAATTGGGAAGATTGGTGTTTTCCAGGGCTCCGTCTCTCATTGAGCGAGATGAAGCTTGGAAGGATTGTGTTTCCTTAGGAAGGTCTTACTTTATTGGCATCTAATTTTCTCTTAGTGAGCTCAGCGTTTTGCACAAAGATTGTGGGTTTCCATTTTGGAGCAAACACTTGCTCCCTGAATTTTCTTCTGCCAAGCAGCAGCATCCTGTCTTTTTGCCATTTTCCTTAATAGGGATCTGAGGCTTGGTATCCTTTTCCAGTTTCCTCCCATCCCCCAGTTTATTGTCCTAATAGGATTATCAGCCATGACTGTGTGTTAGCTTTTTCTTGTGGATGCTCCAGTGGTGAGGAAAGCTTTTCAGAAGAGTGAAGAAGCACTTCAGTGAGTTTGTCTGTTATCCTGAAACTGAAATGTCTGCTGAAGGAGAATGTGGCTAAGTTCATTTTTTCCCCTCCTCCTCCCTGATGTTTACCACTCAATGTGTACAGCTTAAAAGGTTTGAAGGGCTGAAACAAAAGTGGGGAGGGAGCTGATCTGCCTAATAGTGAATGTGCCCAGTTTGGCTCAAAGGCTTAAAATGTGGCTGCCATGGTGCCTGAAAACCTGTATCAAGGCTGGAAGGGAATTCCCTGGGTGGTGACTGTGGTAATACCCTGAGGAAGGGAAAGAGGTGTGAGGTACAAACGCAGAAAACAAATCTAAGAGCGTTTTTTAAACCAAGATTTTCTCACTGCATTTAAAATAAGTGATGTGCGTCACTGACTAACCTCGTTCAAGTCCAGCTCAGTAGCCCACTTCTCCCAGTTCACGAGCCTGTGGGACTCGTGACCCTTGATGGTTTGGGACCAGTTTTGTGGGGCAAGACCTTCTTCTGTGGTGGTTTGTTCTAAATCTTTTTTAGTAAATGACTGATCGAGGGAAATCCACTGCTTTTTCTGCTTTTCTTTCTTTTGGTATGTTTTTATGAGCATTCTTTCTAGTAAGAGGAAAAGAAGGAAAACATCCAGAGTCTGGTCGCTGCACCTGCTCTCAGAGGTAGCTGGGATTCATTTCATCTGGATCATCATGAACCAATATTGTTAATTTTAGGCTGGACTTGCCATTTTGAGGCAGAACTGAGCATGGTAGCTGCAGCTCATGTTCATGTGCTTGCATAAGCCCAGGTGGGGATAAACCTTACCCTAACCCAAAAAAAGGGGGTGGAAAATAACCAATTCCCAGTGCCAGAGGGCCAGAAGGTGCTGGCATCATGACAAATGTTTCAGAGAGATTAAAGTTTAATATTTGCTCAGTCTATAGAGGTGTGAGCGAAGGATTTAGTAGATTTTAGGTGATCCTCCCAAAGACTGGTGGTTTTGACCTACTGAGGTCACCTGGAAACCTCTGAGGAACCTTCTCCTCCATGCTGCTGTGAATACCTCTGCTCCCTTCCCTGCCACACTCCTTTCCTGTCACAATTGTGCTTGCAGCTGTGGCATTGTGGCCCTGTTTTCTTAGATAGCTTTTGGGTTGACTGGGTTGAAGTTCTTGAAGAAATCAGCTTTAAAGAGCAGTAGGATTCTTTCTTGAATGATTATCGCTTGATGGGGGTAGAGGAACAGATCACATTGTCACAGTCCTCTCCAGTAGCAATGAATTGTCCTATTGTGTTGTAGCGTGTTTTTGTTAAGTCCATTAAGTCCAGAAAACGGGTTCAAACCATCTAGAAAATCTTGTCAGAGTTGTTTTTTTAAGCTTATTGGCTGTTGAGCACGATCAGCAGCGGCAAAGCTGAGCAGTCATTGCCTCCGTAGGAATGAGCCCTTCCCTGGAATCTTGCTTGTGCCTGGTACTCTCCTCTTGCTGTGGGAGCTCGTCTTTTCCAAGGGAGGGATTTGAAGCCTTCCTGCTGTTGAGTGTGGCTGGCAAAGAGCTTGAGGTTGTGTTTCTGTAGGTGAGTCGTTGGCTAGTCTCTTGCTGAGGTGCGTTCCCCTTGTCCTGGCACTGCTGTCAAAGCCTGTGCAAAGTCAGAGGAAAACGTTGGAAGGTTCCCATTTATTTTGTAGGGTTCTCAGGCTTCCTTTGTGCACTCTGGTAAGAGCTGTGGCCAGTGACTCACCTCATTGGTACTTGTGCTCTTTCCCTTGAGGAGTAGTGAAATCCCATTCAGACGAGAGGGCTCTCGAGCATTTCCAAGCTGGAATGCCTCCTTACCCAGTTCTCTAAAAGGAATCACCTTTTTGCAGTACCTTCAGAGCTGTAGCACTCCAAGAAGGATATGCTGGTGCCCAGCAGCAGGAATTTAGGGAAAACCCTGTGGGGGTGTGGCTGATGATGTGCAGAAGCCCCTGTTGCTGAACTGCAGTGAAGCTGCAGCTTGCTGGGGGCTCCTTTCGAGGTGTTTGTCTTTACAGAACTAATAAACCTACCTCAAGTTCAGTTTGCTTTCTGAAAGGTGCGGTTCAATCAAGCGTTATTGGGTTGTGTATGCCCCAGGAAAAGATGAAATCCTTTGGTCAAATCTTAGTCTGAACCTGTGAATAGACCAGGAGAAAATGGTTGTTTATTTTCATACCAGATTATGAGGGTTACAACATTATCAGTTGGTTGTTTGGGGGCTTTTTGGGGAGGCCTTTGGAAGATTGTACATTTTTGAGTAACCTCATTGAATACTCTCAAAGAAAATATTTGTGTTGATATAAGGTAGAATGTGCCTGGCAGAGAGAAACTGATAGAAAAGCTGTCCTGGCTGTCATATCTTCCAGGGCAGTATTTCAGGAGGTGATCTGGGAGCAGTGAGTTTGGATACAGAGCTCCAGGTGCTGTGGGCAGCAGTTCTGTTACCTCTGTGTGTGTATTTAAGCCCCACTGGAAGCTGATACCGGTTACTGTTGGATTGAGATCGAAATCTGAATAGGTTCAAAACAGTCTCTAACTGTGCAAAACCGGGTCTGTTCTGCTGCATTTTTTCCTGTGAGTTCAGGAGGGTTTTTTCTCTAGACTATACTGGCCTGATTTGTTGGAACAGTGTGTGTTTTCAGCTTGGTTTTAGTCAGAGCAGCCACATGGCAGCTGCTTGTTGCAGCAGGAGAAGGTTCAGACTAGGGAAGAGGAGGAACTCTTACCAGAAGTGAACTTCAGGAAACAGTAAAACCATTTTTTATTTCTACCAAGAGAATAACCAGTTGTCTTGTGTTCTTTTTTATTGTTGAGCTGTAAAAAGAGGATTCTGTTATTGTTGTGAGGCTTGGTGTCTGTATAACACACGTGCTTTGGACAAGCACATTCACAGTTTTGCTCCCTTTTGTTGTTCACAGAGTGGTGTTTTGGTGCTGGGTATTAATCTTGAATAAATTCAATAAGATAATTATGCTAAAGAGGAAGAATTCTGGTGCAAGACTTAGATGGTGTGTGTGTAGTTACGTTATTTGTCTCAGTGTTGTGAGGAGTCCGTGCTAAGGAAAATTTGTGGTGAGAAACAATGGAGCAAACTCTTCATTTCAAGAGACAGATCCTCCTGTTGGTTGTGAGTTAAGGCAGCTGAAGGTGTTCCCATTCCCCTGCAGCCCTGTGTGTTTCAACAAACCCCTGGTGCTGTTTCTTCCTCTGGTGCCTCTCCATCTGTCTGAGGCTGCCGCAATTGTTTTAACGTGACTTGCAGTCAATTTGCTTCTCCTCCGTGGGGCTGCCCGTGCTCGGCTGCCAAGCTGCCTGTCTCCCAGCAGACCGTGCCTCTGGCAAACACGAGTAGCCATCCAGACCATATTCCAAATATTCCCATTGCAGGGCACTCCTCATAACAGATTTGACCGTGGTCGCTCGGCGCGGTGTTGAATCAACAAGCACCGAAGCAGGGTTTTTACTGAGCAGAGACGTATGTGCTTTTACAGTGGTACAGCCAGAAAAGAGGATGTAAATGCAGACAAACACGTAACAGCAAAGCTCTCGGGCTCGTAGGAAAATGGAAGCGTCCGAGGCAGTTTTGTTTTGAAACATGACCGTGCAAAGTGCTGCTCCACAGATGAGTTTGCTGATATGTCGAGGAGATTTGGGGACTTAAAAAGCTCACTTAGCACAGCTCTTACTGCTGGCACCTGAAACGGAGTTGTTTCCTATTTCTGGGACATTGAGGTTGTGCAGTGCCACTGGAGATCTCTGCAGCCGTAGTCACTTGGCCTGTGCAGGTGTCAGGGTTCACTTTGGTCCCAGGGCTGCAAGAATCAGCGCTCAGGCTCGGTGGGGACAAACCCCGGCTCAGATTCCTCCCTTGCCTCAGACTGGGGCAGCAGAAAAGCCTCTCTGTGAACTTGCATGGGCTTATCATCCAGCTGACGAAAATTACATGGTGTGGGATCTTTTCAGAGGAGAGTTGTGCCATTATCTTTGGCTGGCGTAACACAGCCCGAACATTAAGGATTTTGCCACTAACCATAAATTGTGTTATTACAGTCTTGTAATTCTTCAGCTTTTGTTGGTGGAATGGCATTTATTTCTAAGAAGTGTGTCTGAAAGAAGGTTTTGGAAGTGAAACCAACAAATCCACCAGTTCTTTTTGGAAGGCACAGATTAAAAGCAAGATTTACAGTGTTGTTTCGGCTTTATCAGAATGACATCAACTTGCAAGTTCTTACTGACTAAAGTGACTTCTTTCTAGCTTTCAGACTGATCTCACGTATCTCCTGCTTCTGTTCTTAGTCTGGTTTTTTTAATACACAGGCAAAAAATGACTCAGATATTGAGAGGGAGGAAAACCTGCCAACTGAAACGCTGGTGTGTAGAAGTTATGAAATGCCTGGTTGCTTCAGTCAGAAGGAAATGTCTTTGTCATAGTAATTTTCTTAATAGGCTCTAATCACGCATGTAGATATGATTTCACAGGAGCCTTTCTGATGACAGGACCTTTTAGCACTTCTCAAAACTTGCCCTTACTTAAAAGATAAATTTAATGTTTGTGCTTGACAGGGAGCTGTGATTTGATTGGGAGTCCTGTAATTGGAAGGACGTACAGAAATGTATCAGAGCAGGTGATATTAAGATCTGAAAATTAATTGCTGGTGATCTGTTTCCTTGGAAAAAAGGCAGTGCAGGAAACTTGGAAAATGAAAAGTGTGTCAGCCTTCCTGAGGGACGGATCAGGAGTGGAAGCAGTGAGGGGAGGCCATTCTCCTCCTGCCACTTCCACAAGTGAAGAACACTGTTGAAGGAAATGGGGCACTTCAGCCATCAGGCAAAAAACAGCATTATCTTGGGAAGTTGCACTTTGGAATTTCAAAATCCCCTCTCTTCCAGGGGGGGCTGGAATTGCAGTCCAAGAGGTTACACGGAGCACACCAACATTTCCTTTGTAGCGGGCAGATTATTCTTCTCTTTGATTAACTTTTAAACTAGAAAAGCTGTTTCAATACGTAGTTCCCTCCCTCAGTCTCCAAAAATAATCGTGAATTCTTATTGCCACAGTTGCTGGTTTACCCCGCGGGGCTGAGTATAAGGAATGGCAAAACATAATGGCATTCTCCTTTCTCCTGGTGAATGTTTGGAGGGAATACCTGTTGGTTTTTGTGTGTGACATCAGCGGAGTTTGCTGTAGCCGTGCCTGAGTGGTACATGCTCATTTCTCCTCCTCCTCCTCCTCCTGCAGTGAGGAGTATTTTTATTTACTCCAGAATCGCTGTGGTGTGAAGGGAAGTGGCACACTGAGCTTACTGCTCGTGTTTTAACTCTTTGTATGTCATCCAGGAGATGGCTTCAATTCTAAGGCCAGAAATACCTTGCAGAGCTGAGATTTAAATGAATGAGGACTCGAGGTGATAACTTCTGGTGCTACAAAAACTATGTGTAATAACACCTGGAAATGTCTGTGCTTGCGAGTTTTGAAGATGCTCAAGCCCCAGAGTGTCCGTGGGTACAAATCTGCTTTAGGTTTGGGAAACAAGTGTCCTGTGCCCTAAAAGGGGTTTAGCAGTACTTTTGTTCTAGAGGGAATCATAATGAAAATACAGCTTATTAAAGCTGTACAGGAACATCCTTGCTGAAAAAAATATGAAATAGACTTCTGAAAGAGAGGAGTAAATAGATTATTTGATGTCTGGCATGCTGCTGGTTTGGGTGGTGGAAAGGTTTTGTGTTCTTGGAGCGACTGCAGCGTTCTGCTGTCCTGGCTGCATGGCTGCTCTTCCAGGGGGATTTTTGGAAACCAGCACAAAACAATGCCCTTGGAAACTTTTGGCAAATTGGCTTAATTAAATAACTGCCTTTAGGATGGGAGGATCTTTGTACCCTGGAAATGGGCAAGTGTTGGAACACCATGAGTCAAAAATAAGATTTCAGTGGTGGAATGAGCTGTGATTGCTTCCCTGGGCTGAAATACGTGCCTGGATCATCCCGTGTGCAGCTGCGTGCCTCGTTTGTTTGCACTGCTCAATTTTAATCACCTGTTTAAAGACAACCATCAAATCTTGCCCTCTTTAAAAACCTGTTAGGAGTTGTCTCTTGAGAGCTCCTGGGAACTGTTAAATCTTCAAGGAGAGCACCTTTTACAGAAGGGCTGGAAATGTCACGGTAGCTCTTGAAGTCAGTGTGGCGCTTCAAATCAAACACATTTGGCTCTTAAAGTTATTTAAAAATTATTTTAGCAGTGTAAATTATTTATAGTTGCATTTCTCCATAGTTACTGTTACTGTCAGGCTGTGATATTTGTGCTAAGTGGTTGTTTTGAGTAAGCACTATTGATTTTTGTTTCTTATAATGCATTTAATGTAACCTGTAGTGTGAGTTCGTTTCTTGTCTATTTGATTTTTCTCCCAGGCCTGGATTGAATAGTTTTGTTTCTTTTAGAGGAACAGTCTCTCTCTTCAGCGTGCCCACTTTTCCTTTAGGGTTCATGCCTGTCAAGGAGAGTGTCCATTGTAAAGGAAGGGCACAGAATATCTCTTTTCATTATATTTCTGAGATACTTTTCCAGCTGCTCTTACTCTGCAGAGCTATTCTTGCCTTCCCCCTCCCTGTGGAATATCACATCACAGGGACTGCTGGATAAAGTATCCTTGGCCGGGGTTTGGGAGATAAACGGGGAGAGAATCTCTTAAACAGCGCTACTGCTTTTTCTTACCAAAACAGCTTATTCCTTATAATAGTAAATTTTTGGAGCATGACGTGCTCCCCCGTTGACTGCAGCCAGCTCTGGGCACTGCTGAGGTGCTGCCAGACCCAGCTGTCTCTGCTTTGGGGACCGTGGAGTCCTTTTTGAAATGCTGATGTGCAGTCTCAGGAAATAAAGGAAGGAGCGTGGACGCGGTTTGCATTTCCTGTTTTTAGAATCCCAGGCTGGTTTGGGTTGTAAGAGCCCTTAAAGTCCATCTTGTTCCGTGGGCAGGGACACCTTCCACCAGCCCAGGTTGCTCCAAGCCCCGTCCAACCTGGCCTTGGACACTCCCAGGGATGGGGCTTCTCTGGGCACCCTGTGCCAGGGCCTGCCCACCCTCCCAGGGGAGAATTCCTTCCCAATATCCCCTCTGACCCTGCCCTCTGGCAGTGGGAAGGCACTGCCCCTTGTCTAGTTCCTGAACTTTTTTCCCATTCAGCTGAATGATGATGAAATATAGGAATTTGGGGAGGACAGGGATGCTCAGTTGAGAACCTGTGTTATAAGATCCTGGGTTTGTGTGACTGTAAATGTGGTTTAATACACACTGAGGCTTCTTCTGGAAGTAACTCAGAAGATTTTGGTCTGTGAATAAACAATCAGATATGTCAAGGTGTATCTTCATTGAATTTCAGTCTTTCAAAATCCTTTTGATTGTTGTAGAATTACTCTTTGTGTCCAAACCAGATTTTCTCAATGAGACAAACCTTTGGAACATGTTTAGTTGATTTTGTGGTTCTGGTTGAGTTTCTGTTCGTGTGTACTAAGAATAATTCTTGTTTATCTGAAGAAAGCCACTTGTTCTGCTTGGCACTCATAAAAGCTCTTGAAGCAATTGGAATACATTGATCAATTGTGGCTAATTAGCCATTAGCGCTTTGAAGTTGTTCCTTACAGAGGTGACACTCATTACAAAGTAAATCTTTGGAGCTTTATTCTTGATTCATAAGTACAGCAGCGATGCTGAGTGCAGAAGTTGTGGTATATTCTGTTGTGTTTGTTCTCGGGCTGCTGCAGAATTTTGGAGACATTTTCTTTCTCCAGGCATCTGCACAATGCAAGCATATGATTGTGCCATTTTCTTTTCTTGGGAAAGGCTGGTTTCTAGTTAAATGTATTAAGAGTTTGTCCTCTGTGTATCCAGTCATTTGTAAAGAGCGTTTTCCCACAAAGTTCTATCTTTTGCATTTCAGTAAGTGTGGGGAATCATTTGTTCATTTATTTAATGGTCTTGGAAGACTTAAATTTCTCTTCGACCTCTGTGAAATGCTTGGGAGAGAATTTCAAATCTTATTACAAGTGGTGATAAAACACCTGTCTTCCTCTTAATGGAATTTTAAAAATTTTATTTTCAGTTTTACCAAATCTTTTGTAATAGAGGATGAAGCGAATTAGTTATTCCTGGGCATTTGAGTGTTTTTCTTTGAGTTAGTGTACCACTGAAGAACAGGACAATAATTGCTTCATGGATCTGTTGTGGCTTTGGTTATAGCAATTTGCTTAAAGAGGTGGGAGAGTGGAGGCTTGGAGCACGGGCTGGGCTTCCTCTGAGTGCTGGGAGCCAGATCATGATTTAATTCTCAAAACTGATTCTTGAAATGTTGCGCTTTTTTAAGGCATTCTTGTTACTGACTTTAAAAGTGAGTATTTTTAGCCGAGTATTTTGTCAAACTGCCAAAGCTGCAGGTTGGTTTAGGTGAGCTCCGGCATTGCCACCGTTCTTGCACCGACACTGAATTAACTCTTTCTTTTTGTTTTGGTAGCACCACTGGCTTTCTGCCATAAAATGATTAATCTTTTCCTTGCCTCTCCATCTGTCCCTCTGGCATATACATTCCAAGTGCCATGGTGACTTTCTCTTGGAACACGTTACTATAGGATGAAATAGTAATTAGTAGAGACTTACTTTTTTTTGTCAGTAAACAGATGCAAGATGATGCCAGCATAGTAAAGACAGCCTGTCCTTCCCCTTCCTGAGCGAGCACCAATTCCTAATGGACCTGCCTTCTGCGCCTCTCCAAGAGCTGTAACCAGGGAGGTGGACCTTGCTCCATGGTGGAGCTCTGTGCTTCATTCCAGAGGGAGATAAGAGTCCAAAGAGCGAAGTCCTCGGCGTGTGCCTGCCTGGAAACCCTCTCTTTGGAGCAGCCCTCTCTTTGGAGAGCTGCTCTTTGGTCCTGAGCGCTGGTGGGAGTCATGGCAGCAGCACGCAGGGACTGAGCAGGGATAACTCCAGGTGGTTGATTCCAGGTCCTGGAGCTCTGGGACTTGTGTCAGACTCACCTGGGACCTGGCAGTGAAGTGGTGCAGGTGGCAAAGTCCCTGTCTTATTGAGTTACTGCTCTGGGAAGCAGGAATAAGCCTTTCTGCCCTCTTTCCCTGTCACTAACAGCATTAAGAGCAGCTGAATTATCTGTCACTCTGAATTTCTGAGGCCCACCATTACCCAGAGCAGATCTACTCTTTCATTCACAGTACTTTGTATCCTTCAGTTGTAACTTCTGACATCTCAGACATGCAGCTGCTTGATTTCCTTGTCTTGAAGGAGAGAAGAAAGCGCCAGAGAAAGAAAGTTAAAATTATTGAAGCCAGGCAAGGTGACATGCTGCTTGTTAGCAAAAACATTTCAATGGATGGAAAGAGAGAAAGAGGGAACAAAATGCTGAGCTTTTCAACCAAGCTGCATGTTGAAAGCCCAGGTTTGAGGGAGGTGTGGTAATTTGATGACAAACTATTTGAAGGGCTAATCTGATAATGGATATTAAGTGACTGGTTTTGTTGAGGCCCGAAAGAGGGAAGGGTACGCAGGGTGGCATGGCCAGTTCTGAACCATCCGTGTCCTGCAGCTTGGATCTGTGGGTCATAGTGGGAAGTGCAGGATTCCCATTTCATGCCAGCTTGCTCTGTTTTATAGAAGGAACAAAAGAGAGAGCAGTAAAGTGTCCCTAAGATGTCAGTGGTGTAACTGGGGGTTTTGGGTGAAGCACGGGACGTGCTGAGTAGCCATGGGTTACTCAGGGTGGGAGAGTGTGTGCACATTAATGTCAGCCTAAAGTACTGGTGATGTGTAACCCCACAGGTCCAGCTCAGGCATCAAAACCAGCATCACAAAACAGCATCAGAGTTTGTGGCAGCTCTTGAAAGGTGGAAGTGTTCCCCTGTCCCTGTGCATCACCCACCAGTGCACACAGGTCCTTGAGCAAAAGAATTCCCACGGGTGGCTTTGCCCTTGCTGAGGCAGGATTGATCCCAACTGCCTTTCCTAACACATTCCTCACATGCACCATGGGGACTTTATCCCCTCCTGTGGTACATGGAGATTCTGATTGGGCAGGGCCAGCTCTGGTGGTGGAATCTCCAGTGCTTGAAGGGCCCACCACCCATTGCCTTGGATGTGGTTTTTAACAGTCCATTGCACCCTTTCACTTTGCCAGGGGCTGGTGCCTGGCAGGGAACGTGACACAGCCGCAGTCCCGAGCTGTCTGCCCCGGGGTCTGGGAGTCAGTGTTGCTGTGACTTCCTTCAGAGTGTGCTGTCAGTCCCCACTCTCCCTTGGACTGGCACACTGGCCATGCAGGGCTGTTAAAGGGTGAGTCTTGCTGACCGCTCTCTGGCTCTCCGGTCCCTGAATCACCTCCTGGATGGGGGTCCTGGAGTCCCGGTTCATGTGCTATGGCTGGTGTTGCACTGCTGTGGTGGCACTGGGTACCTGTTGCTCCTCAGCCCTCGGCAGTCCCACAGCAGAGGGGTCCTCTGAGAGACCAGGCAAGGTATTGAGCTGTTTAATTCCCTCTGTCTCCACAGCAGTTATCCCAAGAGCCCAACAAAGCCCTTTTGTGTCCTTGAAATACCCTCTGCTGAGGTGATCTATGCCAGGGATGCCCAGGGCCTCTGGGCCAGTCACAATGAGGGGTTTTTGCCACTTCTTCCCAGTCAGGCTCACTTCAGCTTCCAGCACAGTCAGCTGTTGGAATCCCCCTGTCACCCCAGGAATGGAGATGGACTCTGCCCCTACATATCTCCATGGCATCAGAGTACGTTGTGTGCTGGTGTCAACTCTTGTGGGTCTGCTGTGCCAAGGGATCCACACAGTCCAGTAGCCCCAGTTGTCCCTTTGCCTGACCTGTCTGGAGTCAGGGCCCCCTAGTTCTGGTTGTAGCACTCATTGCCCACTTACAAATGTGACCCAGAGGTCCCTTCAAGAGGGTCAGGAGTAACATCATCCCTCCTGTTCTTCTGAGGACTTGCCCCCTGGGAACTGAGCAGCATTTATCCTTGGACAGCTTCCTGTGGGGTTGTTCTTCTCTCAGCTCACATACCTGTGCTCAGATCCCACATTCCTTGCCATGGTCATGCAGGTAAAACCACAGGTCACCTCGTGGTGTGTGTCCTCTCTCTCGAGCAGGGTGGCACTTGCCCCCAAGAGCAGAGGCTCTGGTCGGTACTGGCAGGACATGGGACATTTCCTCTCTAGTTTGCTCAAGGCTTTCAAATCTGTCCACGGTCTTGGAAGTTTTTCCACAGCCGAGGTGCAGGTGGGTAGGGAGGAAAGAAGGTGATCTTCATATTGCCAGAGTCAGGTGGTCATCTGGCAGTGTCATAATCTACCCGTCCATCTTTCTTCTCAGCGGTCTTGGCAACTTAATTATCTGTGAGAGCATTAACAAAACTGTCCGTGATGCCCTGCAGCTTCACCTAGCTGTGCCCAGGGCCTGTGGGCACAGGGGGCTGCAGGAGCCTGGTCCAGCTTTGGGCTTCTCTTCTGCCCCCCAGCTTTGCTGGCCTTTGCTGCTTGTCCTTGGCTTTGGTTAATGGACTCTGGTCAAGGTCTCGTATTGTTTTTGCTTCCCAAGATGACTTTTTCTTCTCACGTCTCTGTGTTGTTTTTAGAGAAGCAGAGGTGACTTGTGATCTTTGTAGCAGGAGGTTCCATTCTATAGAGAATTAAGCATATGAAAATGAAAGTGGTACAAAGTCAGGATACCTCTGATTAGACAGGCCTTATGATTTTTGTGAACTAATTCCTGTTGATGAACAGGGACACATTATTTAAATAAAACATCAATACAGTCTTAACAATTTCAGTGGTATTTGGTCACTTCCATTTTTTTTCTCATTTTTCCTTGGAAGCTACAGACCTTCAGCTCTTGCCTGTTTATATGTCTTTGCTCAATGAAAAATATTTGTGAGATCACCTTTTTATTCCTGAAATCAGTACTTTAGGATCACTTCAGTCCTTGCCTTAATAAGATAAGCAAATTAATAAGCTTAAATAGTAAGCTAAATAAATTAGGCTGTTAGATTGCAATTAGCCTGTCTTTAGCCATGCCTTTTAGTCCTTTGAATAGTACTTGAGGCCTCTCTGGTCCTGTCATTTTTACCTGTTCTCTTGAAGAACTTACACAGTGTGTTGGCTGCTGCACCAGCAACACATCACTCCAAACACGCGAGGATGTTGCTTTGCCCTTGCCCAGTTGTGTTTTCATCCCTCCTGTTGGCACGTGGAGAGCCCAGATTTGTTCTTGGAGCATTCTGCCGATTCACAGCTTTCCAAGCCCAGCCAAGCTTGTCTAGCTTGCTTCCTTTCTTTCCAGGCTTGTTTTCTGGTTAAAAATCCAGCAGATACTGAAATGAATATTAACCATAACTATTTTTAGTTTACAGCACTGGATCATAATCAGATTACTTCAGCCAGGCTCATTTTCCACTCAGCCCGTGCTGCTTTGAGTTCCTTGACTCTCGTATCAACCTTGCGGTATGTTTTCTACTGTGAGGCTCGTCCAAACCTGATGGTGGTATTTTGGTTTTAAATACTTGGCCAGAATAACCTTCTTCCATTTTTGTACAGAGCCAGTGGTTCAAAACTTCATAAAAATCAACATTTAGCTTGGCGATAAGTTTGTTGGTTTGAGTTTGTTTTGTTTTTATTTTTTTGGACAAATCTGGCTTGTCCAGCTAATTAAAAAAATAATAATAATAATTTATGGCGTTAACTTTATGTAGGCAGTGGTGGTGCAAGGTGCAAACCCAGGAGTGTGTCAGAGGTGGATGCTGCTCCTTGGCACGCCGATGCAGGTGCTTTCTCTCTCCCAGGAAAACTGAAAGTGAACTCAGCCTTTCCTGCCAGACCTGTTATTAAATTCGGAAACAGTGGAGTGAGAGGTGGGTTGGGGCAACAGAAGAGAGCGGAATTTCCCAAGGGAGAGGGGGTAGCGAGGAGCAGAGATGTGTGCAGCTGTGTGGTTTGTCACAGCACGTTGGAGAGGGAGCTGCAGAAGGGACTGTGAATAGGAAATGATGTGCCCGCAACAGAGAACGGGGTTGGCACCGTCGGCTGCGTGTGCTGGGAGCCCCCGAGGAGCGTGGTAATGGAGTAGCCTGGGCTGCAGGTGAGGACACGGTCAATAAATCTTAAAAGAGGAGCAAAGGGCAGGATTTATTCGCGGCCTGAGCGCTTGGTGTCCAGGAGGGAGTGGCTCCTTGGTGCTGGGCTAGAGGAAGAAGTACCAGGGGTATGGCAGCGGTGCTAAAGGAGGCAGGAGGAAACAAACCTTTAAAAGCAGGAGGAACGGCAGGTGTGGAGATCCAGGCTGCTCCTGAGGTGTCTCTGGAATTAGATTGGTGAGCTTCTCACTCCCATTACGTCCTCCCCAAGTTGCACCTTCGGGTGAGGCTCAGCTTTGGTCACTGCCTTGCTCTGTAATATCCGTGAAACTCCAGGAATCAGAGGAAGCAGAATTGCTGCTCTGTCTGAAAAGAGCTGAAAAGCCAAACAAGAGGAGGAGCCCCCACACCTGCTGCTCAGAACACGCTGCAGGGTGATGGCTTGGGTGCTCCCAGTCGGCTGAACAAAGGGTTTAAGTGCTGGGGGTTCTTTTCAGCGTGGAAGTTTGTGCATTCCTTGGCTTGTGAGACTGGAGTGAAACACCCCATTTCCTATCCACGCTTGGTAATAGATTCCGGTATCTTAGAGAGTTGCCATGGTGATAAAAAAGGGAACAGAATCTGCTTGTCTTTCTGGGATAGCAGAATTATTAAATTAAATGCTTCTTTTCCATTAAAAAAAGAGTGTCATTATCATATTTCTGAGAAGAACTGTTTTAGAGCAGAAATAACGTGTTTAAGCTGGTGTCCTGCATTAATCGTGGTTCTTCTTCAGGCACCTCTAGCCTTGCCTTGTGCTTGGGATGCACCTCTGCTTTCCCTTGTTGCAGCTGGTGGAACAGCTGCCCAGAAAACACCTTGCTTGGGGAAAAGGCTGCTTTTGATCTGATGGACAGAGGTCATGGGGTTGGGACCACAAGGAGCTGGGCAAGAAGAGAGACTTGCCCAAAACTGTAACCCAGAAACACAAGTAGAAAAGGTGGGTTGCAGAGAACGAAGTAGGAGGAAAGGAGCTGCCCCAGGATGGAGCGCAGGGATTACGGCTGCCAAAACCAGCGGCTGTAGCAGGGACATGAACTGAGAGAGAAGAGGAGAAGGCAGCAGGGAGGGAACATCCTGAAGGGATGGGATCCAGGGAGGGAACAGCAACATCACCCGTGTTTTCAGAGAGGTGCTTTCAGCCCTTGGAATGGAGATGCGCTGGCTGCCTGGGAGAGCTGGAGTAGCCCAGTCATGCACATCCCTGCCCAGCCCTCGCAGGTGGGAAAGGAAACAACTCACACTGCGTTGCTTTTTGCTTTGTTCCTTTCAGGAAAGGGAATTTAACAAACTTTAAGCCAAATACAGATCTTTGTGATCGCCCAGAGTTCCCCGTGAAAACAGCAGTTCTTACCAGGTTGTTAACTCCTTGTCCTTGCTGGTTTGTCTTCTTTGATGGCTTGTAATTACCTGGTGGTCTTCTCCTACTTTGGGAAGTATAAAAACAAAGGTCTCTGAGTATCTTCCTCCCCCCCAGCTGCCCCCTCATTCCACACGGGAAAAACCTGGGAGCAGAGGCAGGAGCTGCAGCCTTTGAGCCTCCTGAGGTCTTTGCTTTGGAGCTGCAGGTTTCAGTTTGCAGAATGGACAAGCAGGGTAAAATCTTTCCTACTTCCAGGCTCAGTCCTCTGCTTATATTTACCAGTTATCAGCTGGCTGTGGTTTAAAGTTCCACAGAAGCCCCTGAGATAATTAGCCAGGAACTGCAGTTAATTCCTCATGTCTTTCAGCGTGTGAGTTCCTAATTCCTCCTTTCCTTCCACCTCCCGTTTGCTGCCTGCCCAGCAGGGAGGAGCTCACAGGGGTTGGCTGTGCTGGGATCCCTCCCTGGCTGTGCCTGGAGGTGGCTGCTGCTGCTGCTGGAATTGCTGCTGGAATTGCTGCTCGGGGTCCCAGTGACACTCTGGGACACCGTGGGTCTTGGTGCTGCTTGGCAGCAGGTTGTTCTGCTGCTGAAACTCAGCGATCCCAGCTTGCTTGGGAACTCTCAAATAGATGAGGGGGCCTTGCATTGCATCTCTGGAAACCAGTCCTGTTGGTCCTAACTCCTCCCAGCAAAAACTGAGTTTAAAACCCCCTGAAACAACGAGCATCTGTAAGTTTTAATGAACTCGTCCAGTGATGAGGTCTTGTCTCCATATTTACTCCAGGGATGGGTCTTTCCACCTCTTCAGGTTATTTTTTTTTTTAATGGACTCGAAACAAAAAGAAATCTTTGGTGGTTCCTTTCCTTGTCAGTAATTCACAAAAATGAAGTGTAATGGGTTAAAGGGCATGTCTAATGGTTTACAGTGTTACCAAGCTGCTATTTTTTAAAAGTTAGAGGCTGGTGTAAGTCCTTAGCCTTGGGTTCCTTTCCTTAGGGAAGCAGAGCCTTGGGCACTGAAATGGGGCAGAGAGCATGGTTACCAAAATCCAGAGTTTCAGCTGGAAGGGACTCTGCTTCAAAGGCACTTCGTAACATTTCCAGCAAGTATTTATGACTTAATGACCACCTAGAGGAGGAAAAATTATCCTCGTCCTACTAAGCACTGACTTTGGAAGACTTGAAAGGTCGCTTTGTTGTCATATTGAGTTGTGATATGTTTAATAACAAGATCTACTGAGAAGGAAATGTTAAAATAAAATGAAACACTCACATGGTGGTGCCTGTTAGGATTGCAGATCCTCAGTGCTCTGGGGGTGTTCTAGTGGTTTAGAGTTTTAACAAAATTAAAATGACTTTCTTTCTCTCTTCTTTGTCTTTTGAGACCAAAGTATTTGTAACATTTTTCAAAAAAAATCTCTTTTAAACACATGAATACAAAAGTGTTAATCTTTCCTGGTAGCAAGATGAGAAACACCTCTGCTCCTTTTGGAGCAACAACTTAAATTTGGTGTAAAATTTGCTCAGCGTTCTCACTGCCTGAAGAAAAATCTCCCTTTTCAAAAATGCAACACCAGGCTGCCCAGCTTAGCTTATCAGTGCTGGGCATCCTCATTGCCCTCCCTGAGCCTTTCCCACCTCCTCATCCTCCTCAGTGTCCAGGTCTGCCCCATCCAGGGAGGGCTCTGGGGGGCC
The DNA here is from genome assembly GCA_013396755.1 of Sclerurus mexicanus. Lineage (NCBI taxonomy): Eukaryota > Metazoa > Chordata > Aves > Passeriformes > Furnariidae > Sclerurus > Sclerurus mexicanus. The sequence goes on from VWZF01005410.1 coordinate 34,432, forward strand.
ACGGGAGCAGGTTCCTGTGTCTGCAGCATTCCTGGCTCCTAGTTCAGGCTCACCACGGCAGTGCCTCCAAGGAAGTTGCAGCACAGGGGTGGTTGCCAGAATAGTCGATATATTTTTCCATCAAAAAACAAGCCCACTGAATTTTAAAGCAAGATCAAAGAAGGCTGGAAGGGCCAACTCGTTCCATGGGCAAACAAAGTCTGTAGTTGGGAATTAGGCACAGCCCAGCAGTTCCTATTCCTGTTGTGGCCTCTGGAAGGTTTCAGTAGTTGGTCATAATCTTCCTCAGAATCTCACTTTGAGTTTCAGATGTTCTCTTCACTGTTAATCTGATAGACCCTCAAAGCATTAATGAATAGCTGTAGTTACCTTTCTCATACCTTGTCTGAATTAGTGGGTAATTTTATTAAATGCTTTGCTGTTAATTCTTCAGAGAAGAGCTGCCAAACTCCAGGGTGTAATAAATAATAATTAAATTAATTTTTTGAGCCATGCAACCAACAAAGCAAACACAGGAGTACAGAAAATAGAATTCTTGGTGCTTGTGCAATGTGATAGTAGCCAATACCACTTCTCTTTAAAAGCAGTCTTAGGACTAAACTTTAGATGCTGCTTTTTGGTCTTATGTGCTATTTCAATTATTCAGCTTTACTCTGGAACACAGCATGTACTCGATAACCTCTTGCATTGCCAAGTAACAGCTTTTGGGTTTGTTTTTTTAATGTGTAAAGATAGAATGTCTTGTACAGTGACAAAAGGCCCGAATTTGGCAACAGTCGCCGTGCAGGATGCAGGGAGAGGGAGCGTTTCCTAAGGAAGCTGCTGGGCCAGCTGTCTGAAACCCAGCGGTCCAGAGTTCATGGCCAGAGAGGGCAAGGCCTGGGCAGGCTGTGTTTGCTGCACTCTGCCCCCTGTAATTTACTGCTCTAACCAGCACTTGGCACCTGCTCCTTCAGCCCCGTTCCTGTAAGCGTGAACAGCACCCTCTGAATAATCCCTCCTTCCGGGGCTGTTACTGGGGTGAACTGGTGTGTGCTACGGGAGCAGTCCCGAATCCCTGCTGGGAGGAGACCAGGACATGGAAAGCCACTGTGGTGTGTAAGGAAGGGCTGGAGAGGTCCAGGGAAGAGGAGAATACAGTTTAATATCTCCAAGAAAGACTTTGTTCAGTGGTTGGATTTATATTTAAGGGGAGAACAAGTGCGATCTGTTGAGCATGTCCTGTGAGGAGCAGCTGGGGGGGCTCATCCTGGAGAAAAGGAGGCTCAGGGGGGACCTTCTCACTCTGCAACTCCCTGACAGGAGAGGGGAGCCGGGGCAAACAAGGGACAGGACAAGGGAAAACAGCCTTAAGTTGTGCCCAGGGAGGTTTAGGTTGGATATTGGGACACATTTCCTCCTGGAAAGGGTGGTCAGGCAATGGAAGGGGCTGCCCAGGGAGGTTTGGAGTGCCCACCCCTGGAGGTGTCCAAGGAAGGACTGGATGGGGCACTGAGTGCTCTGGGCTGGGGGATGAGGTGGGGATCAGTCATAGGCTTGATGATCCTGGAGGTCTTTTCCAGCCTAAGTGGTTCTGTGACTGAAATTTCCTCTTTATTTTGAGGTGGGGAAGTAGGATCCTAGTCTTAGTCATCCTCTTTGGAAGAAGCCAATTCCTGCTAAAATGTCTTTTCGGGACCTTTTGTCCACTGTGGCTCCAGCAACAGAAGTGTCACCACTGGGGAGGCTCCTGCAGGCCAGGGGGCTCTTGGGACGGGCAGTGATTGTTCATTCAGTCATGTTTCTTCTCGCTGATCTTGAGGAGTTTGGGGTGTCATTTTGTCAAGGCCGTCAGCCTTGGATAGATGTCCTTTAGCTCAGATACTTCTCAAGCACCAAAACATAACGCAATAACCATGTGCTCGATGTATTCCCCTCCCTTCTCATCTGGACTGTGTACAAAGTCACACTTTGTGCACGGAATGCACAACCATCACAGGACCTGAGGTTTCCTTGGGTCTGCAAAAGCTTTTGTAGTGCTGGAAAATGTCATTTCTGTCAGTGCAGAGTGGGGAGGATAATCTTGTGTTTGCCTTTGATTTTTAAAGTTGAATTGCAAAGCAATTTGTAAATTTGTAAAGCATCTTTTTAGAATATATTTGAACTTGATCAAAGTTGTGAAATCATGAAATTACTATTGAGAATTCAATATTGAGCAACGTAAACTGGAATTTGGTCTCTGTGAACGCAAAGACGGCTGTTTAACTGTGCGGGGGTGGTTTTTACTGTTTCTCTGGAACCACAGCAGTTCTAACCATCCCATTCATTCTTTTCCAGATGGGAATGACAGGTAACACCAGTCCCTTTGGGCAGCCTTTCAGTCAGACTGGAGGGCAGCAGATGGGAGCTACAGGAGTGAACCCTCAGTTACCGAGCAAGCCAGGCATGGCCAACAGTCTGTCTCCCTTTCCTGCCGACATCAAGAGTACTCCCGTCACCAGTGTGCCAAACATGGTGAGTTAAACCTGCTGCTTCCAGCATTTTTGCCCCCTCCTGGTGCTCTCTAAATCCTTGGGTGACCCACCTTCTGCCACATCACCAAATTACTTCCCGTTTTAGCATCACCATTGCCCCGTGGCTCCTTTGTGTACGTTGTTGTGCAGTAATTTAACTTTCTCAACAAACACAGGGTTTTGCTATGAGAATGGCAATGCATCCTTTCGTTTTGCCTGGGACATGTAGTTTCGAACCAGATAGAAATGCCTTCTTTAAGCCCTGCTTGTCAATTAGAATGTGTTGGATGCACCATCACCTTCCTGAAACCAAACCTCACGTTCTTGGAGGTGTTGCAGTGAACACCCCACGCGCTTCTCACTTTGCTCTGTGCACAACTTGCAGCTCACGAGCCTATGAGAACAGTTCTTACTAGGATACCCTGCAAGTTTGTAGTATTCTGTTTACTTCGGTTTTCTTTATAAAGTGAAATTAAATATTCCCATTTGTCTCAGGATGTGGCATATTAATCAAACTGCTTGTGTTGTTTCTATGGAAACTCCAGCTTGTTGCATTTTATATTCTTATACATGATAGCAGTTACTATAGAAACTTGTAAAACCTTCCATAAGATGCAAATTACTTAAAATTTTTTAAGTTAAAGCAGAAACCAACTATTTTTTGGCACGACCAGTGCTTGTCCTTCCATCAGTGAGTTTGTTACCTGCCTGTCACTAATAGGCTCTGTATGAGAGGCAACAGGATGTAATAAACTTCCTCTTTGCTCCTCATTTTACAGGACCACTTCCTAATTTTTCTTTAGTCACGCTGTGAAATCTTTGTTTATTATCATCTGTCATTCACTGCTTATGATTATGGAGAGGAGCTGATGACTAGAATTGCAAGCCATGTTCAGAATACCACTTGCAGTAGTGCAGGATATTTGTAAAAGACAATTTGCTGCGTGGCTACTCTAAATTTGTTTTGAAAAATTTTGGATCAGGTGTGAAGCAAATGAATTATTGTCCTGATTCTGTAGAGAACCTTCAGGTTTCCCTCGGGGACTGAGTGATCTTGAAGCCTAATTTTGTGCTCATTTAAATATCAGGTTTTGGGAAGCCTAAATTATAATATATTCACTTACTAGTATGAGATGCAATGGCAGACATTCAGGTGGAGTAAGAAAGGCATTTGCCATCAAGGTTTGTTTAGTGGCGGCAGAGAAAAGAAAAAACTTTGCTTTCTCCCATCTTGTCCAAGAGACAGAAAAGTAGGAAAACTTTCAATTGTAGTTTCTGTAAAACGTCAGAAATACCAGCGGAGGGAACAGTCAGAACCATCCTCCTTTGTTTCCCAGGTGTCAGAGGGTTGTGTGTCCGATGGATGGAGAGGAGTGGCCGTTCCAGCCGAAAGGTGTTGGGACTGCTGAGCCCAAAGCTCATGTGTGGCTTGGAGGGATGATGCTCCTGACAGGGGTGGAACTTCAGAAACTGACATTTCCAGCTAAGCCTTTCATTGCAAAGCCAAGAATTTCAAAGGAAGCGTCACACCTGTTAAAACTGAACCTTCCTTTGGCACCAGTGGGGAAGGCAGTGTGATTGTTTGGGAACGCCACATCCATGGCCATTTGCTGTTCCTTCCACGGGCACCTGGCTTTGCCCGGTGACCAGCACGAGCAGAGCCCTTGGCAAGAGCACCTGGTCAGCATCTGGCTCTGGTTTTGCTGCCCGGTGTGTAACTGTGGGCATCGTTGGGGGTGTGTTGGGACATATTTCCCTCGGGCTCTTCCAGAGGGGCCTTCCCGTGGCAGCCAGCACTGGAGCAGGCCGAACATTTAGGATTAGTTCATTTTTGCAGCTCCTCTGTGGGGTAAAGATGTGTTGCCCCAGTATTAAACTCCCAGTAAGACTGGGAGAATCTGCTGACTCAGAACTTGAGGGGTGTAGGCTCTGAGTTGCTAAACCTTGTTTCATATGTTAATACGTTCTCAAAGGGTAAGATAACATCCACAGCAGTTCAGTGAGTTCCAGGAGCACAGTCCAAGTGACATCTGTGTCTCACATTGGGCAACTGAAACGTGACCCAGAGACAGAGGCGGGTCCCCAGAGCAGAGCTGTCATGCCATGCTTTCCTGCTGCAATCCCTTTGCCATTTCTGTGTCCTGGGACGTTCCAGCACCCTGGAGATGATGGTTTATTTAATGTGTGGTCTGCTGGAGACGCTGCCTGGGCTGACCCCTGAGGAGTGTCGTGTTAACATCTGTCAAAAATGAACCCACGGAGGATCAGCTCAGACTCCATCTACTACAGCAAGTGAAAGACCAACTGCATATTTTAAAAATAAAACCCTCCAGGGTCTTTTGTGGGATGATTGAAACCACGTATCTTGCTAAAGCAGCCCTCTGTACTACTCTTATCAGAAAAGGGCCCCAAAAGTGCTGTTCCATGTGAGAGACAAGCCCATGTGAATGAAAACACTGGTGATATGTGGCATATCTGAGGCAGCAAACCAGACTGCAGCCTGGCATTGAACACGGTGTTTGCCACGGCGAGTATTTAAATAAGAAAAGAGGAAATAGAAAGGTGCAGCCATTGCCTGAAGACCCCAAAGTCCTGGAAAACAAGATGTTTTTTTAAATGCTCCTTTCAGTCTTTAGCCATTCACCTTATAAGTGTGCTGCAAAAGTAAAAGATGAGTAAGTTTCTCAACCCACTTTATTCTAATTGTTGTGTGACACCCCTGTCCCCAGCCCTGACCAGGAGTTTTGCCGCTGGCAGGCGTGCCCCTTGCAGCCAGAACAAATATGCTGCAGCTGCAGATCTGGGGGCTTTGGTCCAAATTCAGGTTGCCACTCTCCTGAGCACAGCCCTCTCTTCCTCCCCATAAAGTGGGTCTCAGAAGTGTTAGCTCCTTGCAGCCTGTGTTCCAGGCATGACCTTACACTACAACCTGAGAAGCACATTTGGATTAATCTCTTTAATTAGAAAAGAAGAGCAAACCTTATGGTATTAAAATGATTAAAAGGTCAGCATTAAGGTCTTAATTTTCGGTGCCAGCAGGATGGATTGATTTTGCTGTTTGTTTTCCCTTAATGGTGGTTCCAAAGAGCATATTGGCCCTTGATTTGTATGACTGCTACAGGTTCAGTCCTCCTTACCGCATGGGCAGCTTGAAATCTGGAGTGAAAGGCTTGTTTCCAGGGGAGAGCTGTTGCTTCTGCTGGTGCTGGAGATTTTGGTGCCACGTTACTGCGATTCGGTGTCACTCGAGTGGTCGGGTGCGGGACTGGCAGCGCCGTGCTGCGCTGAGATCATCCCTGGGCTGTGCGAGTGAGCCACGTTCTGCTCCTGGGCACTCACTCAGCACGCTGTGCTGCCCGTTCAGGAGCCAGCAGGCTCTGCCTTTGGAACGTGCAGGCTCCTGCCTTTGGAACGTGCAGGCTCCAGGAGGAGCTGTCAGTGGAGGGAACCCTGGTAGGCTTTTCCATCACGCTCACTGGAGCTTTGCGCTCTCTGCAGTGCTGCCTGTTCCGAGGGTGCTGGTGGATGGTTCCTTCCTGGACATCCCAGTAAATCCAGTATTTCTACATGGATTAGGAACACAGTGGGTGGAAGTTTGCCTTCCAGACAGCAGCCTGGCTCCACAGTTATCCCTATGACCAGCAGATGGAGTTGAGAGAATGTTACTTTCTGGAAGCGTAGGAAATCGTTTCCCCTTGGTTCTTGACTTAGAATTGGAGCAGCACATCTTCTTCTGGGTTTTTTCCCTCATCTCTTACTGAACTACATCAGGACCTTTCTGTTGAGTTCTTTGTTCCTTTTTATGTCCTTGAGGGTTTTTGTAATAACAGATGTTGATCAGAAGAGAGGAGAAGTGACTGGGGCTGAGGATGTCTCAGGTGTGCCTCGCTGTGGACCTCCAAGAGAGAGCAAGAAGGCTCTTAAACTGGGAGGCCAGGTTTAATTAGAACAAGTAGAACTGATGCTACTTAAAATAGACATCTGGTATTTCATTCTAGAGACCAGAAATAAAAAGCTTTGTGAAAAATCACTTAACTCTTGTGCCCTTCCAGGGAGGAAGGCCTGTGTCTTTAACCTCTCTGTGATTTTCCATCTCTTGCAGCACAGTCGCTCTGCTTTTTCTCTGTGGGAAAGGTCTCTGGCTGTTGCCTGGGCATCGTGCTGTGTCTGCTTGCTGCTCTCTCCAGCAGCCTCCCAATCTCTGGGCTTCGCTGTGCTCACCTTCCCTGTGCCTGCCCTGACCCCCTCTCTGGAAGTTTTTTGCTCGCAGTCATGTTCACTCCTGCTCTTCCTCAAGAAAATCCCTCCTGATTAACAGCAGTGAACAGCTGGGAAAAGCTCTTGTCCACGTTGCTAAGCCATGGTCTCTTAAAGGAGAGGATCTCAAGAACCTGGAACCAAACCCAGCAGAGTTCAGTGCCAGAGAAACAGTGTTGTGTCAGGAGCAGAGAAGGCATCTCTGTCCTGCCTGAGCGCAGGGGTCCATCCTGGCCATGTGGTTTGCTTTGAGTGGTGGAACTTTGTAGCTTTTGCACCATCCACAAATGCAGTGCCAGGCTGGCAAATCCGACAAGCAGGATTTACTCTTTCCACAGCACTCCTGTCCGTGTTCTGCCCTCCTGCTCCCCATATGCAAACACATGTGGTGGAGAATATCCTTTGCTGTTTCTTGCTCTCTTCCAGAAGCTGAAGTGAAGTACTCCATGGTCAGTGTGGCCTTCCTTCCCTTGCAAACTTCTCATTTGTCTCTTATCCTTTTGTCTATTTGGGATTTGCCCTTCGGAATCATTGATGTTCATCATTCCTCGGTCTGTTTTATCCCCCAGTAAAATATTAACATTTACACAGGATGTATAAACCCCTCCATATTTTGTTCAGGTGGTTTCCTCTATGTGAGAACTAAACTCTGTCTAGAGATTGCTGTATTTTGTCCCTTTTTACTACTTTGAAACACTTCCTCAGGGTGTGTTTCTTGGCATTTGCTGCTCCACAAGGGGATAAAACTCCGCGAGTGTATCCTTAAGAAAGATGCTGATCCAGCCTTGATTCCCAGCAGAGCCAACTGCATAGTACTGGGGCCTTGGCTGGTTTTAAAAGGAAATCCTCTAGCACTTAAATGACCAGTGCACTGAGAGTGCTCTCCAGGCCCAGCTGCTCAGGTTCCTTCCATGGCCTGGCCATTGGAGCCTTCTCACCCTGGTGGTTGTCATGGGCTTGCAGGGTCAGTCCCCAACACCACCCTCCGAGCTGGAGCTCACGCTCTGTAGGGGTAAGAGAAAGTTGGAAGGGGAAAATATTCCTGTTCACTCGTGACATGAAAACTCTACTTGTGTCCACGTCAGTGCCAAGGCTTTGAAATAAATCTTGGGCTCTAAACATTTAAGACTGTAGCCTCCAGCTGCTCCAGAGCAGGTTCAGGTTGGACATCAGGAGGAATTTCTTCATGGAAAGGGTGGTCAGGCATCAGAAGGGGCTGCCCAGGGAGGTTTGGAGTGCCCACCCCTGGAGGTGTCCAAGGAAGGACTGAGCATGGCACTCAGAGCTCTGGCCTGGGGGACGAGGTGGGGATTGGTCACAGGTTGGATTCAATGATCTTGGAGGTCTTTCCCAACCTCAGCAATTCTGGGATTCCAGGATCATGCTGGCTTTGTAGTCAGGAGCTGAATATCTCCCTCCCTCTCCTCATTTGCTGGAGCACTGCCAGGTTGGTGTTATTAACAGGCTGATATCATTTCTTGACACTTGAGTCGTTCTCTCTCCAGGGACCACGACCACCTTCCCAGGCTGTATCCAGTTCAGGAAGGCTTTTCTCGTTCCCTCTGAAGTTCTCTGCCCACGATCCAGACTCAGATCCTGACTCCTCCCTCTCCTTGGGTGAGGAGAAGCGGCACTGCAGGGTTTTGGGGCACAAATGCAGGTGCTTGTGCCCATGGCACTGGTGCCCACGTGAGCCTGGTTTGTGTGTGTGTGTGAACCTCCAGCCTCTGGGGCCAAAGCAGACCTTGGGATTCCTGGGGTCAGAAGGATTCTTCCTTTTTGGATGGGATCAGGCTGTTCAGACCATGCCTGTTCAGAGGAACTGGTGGAACCAGAGAAACCACTGTGCACGTGGAGAATATCAGAGTGTGTGAAACAAGTGTAAACTGGTTCTGTGCCACTTTCCCAGTGGAGCTGTGGTTGTCCCTGGAGAGAGCCTGGGCTCCTCACCCTTGATGCCATCTGACAGCTGCTGCTTGAGCTCTCCTTCAGCTTGGGGACACAGTGGTGCTCCTCGGGTTTTTCAGAGCTGGTTCAGCACTTGTTAGAGCATTCCTGCGATTCCTGTGTGCAGGAAGGACTTGTTTGAACCTTAACCAAAATGTATTTGGGGACACGATTGGAGGTGATCACACTTAGTTCAGACAGAAGTGTTGCTGGTTAGAAATGTTCTTGGAGATTGGCAGTTCCTGTGTGTACCCCCTTTATGCCCACTGGCCTTCTCTGGAAGGGACCCTCAGGATGACACTTTTAGCCTGTGGCTGAAGGGGAACTGAAGTCTGGGTGTGTTTCACCTCAGGTACTCATGGCTGCCTGAAAGCAGAATTTGTGGCAGTGGATTTTTAATTACCTAAGATCCACTGTTGATGACAAACCTGTCCGAAAGAAATAAATGCATTTTTAAACACAGAATTTGTCCTAAAACGGCGATTCCAGAAAGGTCATATTCCTCTACCAGGGAGAAGGAAAAAACATGGAAGTAAAAGGAAATTACAGAAATGTGTTTTAAAACCTAATGCTCTGTGGAAGCTGGGCTGGTGCAGAGCTCTGTATGAGGTTGTTTATCTGCTCAGAGATTGCCACCACTGCTGAAATTGGTGGCTACTTTTATAAGAAGAGGTACATAATGTTCCATCTTGACAATGTTGAGTGGTTTTGAATATAAACATCAAAACATAGAGAATTGCTCACCTCAGTAAAGTAAAATACCAGAGAACTCTGTGTCCATCCAAGTTCTTGACAATGAGGTGCTTGTGCAGGATGTGCAGGAAGTTTTTGCCCTTCGGGACAGGGACAGGGCAGAACCCTCTTCCCGTGGGAATACAGGGTGTCTGTAATTTAAAGGGCATTAATAGCTGTGTTATCCTATGGAAATACGTATGGCTCTGTTTCTGGAAAACTGGTTAATGAACCTCCCACCTCTGTCAGAGGTTTAGCAGAGTAACAACCCCTGATCCGTTTGCTCTCTTGATGGTGGAGCTCAGCAAGTGGCAAGGGAAACAAAACCATCTTTTTTACCTTGTGTATCTGACCATTGCAAGATTCCTTTTAATTGTGGGGGCAGAAGTGGCTGAACTTCCTTCTTCAGCCAGGAAACTGTTGGTCATTGAGGTGAAGCAAAAAGAATCCTCCTGCTTATTGTGGAGTGGAGCAATCCCTGTCCTTTGGTGTGCAGACCAGCATTCCTGGGATTCAGACTAGCAGGGAAGAAAGACATCAACTCCTCAAACAGTCAGCAGTCCTGGGAAGCAAGACAGGGAATATTCTCAGGGGGTTTTTGTGCCCACCTGCAGACACTCTGCTCCCATCTGGGCTCAGACTGCTCGTCCTTCACACCACTGGTACTCTGCAATTCTGCTTTTTCCTTACTCCTCAAGAAGCCCTTTCGGGTCAGGGCATCTGTACTGATACAGCTGCAGTTGTGTGTCTTGACTGGGAGGGGAGTAACAAAAGGAGGACTTGGCTTGGGAAACAATTCTTTGCCTGGGATGAAAACACCACTTCCAACAAGATTTTCTTTGGCATGGTCTCTGTATTTTTTTGCAGATTGACTGAACTAATTGTTTCCTATTTGTGACCCAAGAATTGTTTCAGCAAAACCTGTCTGCCCTGTGGATTTGTTCACGGGAGGGATGGAAGACCGAGTTGCAGCTGCTTGTGCCGGGAGCAGAAGTGGCTGCGTTTCCTTCATTCACCCTTTTTTTCCTTGTATTGCTCTTTTTCTTGTCTTGGCAAGGCCAAGACAAACAGATTCAGCAATTCCTCTTTGTTTAAGGCTTACTATAATCATTATCAAGAGGCAGAGTCCCCACCTCCTCCATCAAACACTGGCCATGGTGTTTTCTACTTGATCTTTTGTGCTTCGTTCTCCAGAAGAAAAGCCAAGCTCTTCAAAAGCTGATGTGCAGGGACAAAACTTGTTGCTGGAGTGGTGACAACTTGTGCCAGGGAACCTTTTTTGTTCCCCCCCTCCAAAAAAAGAGATTGTTTGCTGTTATTAGGCTGTGGAATTTTCTGGGGAGTTCCTTCTCAAAGGTCAGAATAGAACGGGCTACAAATGGTGTATTGTGTGACTTTAACATGATTTTCCTTAAATGTAGTGCACAGGCTTTGGTCAGTAGTGGACAGCACTGAACTGTTTCCCCTGTTACCTCCCCAGTATAATCCTATTCTTCCTGTATTCTATTTATAAGCATTTTTAATGGCTGGTTTTCCTTAGGTGGTTTGGAAACGGTGAGCTTCTCTGTGTTAACCTGTTTTCACAGGGCATAATCAAAGTGATTCTTGGGACAGTTTTGTGTTAGTCCATGAGATTAATTCAGGCTGCAAATCACAGGGATTTAAGCACTTCAACAAGTCCCATATCTGCCCCTGCTAGGGGAGTCACTGCAAGCTGTGGATGTGCTTAAGTTTTGAAAATCAGGTTTCTACATTTGTCCAGGAAGGTAGAAAAGCTGCTAAATCTGTGCTGGAGAAATGGCACGTCAAGGGGGCTGTGTCCCTTCTGCACTGTGATGAGCTGGGCCTTGCACTGAGGATCTCTGGGGGTTTGCAGCTGCCAGGCAGAGCTCGGGCCTGGGCACACAGCTGTGTCCATACAGACTGGGTGCTGGAAGGAAAACTCTGAACTCACTTCAGTAGCCGTAATGCAGCCCAGATTTAGGTGGCCCTTTCTAGGAGAAAACCGCGGACAGCTTATTTGGGGGAGTTTCCTCTCAGTTGTGAGACAAAGGACTAATTTATGCTTGGAAAATCAGCTCTACCTTTTGTTGTAATATGTAGAGACAGTCATATAATTTTGGCTGTTTTCTCCCATTGAGCTCCTCTTTCTGTCAGGGGTGAAAAAGATTTAAGTGTATAAAACCCGTAGTATGAAAATATAACACCGAACAGGCTTGAATTCATAGAATCATTAAACAGTTTGGGTTGGAAGGGACCTCAAAGAATCCCACCTCCAAGTGTGGCAAGAGCTTATTCCTGTTGGAATTATGGCCTAATAAACAGAAGGGTTTGAGTGGCTTGTTATTTAAACTCACCTGTGAGTATTTGAACAGAGGAACCTCTCAGTACCTCGTTGTTCCAAGGTTAGAATAGAAAAGTTTGAGGATGCTACAGGGAGTGGTGTAATAATCCTTGTAGCCTTGTGCTGCTCCCAGGATGTGCCGGGCTGGGAGGGACCCACAGGGATCATCCAGTCCAACCCTCAGCCCTGCACAGGAACATCCCCAAGAGTCACCCCCTGTGCCCCAGAGCATCATCCAAACCCTCCCGGAGCTCTGGCAGCCTTGGGGCTGTGCCCACCCTGATACCCACCCTGACCGAGCTCCAGCCCTTCCCTGGGTGCCGTCCCCGTCCCCACAGAGCAGCGATCGGTGCCTGCCCCTCCCAGGGAAGTCGCGCGCGCCGCTTTCGCCCCCCGCGCTGACCCCGTGTGTTCTCTCAGTCCCAGATGCAAACGCAGGTGCAGCAGGTGGGGATCGTCCCCCCGCAGGCCATGGCCACGGGGCCCACGGCGGACCCCGAGAAGCGCAAGCTGATCCAGCAGCAGCTGGTCTTGCTGCTCCACGCCCACAAGTGTCAGCGGCGCGAGCAGGCCAACGGCGAGGTGCGCGCCTGCGCCCTGCCCCACTGCCGCACCATGAAGAACGTCCTCAACCACATGACGCACTGCCAGGCCGGCAAGGCCTGCCAAGGTGAGGGCGCCGGGCTGGGGCTGCTCTTCCCACGAGCCGCGGGTGGGAGGTTCGGGGCGGGGGGGGGTTGTAATGGAGCTCCTCGTCCAGAGGATTCCTGCGCCCGGCGCGAGCGGGCGCGGAGTCGGTTTTGGGGTGGAAGTGCTGTTGCCTTTGCTTGGTTTCCCCTTCTCGACTCTCCGCGCTTGTCAGTTTGAGTAAAGATAATGCCAAATTTGCCTTTTGCGAGGAGGACGGTGCCGGGGTGGCCTTGCGTCTCCTCTGTTGTATAATGAGGGAGCACCATCCACCACGTCTTTCGATGTTAGTGCTGGATTCCTTCATTGCCTTCTTCGCTCACCCCGAAGACCTTCAGTGTGTTGAGCTGTGTTTAGTTACACACAGTGTCGCCGGTGAGGGAGAAGGACTAGAACGAGACTGAGTGAATGGAAAACGTGGCTGCCAACCACCCTGACTCCATTGCTCTTCCTCGCTGCAGTTGCCCATTGCGCGTCGTCGAGACAAATCATCTCCCACTGGAAGAACTGTACCCGGCACGACTGTCCTGTGTGCCTTCCTCTGAAAAACGCCAGCGACAAAAGGAACCAGCAGCGTGAGTAGCTCTTCCTGCCGCCACCTCGGAGCGCTCCCGGGGAAGCCCAGCAGCTGGGCAGTGCAGGACTAAACCCGGGCAGTGTCCTGACAGCCTCGGTAGCTGGTTGTGTAAGGGTAAATTCACCAGTGGGTTCTCCTTTCTGGTCGCTGAATGCAGTTTCTTACTGAAATACACGGTAATTGGGGAGGTCTGAGCTCAAGCACCCAGCTTTTCTTAAGGGGTGTGGCAACTTCTCGCTGGTGTTGCTTTGTGGGGCAGGTCGATAATTCCAGGTGGGAGGCAGTTTTGGATAGAGATGGGGTTTTGGGGAAGGAGGAAAGCTACTTGGTTGTGTTTTCTTGCTGCTGGAAACAGCTTAAATTAACTACTTTAGTGCTAGTGGTTTAAAATAATCAAAAATGCTTGAAAAAAAAAGTCTTGGATTCAAAAAGATCTGGTCTGGGTGTCTTAATCATGAAGTGTATTAATTGCTGGTATAGATTAGCTGAAGTCCTGCAAATCACAGTGCCCACGCCTGGCTTCTGTAATAGCTGAGCTGTTACTGATGCTTGGGGCAAGTCCATTTCTGGTGTGTTTTTATTTCCTTCTTGCTCTGAAACAGAAAATACTGAACTTATGTTGGTGGGTTTTGCTTCTCATCAAATCCTTTGAAAAGATGCCAGAATGGAACATTTTACAGCATCGACACTGCAGTTCTGGGAGTCTTAAATAATGTTATGCCTGAGTATATTTAACTAAGGGTTGAGGAGTGGAAAATAGCTGGGGAACTTGCAGAGCTTGGACACTGGAATTGGGGTCGGAAGCATTCTGCTGATTTCCAGTTAAGCAGGAAGGAGCACCAGTAAACCTTGGAGGATGGAGAATTGCTCCTAAATTAGGTGGGATTAGGACAGAGGAGGCAGTAGCTGGACAGACTGCCAAAACTATTCATTGAGCACTGCCCTCTTTATGGTTTCAGGAGGGGTTTTCCCCCTCCAAAACGGAAAAAAATTACAACTGTAGAGGTTGTAATTACAACTTGGAGGTCAGGAGCTTGTTTGTGTTTTACCAAACTTCTTGGTAAACAAGATAAGTCTCGTGTTTTGAAAATAGTAATTTGTTGCAAGTGATTAGTTGTTTGGCCCTCGAAAAATGTGTTGAAAGCTTTGCTTTTTAATATGACGTGGTCCATTTGTGCATAACATCCTTATTAGACAGTTGTTGTCAAAGTGCTAACAGCATCTAGCACAACAGAATTGTATTTTTCAGTGCAAGCTGCTGTAGAAAAGTAGTTTGTGCAGTATTTTTGTTGCTCACACAGCTTATTCAAAAGAGAACAAAAACTTGAACACAGGCAGTCCTCAAAAATAATCTTGTTTTGGGATGTTGTTTGGCTGCAGCAGAATTATAATGAGTAAGTGTAGAATTTGGCTCTTTTGTCACATATGAGGGGAGATAAATATGAAATTCCTTCTGACAATTAATCAATAACCCAGGGCTACGTGGTTCTTTGTCCTGGGCTGTGGCTCTGAGTCATACACGGGACAGCTCATGGTTTGAAAGTGAAAGAGGAACACTAAAAATCCTTGTTTAGACCTGTTGTAAAGGGTGCCCCTTTTGGGGCAATCAGGAGGGTTTATGAAATGGTTTACATTAATATGTGCATCTGAAAATGCTGTGCCCGTTCAGGTGAAAACTAAGCTAGTTGTGTTAGTTTAAGACTGGAAGAAGGTGCTGGATGTCTTAGGAATAAATAATCACAGAATCCACTAAATTGGAGGGAAGAACAGGTCTGGATTTGGCAGAATGTGATGAGACCATTTAGAAAGGGAAAAAGAAATTAGAAGTGCAGAGACCCTGGTTCCCTTGTCAGGCTGCCGTTCTTACAGAGCCTGAACCCTCCTTCCCGTGCCCATCCCCGTTCTCCTGCTTGTTCCAGTCCTGCTGTGTCCACCTTGGGCTCTCAAGCAGCTTCTGCAGAGGTTGCCCATCTTTTAGGAGGTTCTGCAGCTGAGCCTTTGCCATCTGGTGCCTCCTTTGCACCCTTCCTGTGCTTTTGCAGCCCTCTGGTCCCACTCCTTGGAGATCTGTGTCCTGCAGAAGGTCCTGGGCTTTGGGTCATTGCCACGGAGCTGCTCCTGTACAGGTCTTGTAGTGTTTAGGTATTTTGCAAAGAACATCTGGGCCAGGTTTCTTCCGTGTAGCTTTTTTATTTTTTTAAAGCAATCTTGAGCTGTATTTTATTATAATAATTGATAGCGAGCTGACTTTTTAATAAGAAATATTGGGACAAGTTTGAAATTCTTGCTGTTCCACACGGCTCTTGTTGTGTGCCCACGTACCTCTGAGGGGGCCAGGGAAACTGCAAAACAAGTGTTGTTTGGCACATGCCAGAACCTTAAGATTTTCTTTTGAATGAGCAGGTGACTCTTGTGTTTTGAAGTAATGGCTTGAAATGTTTTGGGGCTTTTTTTAGGAAGTACCTCCTCCCCGCTGAGCCCACCACAATGTGAGTTCTAAACTCTTGCAAAGAGTTGTTGATGCATTTCCTAGTTTTGTAGCTGGCAATTATTTTTGTGTCTTGGCATGCACATGCTTGAGCTCCTCGGTTCTTGCACTCCTGACTTGGGCAGGTGTGTTGTGCCACAGCTGGGGGGTTTTGCTGCCCTCACAGCTGTCCAGGTGTGCCGTGCTCATGTCCTGGGCCATCCTCTGCAGTGCTTTATGTGCTCCCTTCCAGCGTCAGGGGACACCAGAAATCACACGAGGCAGGCTGGAAGGTGGACATGGTTTCCTCTGTAATTTTTCCTTGTAGGAAAGCTTTAAATAAAATGCAGCAAGGAGTAAGCTGGATTAAGGAAAATTAAATTTGAAACCACTGGTCTTCACCTAAAAATGTGATTTTAAAGAAGCCTGAACCAGAAATTCTGGAGTATGTGGACTTGGGGATGAAGAGTGGGAATCTGGTGAGGGCAATGGAAATAGGGGCCGGGAGCTAACTGGCTGAGGGAGCAGGTTGTGGAGTATGGGCAGAAAAGGGAAGAATGTTGAGCTTTTGGGAACCAGCCCTTTGCAGAGAAGGAGGGAGTGCATTGGGGCACAGGGAATTGTATCCAGGAGGAGGAAGAGGCAGCAACTTCTTCAGCAGAGCCCTGTGAAAACTGGAAATGAAATCCAGCTTGCTCAAGTCTTACTGTCAGTAACTCTGACATCCGCAAACAAAACCTGTTTCTTGTTTGTTCAGTTGTTGGAGATCAGATCCGTAGTGGTGACCTCTCAGTTGTCCCAGGGAGCCCTGGGATAGGTGCTTAGCCCATGGATTAAGGAGTTGCATTCATAGACTAACGTGGGGCTGTACTGTGAAGGCTTTGGGTTTAATGCTTCACTTAAATAGGCACTAAAATGGCAGTGGTGGTGGAGTTTAATAGTTACTGTTGACACCTCCTACCTGCAAGTTCCTCTGTAAAGTCTTTACCCCATGATTTGATTCAAGATACAGCCCTTAATGAAATGATTGTACATTTACCTTTGTGTCCCTGCCTAATTCTGGGGGCAGGACAGGCTTGTGCCGAGCTGAGTCAAAGTCACGAGGACAGGGCAAGTCTCAGGTGCAGAATTCAGAAGCAAAATCAAAAATTGAAACCAGACTTCTCAAAAGGGGATGAACATGTTCACTGGACTGGTCAGGTCAGAGAAGTGCTGGGCATTTATGCTTAAAATAGAATTAGGAATCTGTGTCTAAAATAAATTTTAATTAACTGGAGGGGTTCCCCTTTAGAAGACACGAGTGCTTCACACTTGTGGTTTCTGTCATGGGCTCATCAATGTCTGAAGCATCAGGTAATAAAAATAAATTGCAGCAGACATTGTTTCATGTAGCAGTGGCCTAATGTGATAGCTTCTGTTAGTTCCAGGGCTGTATTTATTTTAATTGACTTTATTTCCTGCAGTACCTGCCTCAGAAGGGACAGCGTTTGACTTGGTCTGTCCAGAATGGAAATTTAATGCTCTCTGCCTCCATCTTCTCTTTGGCAGAGTGAAATAATGTCACACCTTCGTATAATCCCAGTGAACAAACAGACCCAAAACATCCTCCGGAATTGGATTCCTGATGCTGGGAAGTGCTCAGCACAGCATCCTCTTCACTGAGTAGTGAAGCGTAGAAGGGCTGAGACCAAACAGTCTGAAGCTGCTCTAGCACAAGGGCTGAGCTCGTGTTCGTAGGAGCTCGTGGCATTGCCAAAGCCCAGAGCTGTGGGCAAGAGGGGCTGGACTTCTCCAGCTGAGCCTCAAGCCAAGCT
Source organism: Sclerurus mexicanus (assembly GCA_013396755.1). Taxonomy (NCBI): domain Eukaryota; kingdom Metazoa; phylum Chordata; class Aves; order Passeriformes; family Furnariidae; genus Sclerurus; species Sclerurus mexicanus. The sequence continues at coordinate 51,749 of VWZF01005410.1, forward strand.
GGCAGTGTGAGAAAATCAGTGGTTTTCTCCCCATGAGGAGTGGTGAAAGGCTGGGCTTTCTCAGAAGCCTTTGTCTGGTTCCCAGACTTGGGCATCACCCCTGCTCCTTCTGCCACCTCCACATTTACAGCCACAGAAAGCACTGGGGGGGTTGGTTGGACCTTTTCTGGAGGAATGTCATCCTCTTCCTCTGACAAGCTGGAATTCTTCTTGGCTCCTGAATCGATCCTTGCTCTCACAGCAGCCTCTGAAGCCTTTTGAATTCCAGCCTTCCTGGAGACTTCCTGTTGGAAATCCTTGGCATGCACTTGGGTGAAGGCGTTTTCTCTTGGGTGGTGTCATTCCAGAGTGTGATGTGCAAGTCCAACAAGGAATTCATATAATTTTTCTTTAATATGTCTGGGGTTTTTTAATTAAGCTGATAGCATCTCAATCAGCTTATGACTTTGTTCTTAAACTCCCTTGGAAATGATCATTGAGTTCAGAAGTTACTGTGCATGTGTCCACAGAGTGTAAGTATAAGTAGGCTTAATTTCTGTGGTAGCCCCAGTGTTTAAAACACTGTGGATTGTCCTTTGGGGAAAAAAAAAAGGAATGTTTTCTGTGGGGCTCCTTATTGCAGAGAGGGAGATCTCTGACCATGTTTATTTGTAGTTCTTTGGCAAATGAGATCAAGTTGAATCCTCCTCTGGAGAGAGGAAAGTCTGGCCTCTGTAATGTGTGTGTTTGCTCTTGGGTGGGAGCCAAAAGCCAGTGGATCTCTTTGAGTGATTCCCTCCGTTTCCATGGTGGGTAAGGATTTAAGAAAGCCTGGATAATGCTGTTAATGTCTCAGAAGGCTTGTTTCCCTGAGTTTTTTATCTAACCACGTGCCCCTCCTAATATTTCAATAAAACTGTTATTGTTGCCAATATTAAAAGCCATTACTGTTGCTATGTTTAGCTCACAAATTTGTAATGCACTTTTGTAAACACTTGAGGGGGAAAATGGGAAGGATGAGTTCCTTCTACCAGAGTCTCAGTTCTCAGACTGAAGGGTATAATACTCCATGGGCCAACTGCAGTGGGACATGCTCTTACTTGGAATGGCAGCTACAATGAGGTCCAGGAAGCAGAATTTTATTTGCTTCTGGGTTGAGGAAATACTTTTCCCTGCTGTTTCCATTTCCTGTCTACAATGGAAGTGACACGTGTGTGGTGAGAGAGGCTGGTTGGGTGGGGTGGTCGTGTAGGTGAGCACAGCCTGAACCCACCAGGGTTGTCAGATCTCTCAGTGATGGGCTTTGGGGTAGTTTGGCCTTCGGAGGGTTCGTGCAGTGAGTGCTCACAGTGAAAGTGGCTACCACCACATCTCCAGTGTTCCCTCTGTGTCCGGGGCACAGCATTCCTGCTGAGCTCAGGGTCTCTGCTCTGGAGCCCAATGCTTTGACATAAAGTGGGATTGATGGGAAAGAGGGAAGTAGAGGAATAAAATGGTTTTTCCCCTTAGCCTACTGTCCCAAGCATGAAAATCCTCTTCAGCCTCATACAGGAGCCTTATCTTTTTATCTGGCCCAGCAGTTATGGACTTACCTGCCTGAAGCGCACAGCCCTTCAGACTGCATGGATTAATAGTTAGGGTGGGTTCTGTCCTGTGCCAGCCAAGGCTGAGTTCCCCCACTTGGCATCACGGGTGTCGTTCTGTCCTCTGCCAGGAACACACACAGAACCACGTGCGTGTCCTGGCGACTCTTGGCACGCTCAGTTTTATTATTTATCCTCATCCATTTTCAATTTTCTCTTATCCTTTCCTTCTTCTGCAGCCCTTTTAGGGTCTCCAGCTGGTGGAATCCAGAACTCCATCGGGTCTGTTGGCACGGGCCAGCAGAACACGCCGTCTCTGAGCAATCCCAATCCAATAGACCCCAGCTCCATGCAACGAGCCTACGCTGCCCTGGGGCTGCCCTATGGAAACCAGCCCCAGACACAGCTGCAGCCCCAGGTGCAGGGCCAGCAGCCAGCACAGCCCCAGGCTCACCAGCAAATGAGGACCATTAATGCACTGGGTAGGTGGAGGAAGCACCAAGCAAAGAAGTGTTGAAATCATTTACATTGAATTTTGAGAGCGGTCTGGTGCTCTGCGTGGTCAGAGCAGCGATGCCGTTTGTATTCACCACTAATCATTCCTGCGTGGTAGCAGGGAGTTTTGGATAGATTGCTTTTGCCAGATAGCAGGGGGTTTAGTGTCTCTCAAAACACAGCTCAGAGCTGGTGGCTATGTGAGGTGAGGAGATAGAATTGCTAAAGAATTTTGCTTTATCAGTTGTCACCTGTTCTAACAGACAGTTCCATCTCAAATGCCACTTTCTTTCTGTGGCTTCTTAATATTCTCTTCTCTTTAGTTGATGGATCTAATATTAAGAGTTTATGAATTTAAAATTTCAATAGACTCATTTTTGTAGTTCAGACTGAAAGTGACTTGATTCTCTAAGTGGCTGCATCTGTGCACCACAGCAGATACTATTATAAAAATACCTCCCTGATTCACTGCTTCTTCCACCAGCCACTTGGGTCAGTAAAATATAGTTTTGTCATATTATTGTCAAAATTGTGAACTGTGTACCAACGATGTTTAATTTTGTCCCAAAGGAGCCAACCAGATGAACCTTCCCGCAGGAGGAATAACAACAGACCAGCAACCCGGTCTAATTTCTGAAACTGCTCTTCCAACATCCCTTGGGACAAATAAGTAATGCCCACATTTTCATTCTTGCTCAATTAAACATTTATTTGCATGCTTGTGAATGTAAATAAGAAGCTGCTCTAAAAACTGACTGTATTGGCATAGAAATGGTTGGTGACGTCTGTAGTGCCGCCTTCTTTCCTGTTTCAAATCTAGGGCTGCCACTTCGTGCCTTGCGATGTTTAGCAGTTCTAAATGAATTTCCAAGGAAAGAATATTTTGCATTTTTAAGTGTACAAATACCTCAACAGTTGCGATTCTTTATCATTCACGCTGTGTCTTGTGAACTCGTGAGCTTTGCTGCAGTTTGTTGATACCCATATATCACTCGGGGAATGTTTGATGCAATAGCTGAAATTACTTCAGGCATCAAGCCTACAACAAAACTCTGCCTTCACGTAACAGCCCCTTTTGCTTTGCTTTCAGCCCCCTAATGAACGATGGCACCAACTCTGGCAATGTGGGGAACCTCAGCTCCATGCCCACGGCCGCACCTCCCTCGAGCAGCGGGGTAAGGAAAGCATGGCATGAACATGTCACTCAGGACCTGCGCAATCATTTAGTGCACAAACTGTGAGTATTCCCCAAGGCTGCCTTTTCCCTCTCTGTTGTGAAAGAATTTCATGCAGTAGTTCTACTGTTAAGCTGAAAGAGTTATCAGTGATGGTTCTCGGGGCCACTGAGGATGAGTTTTACCTTCAGTCCTCCTCTTCGGTTCTTTCTTCATGCTCGTTAAGGAGTGGAGCATGAAAGTAGTTTATATTGCCAGGAAATTTGCTCTGCCGTACTGAACAGGTATTTAAACTCCAGACTGCTTTTTTCATCATTAAATTCACTTTAAATTGGTGAGAAACAGTAAAATATTAATTTATTTTTTTAACAAGTTTGATGAACTTTACCATCCCTGGTGTATACAGGCGTGTCCAGGGTGGCTGTCATAAAGCTGTATTGACTTTTGATGTTTTTCTGAAGCATTTTTCTTCTGTTCTTCCTCCTTCCCCGCAGAGTGCAAGCCATCTTCCCCACTCCTGACCCAGCAGCACTGAAGGATCGGCGCATGGAGAACCTGGTGGCTTATGCCAGGAAGGTGGAAGGGGACATGTATGAATCTGCCAACAGCAGGGTATGTTGCCCGAGTCCAACTGCTCGGCAGCTGTTAAAGAGCTGTGGTACCACTAATCTCACAAGTGGAATGAAAACCACAATCATTTCACTGCTTCCTCCATGAGCAGAGTCATGTTTTCTGCCTGTGACAGTGTTTGTGTAGTCCCAAGACAGCTGATTAATGTCACTCGAAGGTAATCCACCTCCCTCAGCTCCCTGCAAACCAGGCAGCATCATCCCAGCCCTACCTGAATTCCTCTGGAAGCTTCAGCATAGTTTGCAGTTCTCACTGTTCCCCTTTCTGGCTTCCTCCCTTTTTGGAAGTGTGTGTAAACAGCAGTTTTAAAACTTTCTTGATGTTTCTTTACCACTGGAGGTTTTCTTTAGGGCCCAGTGCTGTTCCACTGCTTACCTTCCACCCGCACTGCTGGTGTTAGTTCCCTGCTCAGCAGCACCCACAGTGGGCTGGCAAAGGCACAGGAAACCAGTTTGCCTGCCTTTGTCCTTGTGCATGGACACAGTTCCTCTTTTCATTCATGATTTTTGCTCTGTCTGCAAAGAGGTGCCACTTCCAGTCTCTCCTACGCAGAGGGAGCAAACTCCTGTTGGTTGACAGGCTGAGGATGTGACATTGTGGTGATTCCACCCCAAGGGAACCAGTCCCTGGAAGTTTTCACTGGGAAAAGATATCATTGGTAGTGCCAGTAATAACAGCCAATGAGACCTTAGCTGATCAGAATCTTGAGTAGTTAGTGGCATTTCAGTTGATAATTATTCACAAAGACACTTCCTCTGGCCCTTTCAGCCCATGTCCCAGAAGAACTGAAGGTGGAAGGCGAGTTTTATTCCCTGGAGATAAATAGGCAGTGACCACACTTGTAATGCTGCTGCTGTGTCAGTGCTGGTCAGGGCTGGATCCTCCTTGGAGCTGCTGAGAGGTGGATCACAAGGAGGACTTGGGTGTGATCCCCCTCCGTCACCCTGGCAGCTTTAGAGACCAGTTGTAGAGGGAGGGAGGATTTCATGGCCAGACATGGGTGTCTCAGGACCTTCTCAGGAAGGATGGGCATGGTAAGCCCCTGGTTATAAAATGAAATGTCTTCTGACAGGCAAACACCCAGAAGTGTCTTCTCTTCACCCCTCAAAATAGCTGTCAGAGCTCATTGCCAGAAGTTGCTGTTACTGGAATTCATCTGATGTATTTGGCTCCAAGCAGCAAACTTGGAAGAAGGGAGTAATTGAGAATTTATTGATGATGCCATGAGGAATTACATCCTTCTTTTTGAGCAGCTTCTGTTCTACTTTGACATTGGAAAACACATTAGTAAGAGGCATCACTGCAAGCAGTTTGGCTGTTCTAATAGCGTGTGCTCCTTGAGAACACAGCCTGTCCAGGAATCTTTGCAGTGGGAAAGTAGCACAATAATGAATTTACAAGTAGAGAGTCAGAGGTGAAGTGGCTTGAGCAGGAGGAGAGAAGGGGCTGTGGAGCTCTTGTGCTGCACAGCAGCAAGTTTCTGCACTGATTTTGGACACTTTTGGAGGAAGGAAATTACCTAAGCCCAAAGCTTCACATTGCATCACTGGACTTGCTTAACAAGGCTGCTGAGGAATACCCAGCTCATCCTGAGTTTTCTGATCCTGCTGTAATAACAGATTGTGATTTTGATGAGAAGTGAATAAAGACATAATGACCGTGGGACAAGCATCACTCAACCTGTGCTCCATGCAACACTGGAGAGCACAGGTGACCCCCCAAAAGAGCTCTGCTCTTGAGGGTTTGGGGGGGTTTTGCCTCTCACAGGTGCAGAATCTCCTGCTCTTGGCAGATCTATGTCCAGCAATTGCTGACAAGCAGAATTGTCTCCCTGGTATGCACTGTCACTGTCTTATTGGATCTGTTGTCAGTGTGGGTTGAGTAAAATGGATTTTTCATCTTGTACAGATGTAGTGTTTAGTTGTCTGTGCCTGTGGACTGTTTTTCACTGAATTTCCCCCATTCCTCTGAGGTTTTGCCTGGTTTTGTTTATCCCTTGCCATGATTGTTGATAGTCAGACGCTTTAGGAAAAGAGGAGCTCTTTTATGTAAAAATTGATCTGTTCTTAACATCTGTCTCCCAAAGTTTATTCAGTGTAACTGTGTGCTGGGAATATCTTTTTCTTTTTTCTGTGGATTAGTAGAAACGTTTATTATGAAAATAACATTTAAAAATCGTTAACATTTAGAAACCAAACCACAGCTTCCTGGTTTTTGTCGAGGTAACAGAGAACCTCCAGCTTTCTCCTTCGCTAATCTGCTCAGAGCAGGTATGAAGGGTAGCCATAAAGCAAGTGTGTTTCCTGGAAGCTTTGTTTTCCCTTTTCTGTATTAGAGCAGCAACAATTCTGAAAAGAAATATTTCTTTGCCAAATAGGTATTAAACCCCAAAACCCAGGTGATGGTATTCAGGTAGTAAATGCGACTAAGCGAGTTCTGCTGCCGTTTTCTTCTACTTGATGCTGAGTGCTCTTATTTTTTTTCCCCGTTTAGGATGAATACTATCATTTACTAGCAGAGAAAATCTACAAGATCCAGAAGGAGCTGGAAGAGAAACGGAGGTCTCGCCTCCATAAACAAGGGATGTTGGGGAACCAACCAGCCTTACAGACCCCCGGGCCACAGCCCCCCGGGATCCCCCAGGTGGCAGCTGCCATGGGCCAGGCACAGCCCGTCAGGCCACCCAGTAAGTGCTGGTGGGGGCGTCTCTGCTTCCCACGGGCTCTCTGCTAACCTCCAGGCTGTGCTCGAGTGTGGTGTCGCTGACCTTTCTTTCTCCCGTTGTGTTGCAGATGGGCCAATGTCCATGCCAACCGTGCCTATCAGTCGTATGCAGGTTTCTCAAGGTATCTATGTTTTCCTCTCTAATTGTAATTTGTGGGTTCAAAGTAATTGGTAGGGAGGGGAGAGCTGGTCTTGTGTTGGGTTTCTTGGAGTTGGGGTGGAGGCACTAGTGGGTCTTCCAGTTTTCAGCATCGTTCTTGGTCGCTGTGTGGCAGGAACTGTCTCAAGTGCAGTCTGAAGGACCAACAACGTGTCCCCAAAACTTTCCTAGCAATTGGGAATTAATTCAGGCCTTCCAAAGGGGACACTTCAAGCAAGAATACTGTGGATAATCTCATTGAAAACACTGTGGAGGGGGAAGGATGTTGGCATTTTTTCATCAGTTAATAGCTGTACACAACACATTAAGCCTAGAAGCTGTGTAACTCCTGGTACCCTTTCTTGGTTTCTGGTGCAAATGCATCTGGAAAGCCCTTGGAGCTTGTTCATAGCACTTGCCATCACTGACTGAAGCTGCTGTGAGCTCCTGGGTGGGTTTTTTCTGAAAAATATAAATCCATGGCTTCTGGGTGCTTCAGCTTCCTTCAAAAAGTACCCCCAGTTGGTTTGTTTCAGAGTTCGGAGTTCGTACTAAGTCAGAACTTGTGTTGAAATGTCCTTGGGAAGTTAAATCCTTTTAAAATTCGTTTGAGTAGGAGAACAAGTTGATGGCAAGTGTAGCTCGATAATTACACCTTTAGCCAAATTTGGGTTTTTTGGAGGGGTTAAATGTCTTGTAGAAAAAGCACAACCCCAGTTTAAGAATTTTGCTGGCTTTTGTCCTGATTTGAGGCTTGGAGTTGCCTTCATATATCCAATATGTACTTGTATCATATTTACTTCAACCATTTCAGTGAGCCCTGAATAAGACATTGCTGTTTCAAAGCAAATGCCTGATTTTAAGAAACCATCCCCAGGTATTATTTATAAATAGCATCGTGTCTCTGCAGATCATCCACACTCTTCATCTTTCGCATTGAATTCTTTTTTCAGACCCCCCAAAATTGTGTTTCATCCTAACTGGTGTTCCTCTTGCATCCCGATTTGTCTGTGAAGTCCAATACTTTGAACCAAGTTAAAAGACAGAGCGTAGGGCGGTCACGTTTCAGTCGTAATAACTTGTGAATGTTCTAGTGGAATAAATTCCATGCCGTGTTCCTAACGAGCTGTTTTGGGGGTGCATTTGCAGGAATGAATCAGTTTAACCCCATGTCCATAGGGAATGTACAGATGCCGCAAGCCCCGCTGGGACCCCGGGCAGCGTCTCCGATGAACCACCCGGTGCAGATGAACAACATGGGCGCCGTGCCCGCGGTTCGTACCCCTCCTGCCCACCCCCCAGCCCCCTGGAAAGGCCCTGCCACACAGCACTGCTGGGAATTGCAGGGCAGTTTCATAGAAAGGCTTTCATTGAGGCGTTTGTTTTCGGTATTTACCCCGGCCCTTAGAGAGGTGCGTGGCAGAGGGGCAGTAATTCCCAGCTCTCTGTGGAAGAGCATCATTCTTCCAGAAACTGGCTTTGCAGTGTTTACAACCTACTTTATTCCTCTGTGAAAACATGTTTTATTCTTCAGGAAAACAGAAGTATTTTCACTTTCACTGGGCTCTCTCTGTTATCTCAGAGAACAAACGCTCTCAGTAGAGTTTGGAGTGTTACCTGTTTAAAAATAACTCTCTCATGAATGCTGGGGAGCAAATGCTGAAGTTCTGTGCATATCCCCACTTCCATCTGGTTTGCTGAAGCCAGTTTTCCTTCTACTTTTGTGGTTGATTCCATTGAGGGTATTTTCCTTTGTCTTGCTCCGTAATACTGGGTGGTAATTAGTTCATTTGGGTGTTAATTTTCAGATGGCAATGTCTCCTTCTCGAATGCCTCAGCCACAGAACATGATGGGAGCTCATTCCACCAACATGATGGGTCAGGCTCCCACCCAGAACCAATTCCTGCCCCAGAACCAGTTCCCTGCATCCACTGGGACAATGAATGTGAACAATGTGGGCATGGCTCAGTCAACAGCTCAGGCTGGGGTGGCACAGGTGAGATGGATTTTCTAATTAGCTATTTCCTCTTAATTATTTTGCTTTAATGTCTTAGGCTTGCTTGTGTGTATTTCCATGGGCAGTGCTCAGTGTAGTCACCCCAGGTTTGGGGGACCCTGGGTTACATCTGCCTTTTTCAGAGGCTCTTACATAACCCACTGACATCTGCTAACGGGGGCGCAGAGCCCTGTAATTCCTCATTTGAATTCCTTGCAAGTGCACGCTGGCGAGATTTCTAGGGGGAATATCAGAAATCAATTTATGGGATGTTTAGGAACATATGTTTCGTCTCTGTGCGGACCCAAGTAGCTAACTTTAAATCAAGCTTTATAATGGAGTGGTTGGGGAAGGTCTGAAGTTTGTTTTAACCTCTCTGGTTCTGAAGGGAAAATTGTTGGGTTTTCTCCTGTCACATTAGTGGTCAGTTTAAGTAGCAGCTGTGCTTAGGATGCCGAAGTGTGTGCTCTTCCACAGGGAAGGGCTGATTGTTTATAATTCAGAGCCCAAGGAATTTAGGCTGGTTGAGACCTCCAGAGTTCTCTAGTCCAGCCCATCCTCGAATGAGAGATGACTTGGACCAGGTTATGGAGGGCTCTGTCGAGTCAGGTTTGGAATGTCTTCAGGATGAGCATCTACAGTTTCTTGGTCCCGGGCTCAGTTGTTTGACTGCCTTTGTGGTGAACAGTTGTTTTTCTAATGCACTTAGTTCAATAAAACTGACTACGTACAGGCAATATAGAAGCATGCTTTAAATTTGAAAGCTCATCTGCGGGAAATTGTTGACTGATTTGGGTTTCTAAGAGAACAGTTACATCTGAGGATAGAGTATTCTTATTTTATTGCCAGTTATGTGGTGCAATCATCAGTAAAATGTACAGTTTAAAGGTTTAAGTACACCCAGAATACTTTATTGTGTTGCTGCTCTGAAACACAAATCCACAGTTTTCTTTAGCATCCAGAGCAGTCTAATTAGAATTAAAAAGAAAACAAAAAACCCCTCCTCTTCAGTCTTGCTCTGTGCAACAGGGCAGCACTCAACGTGTTGACCTGCCCTCTAAAGCAGGGCTGCTCCGGAGTCCTGGCCTGAGACAGGGATTTGCTTGAAACCATTTGGTGTCAAAGCCTGACCTTTGCCCAGCTCGTGGTGGTGGTGGTGGNCAGGCCCAGAGCACGCCCACGGGGCAGACGGCGGCGCAGGTGACACCGCAGCCCCAGACCCCGGCGCAGCCACCATCGGTGCCGACCCCGCAGCCCGCCCAGCAGCAGCAGCCGACCTCTGTGCAGGCGCAGCCCCCCGGCACTCCCGTAAGTAGCAGCGCTCCCGCGCCCCGCGAGTCCCCCCGCGCGTCGTAGAGCCCGGAGGCGGCGAGAGCGGCTCCCGCTCGAGGCCGAGGGGTCCGTCGGANGAGGATTCCCTCCCCGTGCCAGGATTCCTGCAGGACACCCACGGCACATCTGGGTCTGGGGGAAAGCTCTTTGAGAGTGCCGGCACAAACCGGAGCACCGTCCCTTGCACCGGCACCATTGGTGTGTGACGCTCGGCGTGACCCCCAGCGTCTGGGGAGCCGCACGTGTGTAAGACCCTCTCTCTCCCCAGCAGGGGCAGGTTCCCAGTGCCGCTCTTCCCACCTCCATGACCATGCTGGGGCCGCAGGGCGGGCAGCTGTGCCCGCCGGCGTCGCAGCCNNNCGTGTAGAACGTGCGTGTTCAGGTGCTCTCGGCCTCGTCTGAAGGAGGGGGGGACTGGGTGACCGAAGTGCTCCGAGTCAAGCGGGCGGCAGTGTGGGCGAAGATGAGCTGTGACCAGCCCGATGTTGTGCATGGCCGTAACTGGAATCTTTCCTGAGCCTGAGATGTGCGTAATTTTTTTTTAAGATGCAGTCAGGCGAGTGCACATTTCAAGGAATGTACAGTGTCTTACTGGGCAGGCATTTTCTCTGTAAAAGAAGCCACTTCGGGGCAGAATTCTTCCTCGGCTTCTCCTCTGTAAAGCAGAGTTTGTTAAATGCGTGATATCAAAACTTGGCTGCAGTGACCTGTATCCGTGTTCTGCACTGTTTTAGAATATCATCTCATGTCTCTTTTGTGCTGTTCATTTTTTAGTAAAGGAAAATATTTCTATATATGCAGTGTCTTTCTTTTGTACTGTTTTTACAACAGCTATCCCAGGCAGCAGCTAGTATTGATAACAGGGTCCCCACCCCTGCCTCAGTTGCTAGTGCTGATACGAATTCCCAGCAACTAGGACCAGATGCACCAATGCTAGAAAGCAAATCAGAAGTTAAAACTGAAGAAACTGAGCCAGAGACTAGTGAGACACAAGTGGAAGCTAAGACTGAGGTAAATGAGATTCTCTACAGCTTAACTGAAAGCAGTGATAGATATAAAAGCACTTAATGATGTGTCTGAATCGGTGAGCTAAGGGGCGAGAGGAGGGTCGTTACTGCAAAGTAACTGTCCTGAGGAAAGCCATGGATGGAAAGTGCTTCAGCAATCTCAGACTGATATTTTGGAGGCTGAAGTTCGGGCTGGAGATGTAACAGTGCATCTTGTTGCGTCCTTTCTTAAGGTGGAGGAGGATTTACAAGGATCTTCACAAGTAAAAGAAGAAACAGATGGAACAGAACTGAAGCAGGAGCCAATGGAAATAGAAGAAAAGAAGCCTGAAATGAAAGTAGAGGTTAAAGAGGAAGAGGAGAGCGGCACCAATGGAACCACTTCCCAGTCCACGTCACCGTCTCAGCCCCGTAAGAAAAGTACGTTTCCAGTTTCCTTGTGTCCTCTGCTTTCACTGGCATTTGTTTTCCACTCTCCCAGCTCCTGCTGGAAGGTCTGTCTGGCACTTGTGTTCTGGCACGTGGAGCTCTGGGAGATCAATACTCTGTAACTTAATTTTGAAAGTAGGATTCTTTCAATGCTACATGAATCACAGGTGAGAAAAGCTCCCCATGCCAGCAGTGTCTGCCCAGAAGGGCCCAGGCAGTAAGGCAGGGATTGCTGGAGGAATTAAATACATAAATCCCTCCCTGTGCATCTTGGTGCTCTCTCAGGGCAGTCCAGTGTGGATGAGTGATTTCAGTTATCAAGAATATCCACTGCTTTTATTTTCCTGTTGGAGGCTGCTCACACCACCTTCATCCTGAGTTTTATCACTCACTTCTCTGAGAATTAAGCGGCTGAACTCCCCCCCTGAACCTGGATCCCTCCTAGGCTGGGCTGCTGCAATAGACCTAAACTTTATGTTAAAGTCCTGCGTTTTCAGGAATCCCCAAGGTTTCAGTACAATGTTCATTTGGGAGCTTTCTCCTCGGAAACAGCTCAGCAGTCTCTTAAGGTGCAGAGACTGAGGTGTGACTGTGTGTGTACCCAAGGAAACTTTCTGGCATTACAGATTATAGAAATGATGGAGTGCCTTGCGTGAGTAAGAAATAAACAGAAATAACAGATTTACACTTGCAGGGCAGGCTTTGTGGGAAGGCTGCAAGATAGAAGGTTTTGGCCTCAAAACCCTTGGCAGTTCCAAGACCTCTGTCTCTTGGCCTCTGCTTTTTTGAGATCATGTCTTTTGTGGTTCGTTTTTTGTTTTTGACCAAAGGGAAGCTTTTAACACGCTGCACATGTCAAAAATCTGGATCTCCTGGATGCGCTTTGGGTTGCACTCGGTTGCTAAACATAATCTTTCTGTAATAAAGATGCACATTTTACTGTAGATTGATATTTCCAGTCTGCAGAGCAAACGAGAGTGCCCTGCAGAGCCTGTTGTGGCCAAAATGTGACACAGGGAGGGCAAAGCTTATTAACATTTATGAACCAGCACTATTCCCAGTGGGAGGAATCGCTGCTCCCTGCTAGGAATGCTCTTGCATTAAATGGAGGCGAGTGGCTCATGGAAGGGGAAAGCTGCTCTGGGTTGCTGCACATTGCAGGGCCTCCTTGAGGAGTTCTCCTTGGAAGTGTTGTCCCTGAGGAGCGTGGTGTGGTGGCCCTGCAGCAGGGGAGGCACAGCCAGAGCCTGGCGTTCAAACAGCGATGTTTTCTGCCCGAGCAGTTTATTCAGCTTTAACCGAGCACTGGAATAAACCACGAGGTAGAGGAGGGTGGGCACTGCTCGTGTGCTGTTTTAAAACTGCTGAAGAGGCCGAGCAGGGCTTTTCCTGGGTTATAAAAGTATTGGGAACTTCGTCCTTCCCATGAGGCAGATTGCTGAGGTGCCTCCCTCAGTACCCGCAGAAGTGCAGTGGAGGGTGTGTTATAACTTAGCAGGTCGTAACCTTGTTCTGCTTTATTTCTGAAAATCTAACATCAGCAAGAAAAGGAGATGGTGGGTCCTCACCCTCTTCCCTTGCAGGCTCAAAACCCCCAGCATAATACTCCTTTGGGCAGCTCCTCTCTCCTTGTAGGTGACTTCTTTAGTTTGACCTTGAAGATGAGTTTCGCTGGTTTGTTCCCTTCTTTGTAAGGCTTAATACTGCAAAACCTGCAAGGGCTTGGCTTTGGGGGTTATTCAGGTGTATTGTCCTTGTAATTCTGAAGATGACTTCTCTTCCTTTAGGAAGTTTCTCCTTAGTAATCACAAGCAGCCTTGCCTCTGTTTGGCAAAAATTTAAGAAGGTAAAAAAGGTAGCATTGCTCTCTGCTTTGGCAGATCATACGTCATCATGAGTCAGGCAAAGATCCTATTTTCTTTTTACCACCCACGTATCCAAGACAAAATGGGATAACTGGATGCCAGCTCCTTACAAAAGTCTTCTACCTAATGGAGGAGAGCCGAGAGCATTTGATTTTGGGGAACGGAGAAAGGGGAGGACAAAACTTCCCTGCAATATCAGCATATGGGGAGATCAAATATGCTGTTATTAGTCATATTCCTGAGAGGCAGAGCAGCTACAGATGAAGGCAACTTTTCTTTATGTTTTTAGTGCTAACTGGATTTTTGTTTGGATTTTCAAAATGAAAGTAGGTTATAAACTTTATCAGCAAAAGCAATTAGGCTTTTAAGGAACCTCGGCAAAAGTCGTGCTGAATCTCTGTAGTTTGGGTTGAAGGTTGGATGTCTTTTGAAAGATACTGTAGCCCAAAGGTATGTCATTATAGCAGAAAGTTCTAGAAGCAGGTAGCCAGAAGGTGCTTTTTGACCTTTACATTTCATTACGTGAAATAGTTGAGATTGTCATGTTGTGAACTACCTGAATCAGAGCAGTGAAGAGTACTGTTCCTCATTAATGGAGTGTCCTATCTCCTTCTGTTCTCAAGAATCCCATAATATCATTTAATAGTTGTTTATAAAACCTGGAGAGTCCATGGTAGGGATCCTTGCATAGGAAAGTGCCTGTTTCTATGGTATTGATAAGTATGGGAAAGAATTACCATTTTACTGGGACTGGGATTGTGGAACAACTGAAATGATCCCAATTTTGAACCCAATGTAGTTGTGTCAGCTTAATTTCTTGTCTTGTTTTATTTTTGTGTGTACTATTTTAAATCACAGATTTTGAACTAGGTGGCTCAAAAAGCAATTTATATCTTACCAAAATACCGTTTGAGTGAGAAAAGCAATGATCATGACTCGAAGGGGTCACTGAGCCCTGTGGATTCAAGTGCTTTTGACAGAACTAATTGCTCCATTTTATTGATATTGTTCACATTTCATCCAGGTAGATAAATATTAGATGCCATCCTGCTTTCCTTAGTTGTCTTTCTTTCTCAATAACAGGCATTCTTCCCTATGCAAAGTCACTGTTCCTAGGGAAATAAATGCAATTACACCGCTGAGATGTTCAAAGAGCTCTGCAAGTTATCATTATTTGTCAGAAAACGTATTGCCTTTTTTTTTGTCCCTGTCATCCACCACTGAAAGAATCGTGGCTGTTGCCATGCCACTGTTGCCAAGTGGTGCCATAGAAATCTGGAAGTATTAACACTTTCAAAATCAATTAGTGATCCGTCAGACCGGGACTGTTTGCATTCTGTGGCCAGAAAAACTCCTGTGCCAGCTCTCAGGACATCTGGTCACTCTCTGTAGAGCTGGCTCTTCCTCCCTGTCCACTGCACTGGGTTTTGCTGGAAGAACCTTGGCTTGGAAACAGCAAACAAGGTTAGAAGGGAGGGAGGGAATAATATGCTCAGTCTCTTCTCTGAAGAGAAAAGGTTCATCCGTGTTGAAACAATGGGTTTCGTTGGGTTCTGTGTAAGTTTTGAGGGGGTTTATGCCCTAGAATGTGCATCACTGTGAGCCAGAGTTGTTCCCGTTCCTCCTTCTGGGAATATCACCTGCTGTGATGTGAGTAAATAGAAAAGCTTCCCTCCTGATTACAAGTGGGGTTTTACCTCTTCAGAGCTCTGTGTTAACACACTTCTTTATGTTTTTGAGGGCGGTCAAGAGGGTCGGGAGCATGGAAAGCAATGTCCTAACCTTTCTGACTCTCCCCCCCCAGTTTTCAAGCCCGAGGAGCTGCGCCAGGCTCTCATGCCCACGCTGGAGGCGCTGTACCGGCAGGACCCCGAGTCCCTGCCCTTCCGCCAGCCCGTGGACCCCCAGCTCTTAGGGATCCCGGTGAGTTGGCTTCAAAAAAAACCCCTACAGACATTTCTCCCTTTTGCCTTTGCTCCTCGAAACGCTTCTGTGTTGAAGCCGCGGGCGCTTCGCCCCCTAAAAATCGGGCGTGCCTTTGTGTCTCGAAGGACTACTTCGACATCGTGAAGAACCCCATGGATCTGTCCACCATCAAGCGCAAGCTGGACACGGGGCAGTACCAGGAGCCCTGGCAGTACGTGGACGACGTGTGGCTCATGTTCAACAACGCCTGGCTCTACAACCGCAAGACCTCGCGCGTGTACAAGTTCTGCACCAAGCTGGCCGAGGTGTTCGAGCAGGAGATCGACCCCGTCATGCAGTCGCTCGGCTACTGCTGCGGCCGCAAGGTGTGTGCCCCGGGGGTGCTCTGCCACCCACGGGGCTCGGGGGGGGTCGGGGAGGCAAACCTTTGGCTTTGTGCAGCCTTTTTTAAAAGTGGAAATGCCGAGGGGAAGGCTTGCTAGGAGTGTGGCGTTATTAGAAGGTGTGCGGAGGTGAAAAAGGTCGATAGCGTCCTTCTCTCTGCTCTTGTGTTGTTACCGGTGTGATTTGCTCCCTCAGAGGACACCTTTCTTGGTCATAAGGAGCAGTAGAATGCTCTCCTTGTTTCCCACGGCCACTGCAGCAGAGCAGGAGGTCGGAGGGTCAGCTTTTAGAGCTAACGACTGTCATCAAACTGAGAGGGCCGTGCTGATACATTTATGATAGCTCAGAGAAGCGTGATAAACCCGGCAATCCCATAGCCATAAGCGTCAGGTTTGCACGGTAGGCGCTTGCTGAACAAAAGACCCCTTTGTAAAGCTCTTTCCCCCCTTGCTTTGCAGTATGAGTTCTCCCCACAGACCTTGTGCTGCTATGGGAAGCAGCTGTGCACCATTCCCCGCGACGCTGCCTACTACAGTTACCAGAACAGGTAAGTGCCCCAATCCGGGCTTTTCCCTTCCTTGGCAAGTGACACGGCCTTGGACTTCTCTGCACAAATAGATGAGGAGGAGGTCTATTCATTTTGGCTTTTCTTTGTCAGCTAAATCAGGGAGAAGTTATTTTCTTTACCTTTCCGTGCTGTCCTTTTGCAGGTGGCTCTTGGTTTTCCCGTGTGGCCTTGTTTGATGCACGCTGTGCTTTAGTGCTGGCTGTTAGTTAGGCTGCCCCCTGCCCTGCTGAGGTTGTCCATGTTTTCCATAAAAAGAGGAGCAGGGCTTGCTGGAGGGAGAGAGGCAGAACTGCAGAAAGGCACTGGGAAATCCTCTTACCTTGTTCTGGGAGAATTGGGAAAATATGTAGGGTTGGTTTCAAATTAGTGCCAAGTAAAGGGTGCAGTGATTGATAGCAAGACTTACATTTTCCCTTCCTAGTCAGTGCTTCATTCCACTCAAATTAGCTGGAAAATAGCATTAAAAGCTACCCAGAGACTCCATGAGAAGCTGTGAAAGTTACAGTTTCTCTTAATTTTTAATTAATATTAGGACTTGGTGTTAGTATGATTGTTAAACAAATATTAGATTACAGCATTAATTTTCTATTTAATGCTTAAATCTCCAGTGTTATAATAACAAAGCAAACTCAAAACTTGGCTTTGGTTTTGGGTTCTTAGGTGATGTGGGTCATCCCCCACAAAAAACCTGCAGAATATCCATGGGCTAAGACACAAGCTTTGCTTGAAACAGGGAAAAGGAAGTTGTGGTGTGTTTTCCAGAGGCTGGGCAGTCTCTAAGCCTTGCCAGCTGTGAAGTGCCCAGGGCTGTTGTCTGAGTGCAGGTAAAGAACCAATTCAGACATTCAGCACTTGCATTTCATCTTTAGGGCCATCCCTGCTCACCAAACACGCTCTGAGGTGGTTTGAGCCTGTTGGGCAGCACCACACTCAAGTCCCACCTCGTGTCTTGGGTGGCCTTTGAGAGGCAGAAAGTATTGACAGGGAGGAATAAGTTCATGAGCTCTCAGAACAGGTTTTACACAGCCACTGTGGACTCTGGGAAAAAAGTCAGGCTGAGGAGAATTGAAGCAATTAAAATGCATTTAAAAAGACAGTAACTCAGTGCAGGAATTGGGGAAAAATAACCCTTCAATACCATCACTGGAGGTAGAATTTAAACTGCTTTCCATGTTATGCATCCAGGTACTTCTGTATTTGAAAAGAATAGTAACTTCAAAATTGATTGAAGCAGGGCTCATTTTTTTTTCAGTTTTCCTTCCCTGTTTAAATCCTTGATAAATCCTTGGGGTTGTTCCCTGGAAGGCAGTGCTGGTCACTGGTGAGGAGTCCAGGGTTAGTGAGGAGTGGGTTCCTCTGCACTCAGTGTTGCAGTATTTCATTTCCTGCCCATTGCAGGTGTGAGAGTGCCTTGAAACTGTAGATTTCTGTTCAGCCAGATGTCTGGAGAAAGGCTTGGGGTGGGGTTGAGTTCAGGGGGAATGGGACGTTTCTGTTTCTGCCAACAGAATTGAGTGAGAAATGGGGCTTTGTAGGAAAATATTGGCAAAAATTTATCGCCGGGTTTTTAAGTGTGCATTTGGACTATCGGGTCACAGAAAGCCCCTGTTCATCAGCTCTAAAACAACCAAATCTTCTGTGGCAGTGATCTTTAAATCTTAGATGTTCTTGACAATAGAGAAAAGAAGTGAGAAACAAATGCTGTTTTTCTTTAATTTGGGAAATGTTTGTGAATTTTCCATGTACAGAAGAGGCAAAATTGGGTGCACTTGGAAGTCCAGCGTGTCACATAACTGAGAATAGACAGGCACCACTGAATAAATGAACTCTGGCACTGCAGTGCAATGATTGCAAGTTAATTATTTGGTACAGAACTGTTGAGATTCCCTAATAAGGCAGAAATTTAGGTTAAAGTGTTCAGAAAATGTGCTTCATATGTGAACATCCAGTTGAGAAAACTGATTGGTGTTTCATAGAGTTATTAATTTAGAATTTCCTTTGAATGCACTTCACTACAGCGGGGAATTGTCCTGTTAATGCAGAGATTCAGCATTTTCTGGGCTTTGGTACTGAACCATAATGGTGCTCTTTGATAAACAGGAGTCAGTCACCTGAACAGTCTGCATTTGAAAAGCTTTCCATGTTTGATGTGTTGCAATAAGGACATTCTGTGGGCTTTCTATGGCCGTTGTAACTAGAATATTGTATGTTTTCTGTGGGTCTTGCTGAATATTTGTGGGGACGTGCAAAAGGCAGGTCTTTGTTTCCGAGGGTCCATATCCATAAAAAATTATGGCTATTGCTTCTCCATGGTTATTTTATGGACAAATGTTCATGGTCTTTAGGTGATTCATTTTCACTGTACTTCAGTTTTTATTTCCTCATTTTAGTATCATGGATTAAGGCTTGGAGTGCTTTGAAAGCCCATAAATTATTCTGAAAATGGATCAGAATTAACCTTTTCTGGGATTGTTTAAATGGAGCAAAGTATTAATAGGAGCCTTGACCCTGGATTTTTCTGGCTGTGAGCTCCTGGGTTTGGGTCCTTAAAATGATGAGCAACCATGTTAGTAAGGAAAATAATTAGTGGGGGGCGTTAATGGAAGGAAAATTTAAAGAAGGGGGGAAAAAGGACATGGGCAATGAGTAAAAGGATATAAAATTCTGAACCTCTTATATCTGAGTTGTAAAAGAAAAATTATTACATGTTTTGGTGTCAGTTTAGGGGTGTGGAGTGAGGGGCGAGGGAGGTCAGTGTCAGTCCTCACTCCCGAAAGCCTCTTGTGGTGTTCCTCCCTAATAACCACGGCACATTTACCATTCCCAGTGATTCCAAACACATTTGCTCTCTTCCTGGCCTTGCCCTGCTGCATCCTCAGCCCCCAGCCCTGGTGTCCTGGGAGGGCGATGTGTCTCTCCCCGGCTGGTGGGCTGGTAACCCACCCCGGGGTGGCAGGGGGCAGCTGCCCCTGGGGGAGTCTCACCGGCCGCGCTAAAACACCCCTTGTCCCCTCGGGGTCGGTGCCATGCCGTGGGCAGGTGGCGCCCGGCTGGCACGGCAGCGCCCGAAGCCAGAGCCTGGCAGCTGCTGGGGGTGGGCTCTCAGCAGGGAATTCTGATCCATGCAGGAGAGCCCCTGGAGCTGTCCCTGCTCGGGCAGCGTCCCAGGGGTGCTGGAAGGGGCAGGGCAGCTCAGCGGGCCCCCCGTGCCCCCGGTTGTTGGTTCATGGTGCCCCTGAGTGTGCCCCGGGCAGTGCCCACGGCTGTCCCAGCACTGAGCCCGCCTCGCCTGTGCTGCCCCTGCTGCCTCGGCTCTCTCGCTCTCCATCCTCCATAAAGCTCCTTTATTTTGGTGATCCTTTGTGGCCTTCCTGCGTTTTACAGCTGTGGCCTCTCTGTTGCCTTTGTTCATGTGTGAATTCATATCCTTTCCAAACATTTAGCTTCCTTTTTTTTTTTATTTTTATTTTTTTATTTCTTTTTTAATGACCCTGACGACTTTGGTTCCAGTTCATCTGAAACAAACAAACAAAACCACCAAAATACCCCCCCCCAAAAATCCATGTAGCCTTGATTTTATTTTCTTTTTTTTTTCAAATGCAGATTGTATTTTCGTAGAGTTGTATTCCAATTTACTCAGCTTGGTTTGGTAAACCGCAGAATTGGTTTTGCTGAGTATGACTCGGATTGGCTCTTGGTCTGGCGACCAGAAATTGTACCTGCCTCATATTCAATTTGTAAAGCTTAATTAACTCCACGTCTTTAATGTACCTGAGAAATATATTGTATGTATGTACAATATTTCATGTTGTTCACATATATACATATATTGTATTTATATAGATAAATGGCTGGAAACTCTGACCCATAATTGCATTTCTGTTAAATGTTTGTCTAGAGTATGGATTTGGTTTCATTTATATTAAAGAATATTAGCTGAGCAATTGGTCACATTTAATCTTCGAGTCAAATTTTCAAATTAAGACTTTCGCAACGTTTGATCTCACGGTCAAATTTTCAATGCAATATTTTTGCAGATAGTTTCTTTCCCAACACCGAGCGATTCTGCTCCCGCGGTTTCCACTAATTATTCCGTGTGTTCCCAAAGCTTTTTGCCGGGCTGTTTTCTCCCCAGAGCAAACTCCGCGGTCTCCGGCCTGGAGTCAAAGAGCGTTTTGCCCCCCCGCAATGCAAATCAAATCCACATTCTGCGAGGTGCAGCGTGTGCAGAGGGAGCTCCGGCCCCGATTCGGACTCCGCGTTAGCGATGTGTGAAATGAGACCGAATGCTAATCTGTGCTTTGCCTTGGCTTTCTGCTCTGTGTTGTCTTGGTGTTTGCGTCTTACCTCTTACGTCTGTGCTGTTTGTTCCCTCCCCTGTTCTCTAATCCTGCCCTCCCCTCCCTCTGTTCCTCCTCATTGTCCACACTGACCCATCAATCAACCAACAACGTCCCCCCTTCCGTCGTGGTCGTGCTGATCTGCCCTGCCCTGGTTGGTGGCTCCGTGCTTGGGTGGCTGTGTTTGTGCTGGACCAGCTCACCCAAATATGGCCTTCTTGCTGACAGGTATCACTTCTGTGAGAAGTGTTTCACTGAAATCCAGGGGGAGAATGTCACCCTGGGTGATGACCCTTCCCAGCCTCAGACGTAAGTCCTTCCTTTGCTCTGCCTGTTGGCGTGGGGGGGTGCTCTGTGCCCTGGGTTGGGAGGAAAGGCCGGGCCCCTTTGGTGGGGTTTTTGGGGGAAATGCCCCGTTCCTGCTAACAGGAGACTCTACAGGGACGGCATTAACAGCTGTCTCTGTGCTGGGGCTGTTTCTCTGCCCAGCGGTGCCCAGTTGAGCTGCCCCTTCGAGGGGGAGGCAGACCCTGGGTGATGTGCTTGGAGGGGGGCCATTGGGGCTGTGTCAATAGGTACCACTAATCCATCACCTTTTGTAATTAAAGACTTCACCTAATTCCGCTGTCTCACCTTTTGAAGTGCAGCCTGTGTGTTCATAAAACCAGTGGCTTGCCTTTAACCCGGCCAGAAAAATCAGATTTGAGGAATACAAGCTCAGAAGTGGCTGTTTCACTGGCAGTAGCTTCCCTTGTTCTTTTTGATTTTAAATTTGCCTGTGTGCCTGGGTATCCCTTATTTTGCTCTTAATTTACACAGCAAGTGAAACGGGAACAATGTTTTCTGTGGCTTAAGCTAAAATGAACTGAATTGCTTGCTCTGCCTAGAAAATAAACACTGAGGTGCTTTCTTCAGGCTTGAGGTTTGCTGCAATTCAGCAGAGCATGACATTGTCTCAGGCTCTGACAGAAAAGTGCTGCTGAGTTTTCATATTAACTCTTTGTCTCTAGAACCATCTCTAAGGATCAGTTTGAAAAGAAGAAGAACGACACCCTCGATCCCGAGCCGTAAGTACCAGGCTGTTGGTTTCCCTAAGATAATCCCATTGCTTCCCATTGTCCTTTAGCCAGGAATGGGGCAGGGAGTAAAGAACTCCTCCTTTTCCCCCAAACAGGCTGCAGAATCTTCCCCTAAAGTTTGTGGCACCACATCCAAAGCTGATGCCTGACTTTGTTACCCAAAAGGAAACACGAGCCTGTTCCCCAGGCGGTCCCTGGTTCCGTGATTTGGGTGATTCCAGGAATCTGCCAGGGCTGGGAATGGCCTTCTGTCACACAGAGCCTTTCACACCCAGCCCTGCATTCCTGGGGCGCTTCTGCATCTTCCTTTGCTGCTTCTAAACCCCATTTTTGTCCCCACTGAGTGCTGAGTCCACCAGAGGAGCCATCCTGCTCCCTCCCGCGTGTTTCCCTGGGGAGCTTCAGGGACAGCCCAGCTGAAGTTCCCTCTGGGGGCTCGTGCTGCTTTTCCTACAGTCCTTAACTGTCTGCAGGGAGATTTTATCTCACGTTACTGTGTTCTCTGGCAGTTTGATCCACCGTGCATTTTGATTGCTAATCTTACCTTTGGAGCTCCTAAAAACTCTAAATGGAGCTCCTCCCCAGGCCTGTGAAGGTGGGCTGGGATAGACCCCCGTGCATTTGGCTTCATAGCCAACCCTGCAGTCTGGACTGGGAAAACCTCTAACAGTTCTCCCATCCTGAAAAAAGAATTTTGACCTATTATTTTGACCAGAAAAAGAAAGAAGACCACAGCAGAGCCATGCAGGCAAAGACGAGCCAGTACATGTTTTCTTGGCAGGGTGATTCATGACTGACTAGTTCTTAACTTTACAGTAAGTTGAGCAACCATTTATTCAGTTTGTGGTTGTTGCTGCAATTGGAAGTGAAATCTGTGGAGGTATTGTTGAGCAGGGTTCTGGGAAGCTGAGAAGACTCAGGACTCTGCTTAGAAAAGGATAAAAAAGATCCGGAAAAAGTTGTGCATGACAGCCCATTTCAGAATTTTAAACTGGAACACTTTGTTATATACATATATATATATAATTCACACATGGATTGATAGATGTAGATCTGAATCTATTCTGGGTATTTTTTACACTGCCACATAAACTGGGCCCGTTGGAAGTTGATTCAGTTCTCACCAGAGCATTGGCAAGTCCTCCTTTCTTGCTGAATTCTGGAAAATTCCTTACCTGACGCCAGAAGTGACTGGCTGCTGTTCTCTCTCCTCAGGTTTGTTGATTGCAAAGAATGTGGTCGGAAGATGCACCAGATTTGTGTGTTACATTATGATATTATTTGGCCTTCAGGGTAAGAGACGTTTGTTAGTTTTTTACCCCTTGTACAATAAGACAGATGTAGTTTATATAATAAAGACTTTCTGCCTCTGTTCTTTAATATGTGGCCGCTGCCCTTTGGGAACTGAGCACTAAAGGACAAAGCATTCCCTAATAAAACACGTTTGGTCATGTTTGGGGTCTTATTTCAGTCTATTCAGATAAAAATGTGCATGAAACCAACTTTTCTTACGCTTCCACAGCTTTCTGTGGTTTCTCCCTAACTCCTAAACAAGGGCAGCTGGTGGAGGTGAGTTGGTGTGCACAGAACACAAGTGCAGGTGTAACTGCTTGGCAGAATTGAGCCGTCTCACAGAGGCTCGAAGTCCCTCAAAAATGAATCAATGCAAGCTGTTCAGATCCAGAGAAAATTATATCATACTCTGACATTTAAATTATGGGTTCAGACACTGGGTTTAAGCTCACCAATAATGGGCTTGTGCTAAATTGTTGGCTTTTTTTCTCCCACTAGGTTTGTCTGTGATAATTGTCTGAAGAAGACTGGTAGAACACGCAAAGAAAACAAATTCAGTGCTAAAAGTGAGTTTGCTATTTCTGGGGTTTATCTCCCAACACCGATTTTTCCCCCCTGCCACCCCAACAGCTTTCTGATTGAGGCTCGGTGTTGTCACCATGGACAGCACAGGAACTTTTGGAAAATGAGGAGTGGTGTAGCCTGAGGTTCTCAGAATTGTCTGTGGTCAGCCCTGGGGTGTTTGGCATCTTTGGCCTTATCTTTCTAGGATGAAAAAGCAGAAAGAGGGGCAAACAGAACAGGGAAAGCACGGGGCTGCGTGCCCTTCACTGGCTATGGGAAGCCATGTTTCCGTGTAGTGTTGAAACTGTAGTAAATGACTGTCACCTCTGTGCCCTTCCAGTGCCGTGCAGAAACAAGCTGTGCTGCAGCTCAGGTGCTGCTGCCAAGCACAGAAGTGTCTGAAGAGCTTTTCTTGCCTCCAGAGCAGGCAGTGGGACCAGGACTGTGCACTGCAACGAGCCACCCGTTGCCCTGTGGGTCTGATTCCCTTGGCAGCCACCCCTGCGCAGTGTGGTTGCAGTGGGCACTGAAGGGAGGCCCACAAGATGCCAGGGCAATCATATCAGTGTCTTTAGCAATCCCCACACGGAGCTCTCTGCGGGCTCTTCACAGCAGAGAACATAACTCTGGAATTGTCACTCGCACGTGACAGGAGGGAGGGCAGGAGGAGAAGGGGCTGGAAATGCAGTGTCAGTGCCCAGAGCAGGAAACTGGAGGGAGTGTAGGCACAAGAGGGTGACTCAGCCACTTGGACAACTAGAACCTGCAGGTGCTCTTGGTCCCTGCCTTGTTCTTTTGTCCTTGGAAGTTCTGGGCATTCCTGTGTCACAGTGCCTACCCGGGCCTGGATCTTCCACACTGTGATAAAGGGTTTGCATTAAATGGCAATTCTTGGTAGCTTGGTGTGTGGCTGATTGCATAATGAGAGGTGTGAGGGGGGGTGATTTGGAGGTGATAAAGCTGTGTGAGCCTTTGCTGGTTACAGTGATCACAGCAGTCCCTGGAGGGACCTGAAACACACAAGCCAGTCTTGTTAAAAAGTCTAAATTAGTCTCATTAAAGACAGAGTAAAATTGTAACAGAACAGTAATAACAGGATGAAATAAAAATGTAGTTTCAGGTAACCATTGTAAGTGGATGTCTGTTGTGTTACATACTGACCTCCCAGCACATAGTGATGTACATTGTCTGAAGTAAGTGTTGGTGCCCGGATTTCTGCAGTGGTTCTGTGACACTGCTCAAGGTTTGTGTGACCAGCCGTTTGGTTCAAGGGAACCACTCTGTTCTGGGCAGAGAGATCGTGGTGCTGTTTGCCTTTCCTCTTTTTCCTTTTCCTTTCCCTGCTCTTGGACTGTCCTGTCTTTCCCCATGGTTTTCCCAGCTGTGATCCACTGGTGGGCTCAGCCCTGCGGATCAGCTTTCTCTGACAGTGCTCTCGTGGGGCTGCAGGGACAGGGAAGGAAAAGGAAGGCCTGTTTTTGTCCAAATTCTGGTCTTACTGCTGACCTGAAACCAAACCTGAGCAGTGAAGGATGGAAACATTGACATGTTCCCTCTCCCCATACAAACGTGGACTTGCGAAGTATTACAGTCAAGTGTTAATTGCCATCAATATTTCTATGCTCTTTCGAGCACGATGGCCCAACTGCTGATAAAGAGCCCAGACAGCATTATTATGGAGCATTGAGATTCCTAATGTTTATTAAGTAAAATTGGTTCATTAACAGAGCCTGCCAAATACAGCCAGTGTGCAGCTGTGAGACTCCAAACTTCTGAGGTGTTTGTTTTCCTAGGACAGCCTCCAAATATCACTTCCCAGTGCAGGGATGTTCAAAGACCAAAGGGATCCTGACAAACAAGTCACCCCAAGGAGTTTCCTGACAGAAAGTCCCAGTGCCCCAGGAGTGTGACCTTCTTCCCATGTGTCCCTTTCCTCAGGCACTCGCAGGGGTCTGGCCACAACCTTCTGTGCTGGGCACTCCCTGGAAACAGTTTGGGTGCCTTTTCCCAAGTTTGCACTGCAGGTGTCACCGAGCCCCGAGCTTTTATTGGAAGTTCTTACATGAGAGGGGCCCAAGAACCAAACTCTGGTTGCTTTCTAAAGGAACTTGCATGTTCTAATACCTCGAAATAGGCAAGGTTTAGATCCTTCCCTTCCAGTACCCGTGGTCTTAATGTTGCCTGTTTGTTTTATCGTCTAAGCTGGTCTTTTTGTGTTTGTGGCTGGGTGAGCCCTCGTGCACTGCACGAGGAAGGAAGCAGATAGCCCTTGCTTGCTTAGCATTGGGAAGGTGATCAGGTGAAAACGCAAGGCAGTGGAGTTAACTCTGCTGGCTTCCTAACCCATCAGCTGAAATGGAGCCCTTTCTTGTGTTTAGTCAGAGAAATCAAGAGAACAAAACAATGTCCTCATAGAGTGTTTGTGAATTCCCTTTAAAACCAACCCCCCCCTATTATTTATGGAAAGCCTAACACAGTGTCCTGGGCTGGGAAATACTGGGAAAGGCCAAGGTGCTGAAATTTATAAAGGTGTATTTTTATTTTAACCTGCCTTTAAATTTAGTTATTGGGTCCCAAGTAAATGGTATTTAGACTGTGTTGTGCTGGTTATAGTCACATAATCTCGCTGGGCAAGGGGACAGGCTGAAAGATATAAATCAAGGTTGCTGCTTCTGGCAATTTCCTATAAACTGATTGTGATTGAGCTGCCAGAGGGCAGGGTTAGGTGGGATATTGGGAAAAATTCCTCCCTGGCACAGGGTGCCCATCCCTGGAAGTGTCCAAGGCCAGGTTGGACAGGGCTTGGAGCACCCTGGGCTGGTGGAAGGTGTCCCTGCCCATGGCAGGAAGGTAGAACGAGATGATCTTGAAGATCCCTTCCAGCCCAAACCATTTCATGATTTTATAAAATAATTCTAAGTATATAAAATCCCTTTTGATTATATGTGGGGGTTTCCCCCAGTATGGGAGCCTGAAATAATTTTTAGCCTTGCTATTCCACTGCAGCTTTCTGCATGTCAGGAGGAAGGAAGAAACAAGAGCCCTGTGTCAGGAGCCAAATACCAACTGAGAAATGAAGCAACAGAGAGCAGAAATTAAATGTATTTTAGTGAAGTGAACATCTGTAGATTACACCATCACTTTGGAAGAGAGAGCTGATTGACCATAAAATGAAATAGAAATACTGGGTAGTAAAATAAGTACAGCAGGATAAGAGAAATGGTCATAAAAACAGCGGGTCATAAATCTCCAAGTCAAAACAGTGGGCTCCTTCTGTTTCCTTAATTTACCCCCAAACCTTCGTCAGGATTCCTGCAACTTGTTGTGCATTTCTTTGAAAACCAGCACATCCTGTAAGGCCACAAACCCAGCTCTCCCCATGAAAGCCACTTGTGATGGAAAGACCAAAGGGGGGATGTGGACAATCAGTGGACTTGAACTTTCCAGGAGCTCTGTGCCCGTGCAGGAACCCCTTAACCCCGGTGTGCAGGTCCCTGTAAGTGCAGCCCGAGAGCTCTCTGGAAGAGAAAAAGAAAAGCGATGAAATCTCCCTTGGAGTCAAAAGGCTTTTCATTTCTGGTGATTTGCTTTGCTTTGCTTGAAAAGGTGTGGCGTGGAGCCAGATCTGTAAAGTGATGTCATCTCTGTCAGGCAGCCAGAGAGTGGGTTTGGCAGGAGAAAACATTTGCAGTGTTCATAAAATAAGGCTGCAAATTGAAAAATGCTCCGTAAAGCCGCCTTTGTTGGGTCACTTACAGGGTAATTTTCCCACTGTAGTGGTTTTAGCTTCCACCACAGGGTGTGAACCCTTCAGGCTTGGGGAGACCATGGATGGGTTTTGCTTTTTTTGCATTTTGGCTGCGGAAATAAAACCATGGAATTTTCATACAGAGGTAAAACAAAGAGAGGGGGAAAAAAACCCTACTTCCATCCATCCAAACAAGCTGAAAGAGTTTCAAAGCACAGTAACACCCTGAACTTGAAGTGGTTTCTCCAGAATTGAGTTTCCATGGTCGTGCTGTCCCCCTTCCCTCGCAGGGCTGCAGACAACGCGTTTGGGGAACCATCTGGAGGACAGAGTGAACAAGTTTCTGCGGCGACAGAACCATCCTGAGGCTGGAGAGGTCTTTGTCAGAGTGGTGGCAAGCTCAGATAAGACAGTAGAAGTCAAACCAGGAATGAAATCCAGGTTAGTTCTCTACATTCTAATAAATGCACCCCTTTGAGTGGATTTTATTTTGAGGTCTCCTTGCGCGGATTTGGCAAAACTTGGACAATTTGCACCTTAATCCCTTCACTCCCTTTTGAAACTTTGGCTTGAGTAAGATTGTGGAAGGTAAAAAAAAACCAGAGGAGGGGACAATTGTATTTGGACTGTTTGGGGGGCAGTGGGAACATCCTGGCTCTGGTTCCAATACCAGGACTTTGTGTTTACCAAATCTGAAGATTCTGGCCCCGTTTTGGTTGGTGTTACAGAATTCATAGTTTAGTTTGGAGCAGTTGCTGCGATTCTCTTTCCTTACTGTTCCTCTCACTTTGCTGGTGTTTTCTTTAGAAACTCTTTGGCTTTCAGGAGGGATTTTTAATTTACCTCACTATAAATGAGAAGCTTGAAAGGTTTATTCTGGGGAGCAGTTTGGCTTTAATTCACACAGAGGGTGTTCGTGTGGCATCACCCCGTAACGCGTCAGGTTTTCTGCAGCCCCTTCCAAGGCCTGTGGTCCCCGGGGATGCTCCAGGGCTCAGTGCTGGCCTGTTCAGCCCCCTGCTCTGGGTGGGAAGAACTCCTTGGTTTACTCCAGCTTCTCCCAAGGAGTTCAAACCCACGCTGGGACCGATTTCAGCGGTGCTCTTGTGTCGTTCCTTGGCGGTGGTGCCCTGCAGGTTCGTGGATTCTGGCGAGATGTCCGAGTCCTTCCCGTACCGGACCAAAGCCCTGTTCGCGTTCGAGGAGATCGACGGCGTGGACGTGTGTTTCTTCGGGATGCACGTGCAGGAGTACGGCTCCGACTGCCCCCCTCCCAACACCAGGTACCTGCCCTGCTGCACTCCCAGCTGGCAACCAGAGCATCACCATGATCTTTATACGCTGCTTTGCATGCGGCCCCTCCGTGTCTATCCTACCGCCTGCTTTTGGGGAGCGTTTGCGCCACGTAAAGGTGATGGAATGTGCATTATCATGAGTTTTCCCTTGCGTGGATGTGGCTGGTGGAGGGGTGAGCTCTGAGCAGCCCCAGAGCCCGGCCTGACTGTGGCTCTGCTCTCCTGCTGCAGGCGTGTCTACATCTCCTACCTGGACAGCATCCACTTCTTCCGGCCCCGCTGCCTCCGCACCGCAGTCTACCATGAGATCCTCATCGGCTATTTGGAATACGTAAAGAAACTTGGGTAAGTCAGCTCTTTGGAGAGAAAGAAACCTGGCTTTTTCAATGCAGTCTGCCGAGTGGTTTTGCATTTAGGATGGTCTTTGTTCCCCTCTGTGCTCTCCGAGGTACGTGGAACACACCCCTCGTCTGCACTGGACAGGGAAATTGGGATTTGGCCATGCAAGTGCTTTGTTGTCAGGATTCTTGAACTGACAGCACATCATTTGCTTGGCCAGAGGTTCCCTTGATAGTTCAGCTTTGTTGTTACATCCCAGACCTTATCCCTTGTCTAAGTAGAAGTTACTGCCTTGGCAACTTTGCTGCAAAATAAAAAAGGCATTAAAAAGCTGAAGCCGGAGCTCTGAATTGATGCCTCAGTTTGAGTTAAGTGGATGATGGCCCTGACAGGTTTTGCTTGCTGTGTCACACCAGGTATGTGACAGGGCACATCTGGGCCTGTCCCCCCAGCGAAGGAGATGATTACATCTTCCACTGCCACCCACCCGACCAGAAGATTCCCAAGCCCAAACGTTTGCAGGAGTGGTATAAGAAGATGCTGGACAAGGCATTTGCTGAGAGAATCATTCATGACTACAAGGTTTGCTGCTGTTTCCTTCCTGGTTGAATTTCCTGGGCTTTTCAAGCTGGGACAGTGTTGTACAAGGGCTTTATCCTCAGCCAGTGTCCCCATTTTCATAGGGTTTCTTGAGGTTCTGCCTTTCAGGCTGAAAATCCCTTGGGTTTGGTGTCTGAATGAAGAGACTTGTGCAAGAACCTGCCTCTGTGTGCTTGTCTGTCACTGCAGTTTTCTAGGCAAGGAAATAGGGAGCTTGTTAAGAACCTGTTTGCTTCTGGTAATTGTGGAGGAGCTTGTGGAATACTGGGCCCCACTAGTGTGGGATGAAAAAACTCCTTATTAAAGGGGTGATTTAATTGGAGAACATCACTCATGTACCCAAGGAAGTAAGTTGAATGTGGCAAAGGGAGCATTTGCCACTCCTTACATGCTAAAATTTACAGTAATTCCTTCATGGTAGTGACAGTGCTGGAGAAAAATGGATGTTTTGGTGGCAAGGGACAGTTTCTCGATGTGTGGGCTAGAACAGCCTCTGCCAAGCCTTGCCAGGGGGTTTAGGCAGCACAGAGCTGGAGAGTCTGTGCCTCCCAGGAAGGTGGCCTTGAAACCAGGGAGGGCTTTGCTACAGTTCCAGGGCTGTCTTGGTGTCTCCCTTCGTGTCAGGAACACCAAGCGGTGGCATGAAGGGGGTTCAGGAGGGGCTCAGCACTGTCTCTCCAAGATAAAACAGGGACTGGGCTGTTATCCGTGTTGGCAGCTGGTTTGGAGCTGCAGCCAGGGAAGGAGACCAGGCAGGAGCTGTGGGGCCATGTCTCTGCTTCTCCTCTCTCCCCTGAGTGATCTTCAGTCATTTATTCCTGAACTGTGTGATGTTCTCGACAGGACATCTTCAAACAAGCGACTGAGGACAGGCTGACCAGTGCCAAGGAGCTGCCTTACTTCGAGGGGGATTTCTGGCCCAACGTGCTGGAGGAAAGCATCAAGGAGCTGGAGCAGGAGGAGGAGGAGAGGAAGAAGGAAGAGAGCACTGCAGCCAGTGAGACAACAGAGGTGGGTCAGCTCCACGGGCCGGCTTTGCCCCGACCCACAAACCTGACAGTCGAAGAGAGAGTTCACAGCCAGCCAAGTGGCAAAGGTCACTCACCAGCCATGGAATCAGGGCTCCCTTTCACTGCATTGCTGGGGTTTTCATGGGTAACAAACACACTGCTGGCTTGGCCTGGGCTCTTTAACAGGCTCAGAAGCCAGTTGTGTCAGTTGAGCATCTCCATCCCCGGAGAGAGACGTGTTGAGCCGCTTTTGTGTGGCTGCCTTCGCTCCGAGCGCTGTGGCTGAGCTGGCTCACAGCCTTGCAGGGCACCTCCAGTGTTTGCACTGTGGAAGGCGCTGGCTTTTTCAAAGCTGCATGGAATGTGGCTGCTGTTTAAGCACGAGCACTTGCAGTCATCTGCGACAGTAAGGGGCATTTAATTTAAAAGCATTCAGTGCAAGCTTTGCACTGGTGGGAAACGTTGGTCCTGCTGGCGCTGTTCCTTCACCACCACTCTCTCGTTGTATAAAAACCCAAACAAAACCCCAAACCCCAAGTTTTTCAGGGCCCTGGCCAGACTTTGATCGTTCGTTTTTATTGCTGTGTCGATTTTATCTGTAACCAGATGGTCTCAGCACTTTTGTACTGGCCCTTTGACTCGTGATTTGCAGCAAGATGCTTTGAAAATAAATATTGTAGGAAAATCTGAAGTCTGATAGATTGAGGGGGAACCAAAAGCTTTACCTGGGGAAAACCTGCCTTCAGCTTCAATGTGCTTACAGTGTGTGTTACATGATATGGGTGTGGATGGAGGGACCCTAATCCATCCGTTCAGTGTGCCAGGAGGTCCCTTCCATTAGACTTGAGCAGCTCCTCCAAAGCTAGTTTAGTTTGTTGCTGTGTTTTTAGGGAACCAAAAAGTGAACAGCTTTCACTTTGTTCCTTCTGAATGTAACTTGGAGTATGGAAATGTTTCAACAAACAGAGCAGCATCAAAAGAAGGGGAAGACAAGGCTTGGGCTTAAGCTGCAGCCCTGTGTTGCTAACAGGGTCATTTCCAGTAAATCAGAGAGAAAGCATTGACTCTGCATCCAAGAGGGGCAGAAAGGTGTTCCAAAAGCCCAAACCAACTAATTCTGAACTCAGACAAGTTGTGGCCTAAAGTGAGACAGAGCAGCCCTGCCTGAACATCCCTGTGCTCCCACGTGATGCAGCCACCGATGCTCTTTGGGGCAGCAGGGCACAAAATCTGCACCCAGGCTGCTGAGAGGGCACTCAGGAACTCAGCAAAGGTGTAACAGCCTGGTCTTTGCCACTTGGCTTGGGAAAGGAGGAGATTTAAAAGGGGCAGAACTTCTCCAGTGCAGAGACCTAAAGCTGGGACACTTCATGGAGGGTCTTTGTGGGTGGCAGCACGGGATGAGCCCTGGCATTGAAATGGCACAGAACCTGCCTGTCTTTTCTTGGATTCCTCATCCTGAACTTTGTGTGTGTGGGGAGAAAGCGTCTTCAAAGTCAGCTTGTGCTGCAGGTTAAAGAGAGTCTAAAGAAGTGGGAAACACTCAGAATTCTTGGAAAATTCTGAAGGGGTAAGGCTCACACGTCTCTGAATAGCAAAATAAAGTGGAACAAACACAATCTTACAACTTCTTACAACAGTTTGGAATACTTTGTACAACTGACAGAATATAAACTTAGTAAAGGTGGAGTGGAAAGAAGACTTAGACTTGAACTGTTGGATAAGTTTCAATCTGTTCTTCCTTTTGGTGTTTAAATTTCAAAGTCTCCGTCGCTGCTCTGGGATGTGCAGGCCCCAATTCCATCAGGGTGGTAGAAAATGAGGTGGGAACATACAGGAGCTCACTTCTGAACCCCTTCAGATCACTTAGAGCCCTCTTTGGTTTCCCATAAAATAGTCTCATTTTAATTTCCCAACAGGTTTGGTCACAAAAGTCCATAAAATCGGTTACAGAGACCCCAGGAGTGGGCAGGGAATTCCTGTGCCAGCCTAGTTCATGGGACAGGAGGGTGGCAGCAGCCTAGAAATAGAATTGCTTTCTGCAATCGGA
Organism: Sclerurus mexicanus; assembly: GCA_013396755.1. NCBI lineage: Eukaryota > Metazoa > Chordata > Aves > Passeriformes > Furnariidae > Sclerurus > Sclerurus mexicanus. Next base: position 84,300 of record VWZF01005410.1, read on the forward strand.
GTAGTTTTGTTTTCCCTGAATAAATACGGCTGTGGAGAAACCCTGTGTTTGCTTGTACGTGCTGTTCATGGCACTTTCTGCATGTGTGTGTGTGTGTACATAAATATATTTATATATACCAGGGTATTTCAGTGGCTTATTTTTAATTTTATGGTGACCAACACTCTCAGAGTCAGAAAGGAGGCTTGACTGCTTGGGGGTTGATTTTGCAAGGACATGAGAACTCTAAAAGGTATTTCAGTTTTCCCAGGTCATGTAAATAACAACAGCTGCTGTTTTTTCCTCTCTTCACTTCCAGCCACTGTTCAGCGTATGGCCTGTGGTCTGTGCTGTAACCTGGGCACAAGGGAAGGTCTGGGAGGGGATTTTTCTGGAGTTCCACATGCAGCTGGAAGTCTGCAGGGTGGAGAATAACGTTTAGTTGATTTCAGTTCAAATCCTGCACGTTCTTATCTGTGTCCTCACCCTAAATTTGTTAAGTGAAAACAAACCTTAAGGCAGAGCTTGATCAAGTTTGTGAAACCCCAAACGCACAGCAAAGCAAGAGACTGCAATCCCGGAATTTTTCTGAAGTCCACTTTATTTGTAGCTCACTTTATCATCAGATCTCTTTGTAAATAGGTATGTAAATCAGATATCCGTGCACAGCCAGTGGAAGGTGAAGTGCAGTGTTTGAGAAGGAAAAAAACCAGTGTAGGATGGGAATTATTTCATGTATATACGTACTTTAAACGTCTGTTTTTAGTCAGTGTTTGGATTTGTTTGCCTGCCAGTTTGCTTTTGATTTTTCCTGGAAGATAGGATATATTTAACCCAGCGGGGCTGATTTGCAGGCATTGGAACAAGGTTCTATTCCTGCCAGCAGGAGCGTGTCAGTGTGAGCTCAGTGAATGGGAGAGAGCTCTGCAAAGTGTAACATCCCGCCCGTGCCTCTGTTGCAGGGGAGCCAGGGCGACAGCAAGAACGCCAAGAAGAAGAACAACAAAAAAACCAACAAGAATAAGAGCAGCATCAGCAGAGCCAACAAGAAGAAGCCCAGCATGCCCAACGTGTCCAACGACCTGTCTCAGAAGCTCTATGCCACCATGGAGAAGCATAAAGAGGTACTGTCAGAAGGGTTTATCCCTGGCAATGCAGGCACGAGGATACCCCGAGCTGAAAAACCAGGAGGAGCGAAGCTTGTGGTTGGGGTGGGTTCGAAGTGTCTCTGTTGCATAAGGACACATTGGAAGAGATCAGCTTAAACTGAGTTCATTAGATAAGGTTTGCAGCACGCCGGGAGCGGCAGCTTCTTCCTGCGAGATTATCCGACCTCCCTGACGTTTTCTCTCCTTTCCCTTTTACCTGCAGGTGTTCTTTGTGATTCATTTACACGCCGGGCCCGTCATTAACACCCTGCACCCCATAGTGGACCCGGACCCGCTGCTGAGCTGTGACCTGATGGACGGGCGGGACGCCTTCCTCACCCTGGCCCGGGACAAGCACTGGGAGTTCTCCTCCCTGCGCCGCTCCAAGTGGTCCACGCTGTGCATGCTGGTGGAGCTGCACACCCAGGGGCAGGACCGCTTCGTCTACACGTGCAACGAGTGCAAGCACCACGTGGAGACCAGGTGGCACTGCACGGTCTGCGAGGTACGTTGGGCCACCGCGCTGGGCCACCACGCAGCTTGGCCCCCTCAGGCCCCACAGCTGAGCTTCAAGGGGGTGTTCTGGGTAGTGCCCAAAGTTCCTCCAAATGAAACCTGTCCTGGGAAAAGGGCTGCTAAGCCTTAAGGGAAGGGGGTTATCAAGTGGGCACCTCTTCTTAGAGAAGAAGGGACTTTAGTTCCTCAACATGGAAAACTCTGGAGCGGCTCCTGCGGCATCGTTTATTCCTCTGTGGCTCCTCTGCACAGAGAGCTTTTTAATAGAACTTTAAAGAATCGTGAATCTTTCGGCGGTTTGGGCTGGAGGGGACCTAGAGCAGGCTGCTCACACTTTAGGCCTGGGCGGTGGGGTGGGACTGTGTCAGCCTGGGCAGAGTCTGCAGAGCACTGACTCCTCCACATTCTGTGGATGTCCACGAGGGCAGTCGAGTTACCCTCCTGCAGGGTCACCTCCCTTCTGCTGTACACGTGGTGCTTGTGCTGTACAGAGCACGGCCAGGCAGTGTCCCAGAGCTGGGAGAGGAGGCTGCCACAGCTCCTCCCTGGTGTCCCTTCGGTCCAACGTTAGTGGCTCCCTGCCCTTCACGTCAGACCCCATAATTGCTCCTAACCTGGCTCAGTGCTTTTAATGACCAGGCCTTTGAGAGCACAGATCACTTCTGCTGGTCTGTGTTAGAGAGCAGTTATCCACGGGGCTGGGCCCGTGCTCTGAGGAGAAGGGTTTGTGTCCACCCCTGGCTGTAGCTGAACTGAAGACATTTGAATAAGTGCAGCCTGGTTTCTACACTACCAGTTATTGCCAGGTTTGTGGTGGAAGAGCCTTAATTAATCCCTCTGAGGAAAGCGTTGAGCTGGGCTCCTGGAGGCAGGGCTGCAGGAGAGGGATTGGACACACACGGGGAATTAGGGGCTGGAAGGAGGTACCACCTTTAGGCTGCCTCAGGGTACCCTGTGTTAGGGAGTGCCCTTCCTGCAGCGAAAAAGGGACAGGGCACTGAAAATGTGGGGGCTGAGGAGGTTTTCAGCATGTCTTAACATGAAACTTGAGCTTGATTTGAGGGGTTTTTAGGGATTTAAAAAAAACCAAAACAACATATTTCAAGGTAGCAATTATTAGTCAGTAATTACACTAAGAATAGCGAAGTGGAGAGCAAACCCTACCTTTTAGGCAGTGACCTCAGGTTTATCTGACTAGTTGGAGGTTTTGGTACCCAAATAGGTGTCACAGAAAAATAAACAGTTCCTGTCACCAAAGGGGAAAAATTAAAAACCCCAATTCTTGCACGGCTTTCTCACGTAATAAAAGGACACAGGGACAGCCCCTGGTTGCATTGTCACCCACTGCAGTCAGGAGCTGTGGCCATGGGCTGGCTCTGCTGAGGCTGCTGCCCTCCCTGCCCCAAAGCCCTCTGCCACTGGCTGTGCAGCTGCTGCCCCGCCTGGTGTCACCTGACACAGGTGTGCCCTGAAGGGGCAGCTCTTGGCAGGGCATGGCTCTGTGTGTGTGGCTGCACCCAGGGACACCCGGAGTGTTCCTGGCCCGGGGCTGGCGCTGCTGCCCCTCCACTGCTCTGCTCGTGCTGTGTCAGCAGCTGAGCCCTGCGTGTTCTTTCCTTCCAGGACTACGACCTCTGCATCAACTGCTACAACACTAAGAGCCACGACCACAAGATGGTGAAGTGGGGCCTGGGTCTGGACGACGAGAGCAACAGCCAAGGGGAGCAGCAGTCCAAGAGCCCCCAGGAGTCGCGACGGCTGAGCATCCAGCGCTGCATCCAGTCCCTCGTCCACGCCTGCCAGTGCCGCAACGCAAACTGCTCCCTGCCGTCCTGCCAGAAGATGAAACGGGTTGTCCAGCACACCAAGGGCTGCAAGCGCAAGACCAACGGCGGCTGCCCGGTGTGCAAACAGCTCATCGCTCTTTGCTGCTACCATGCCAAACACTGCCAAGAGAACAAATGCCCCGTGCCATTCTGTCTCAATATCAAACACAAGCTTCGACAGCAGCAGATCCAGCACCGCCTGCAGCAGGCTCAGCTCATGCGCAGAAGGATGGCTACCATGAACACCCGAAACGTGCCTCAGCAAAGTTTGCCTTCTCCTACCTCAGCAACGCCTGGTACCCCCACGCAGCAGCCAAGTACGCCGCAGACACCGCAGCCCGCCCCCCAGCCCCAGCCCTCCCCCGTAAGTATGTCACCGGCCGGCTTTTCCAGCGTGTCCAGAACTCAGCCCCCCACCACCGTCTCGACAGGGAAACCCGCAAACCCGGTTTCCGCGCCGCCGCCTCCGGCTCAGCCCCCGCCGGCCGCCGTGGAGGCGGCCCGGCAGATCGAGAGAGAGGCTGCCCAGCAGCAGCAGCAGCTCTACAGGGTCAACAACATGAACAATGGTTTGCCTCCGGGCCGCCCGGGCCTCGTGAACCCCGCGGTGGGCTCGGTGAACCAGATGCCGCAAGTCAACATGAATGTACCGCGTCCCAACCCCGTGAGCGGCCCCGTGATGTCCAACATGCAGGCGGGGCAGTGGCAGGCGCCGGCGATGCCGCAGCAGCAGCCGATGCAGGCGGGGCTGGCCAGGCCGGTGATGCCCATGGCGACGCCGCAGGCCGTGGCCGGGCCCAGGATGCCGGGCGTGCAGCAGCCGCCGCGCAGCATCACCCCCAACGCGCTTCAGGACTTGCTGAGGACCTTGAAATCGCCGAGTTCTCCGCAGCAGCAGCAGCAGGTTCTTAACATCCTTAAATCCAACCCTCAGCTTATGGCAGCTTTTATAAAGCAAAGAACGGCCAAATACGTGGCGAACCAGCCCGGGATGCAGCCGCAAGCGGGGATCCAGCCCCAGCCCGGGATGCAGCAGCCGCAGACCGGGATGCAGCAGCCGGGCATGCACGCGCAGGCGGGACTGCAGAACATGAACGCCATGCAAGCGGGAGTGCAGAGAGCCAGCGTGCCGCCCCAGCAGCAAGGCATGGGCGCGCTGAACGCCCAGGGACAGGCGATACCCATCATGAACCCCGGCCACAACCCCAGCATGGCCAACATGAGCCCGCAGTACCGGGAGATCCTGAGGCGGCAGCTCCTGCAGCAGCAGCAGCAGCAGCAGCAGGGGGGGGCCGCCATGGCGGGAGGGATGGCGGCGCACACCCAGTTCCAGCAGCCCCAAGGCCCGGGAGGTTACCCCCAAGCCATGCAGCAGCAGCGGATGCAGCAGCACCTGTCCATACAGGGGAGTTCCATGGGACAGATGGCTCAGATGGGACAGCTGAACCAGATGGGCCAGCCCGGCCTGGGGGCGGACGGCGCTCCCAACATCCAGCAGGCCCTGCAGCAGCGCATCCTGCAGCAGCAGCAGATGAAGCAGCAGATAGGGTCCCCGGGGCAGCCCAACCCCATGAGCCCACAGCAGCACATGCTCTCAGGACAAGCGCAGGCGTCTCATCTCCCCGGCCAGCAGATCGCCACCTCCCTCAGCAACCAGGTGCGGTCCCCGGCGCCCGTTCAGTCTCCCCGTCCCCAGTCCCAGCCGCCACATTCCAGCCCGTCACCCCGGATACAGCCCCAACCGTCACCGCACCACGTCTCTCCCCAGACTGGTTCCCCCCACCCAGGACTCGCAGTCACTATGGCTAGTTCCATGGATCAGGGACACTTGGGCAACCCAGAACAGAGTGCAATGCTTCCCCAACTAAACACCCCCAACCGCAGCGCGTTGTCTAACGAGCTGTCTCTGGTCGGTGACACCACCGGGGACACGTTAGAGAAATTTGTGGAGGGTTTGTAGCATTATGGGAGCATCACTTTTGTTTCTTCTTTCCTTTCGTGTTCTTGGATATTTTGTACTGAAAAATTCAGACATCTGGGTTGTTTTGAATCCTAGATGGAACTGCTGCTTCCTACAGATGGAAGAATTAATTGCTGTTTAAAAATAAAAAGAAAAAAAAAACAATACAAAGAATATATTTTTTTGTTAAAGCCAGGCGGTTAAAATATCTGGTCTCTTTTGTGGGTTTTTTTGGTTTTTATTTTTTTGTTGCTGTTGACTCATACCTTTTTTTTAACGGGGAAAACAAGTTCATTATATTCATATTTTTTATTTGTATTTTCAAGACTTTAAACATTTGCGTTTAAAAGAAGAAAAAAAAATAATATTCAGAAACTGTTTCCTGAAATAATGCAACATTATAGCGTGTCCCGGTAACTTTGACACATGGCGGGAAGATTTTTGTTTTCTATAGTGAACTCTGCAGGCGTTTGAAGTATTACCCCTGGGAAGATAGGAATTGACTCTTGCACACATTGGCCAACGCCAAAATCCTTGTCTTGCAGATGTAGAAATTGTTGCTTTGTTTCTCTGATAAAACTGGTCTTAGATGAAAATAGGGATGATCACTCTTAGGCCGTGCTGATCTGGATAGAGAAGAAACATTCTTTTCTTTCTTTCTTCTGTGTGAAACTTGAAACGAGGAAAGCAATTCTAGTGTAAATCATGCAAGCGCTATAATTACTATAAATAAGAAAATCCAAGAAGATTCAATCACTGTATAGAATGGTAAAAAGAAAAAAAAACTCATTTCTTACTTATAATATCATATTGTTAAATAAACTGTGTGCAACAGACAAAAAGGGTGGTCCTTCTTGAATCCATGTACATGGTATTAACACTTAGTGTTTGGGTTTTTTGTTATGAAAATGCTGTTTTCAACATTGTATTTGGACTATGCATGTCTTTTTTCCATTGTATATAAAGTATTGCTTAAAATTGATATAAATTACTGAAGTTTTTAACATGTATTCTGTTCTTTAAAATCCATGTAAGAATGTTTAAGGTTTTTATTTATTTATATATTTTTTTTGGATCATGTTCTTTGTAAGACATAGCTATGACGATTCACTCACGACCCGGAGCAGCCAGAGGCAGCGGTAGGAGTGGCAGATCCATGGATATTGTAGGTAGCGTGTCTGTTTTACAACACCCGTAGTGATTGTTTCCTTTTCGGGGAGGGAGACGAGAGGGGAACGATTCCCGGCCATCGACTCTTTGCAGGTGTTCATCCGTAAGGGTTAACTGGAATAAATTATTAATAGCCGTTGCTTTTTAAAAAACTGCATTAATTTAGAGAAGGATCACCAATGAAAGGAAAATAGAGAGTATTGAGTTAATTCTAGGCTAATTTATTTAGTCTACAGTAAAATATGAACCTATTGACTTTAACACTATTTTTCTGCTGTTAACTCTGAGTCTAGATTTGAGGGTTTTCTGTGGAATAAAAAATAACAAATCATGTACATGTTCCCTTTAATATCCCGTCCCCCGTGCCCTCCCGTCCCTGGGACAGCCGCCCCTCCTGCCCTCAGCGAGTTGCTCTCTTGGAGTTAAGAAGTCCAGGGAAGCTTTCCCAGCGTAGGTGTGAGCTCCGAGCCCACCATCCCGCATTGCTAGGGGCTTCTCGGTCCGTGCCGGGGATCCCACCCGGCACCGGGAGCACCGGGCACACACGGCTCTTCACATCCACTCAGCGCTTCCTCCAGCCTTAAGGGTTCCCTTGGAACGCTGGTGGGGGCTGGGGGGAGGAGAGCAAATATTCACCTCCACTTTTATCCCCGTGCTGTGAAAACAGTGCGCTGCAGCGCCTTTTTAACTGGAGAGGGTCTCTGCTTCAACTTTTCTTGCAAACTTTTAACTATTGTACCTTTTTCACCACCATCGGATTCATCTGCCCACGCATTTGTCTTCAGCAATTCAAGATGTCAAAATTTGGGGCCGGGGTGAGGTCAGTGAACACTAACCCAAAGCTTGTCCAAAAGAAATCGCTGTACAAAAAAAAAAAATCCAGGAAAAAAGAAAATGATGGAAAGCCCTGATACTGTGTCTCATGCTGTGTACTTAAAAAGAGGAAAAATACTATATTTGTGATCAAAAAGAGGAAACTTGAAATGTGCTGGTGTTTCTAATAAAAGCTGGTAAAACTGCTTGGATTGAAGGATGGTTCCACTTGGCTGGTGCCCGCGAGGATCAGCGGAGCCTGGTGCCCGAGGCCGAGATAACTGCGCTCAATCCCACTAATTCCTCTAAGCAGCCTCCATTTGCCAGGCACCGGCGCCGCGTCCGGATTTGGCTGAGCCGAGTGCCGGCTGCCGCGGCTCGGGCTGCGGCTCGCCCGGGTGCCCCTTCCTGGGCAAGAGTGGAACAAACCGACGCGTCGGAAGCAAATGCCGGAATGTTTTTAAGTACAACCTGAAGTATGAGGTGAGATCGCAGAGTCAAGGGATCGGTGTAGGTGTGATAACTGCGGCTCCCTGGAGCAGGTGTGTCAGGGAGGAGCAGGTGTTCTATCAGGAAGAGGAGGGAAGTGCAGAGCTGAAATCAGACCTGGGCTGGGGGTGCAGCCCCTGCAGCCTCAGGGGGAGGCTTTGCTCCAGTCTCCTGTGAGTGTTGGTAGGAAATTCGGCATGTCTGAAGACTGGATGGGCCGTGGATTTTTCCAGTCCTTGCCTGTGTTTGATGGGGGAGGTACCGGCAATAAGGAACAGCATCCTAGAAACACAGGAATTTATAAGGCAGGAGTGCAGTGGGGCTCGGTGCAGCATCTTCACCAGTGGAGAGGGTGGGTAAGCCCTGCCCCTCGCTGAATTCTGGTGGGCAAGAAGGTGCTTAGACCTGAACGCTGAGCTGCAGCGCTGGTTCTGTGCTCCTCTTGTGCCGCCCAGCACGCTCCCCTCTGCTGCTGCCCCTCCTGCCTCCCACCACCGCTGCTGCTGCCACGGGCTGGGAGCGTTCCCTCTCGCTGCAGGCACAGCTGGGCCACAGCTCTGCCCGCAGCACGGGTGTGAGCACAGCCTGCTCGGCTCTTCCACCCAGATGTGTTAGAGCAGGGCTGAGGAACAGGAGCCAAAGAGGCTGGGACAGTCCCAGAGCAGGGCAGATCAAACAGCCACCGTGGAGCTGGGGGAGCACTGCAGAGCACACAGCTTGGTGTGGGGGGTAATCCGCCCTTCCCTGCACTTCTTCACAGTCAGGGATTTAAAATGAGGAGCAGGATGCTGCCAGAGCAGTGGTTAAAGCCAGCTGGTGCCAACCCTGGATTATGGAAACGAGCCTGGACAGACGGAAGGATCCATACCAGATCCCCACACCAGAACACCATGGCTAATGGTCAAGGCACACCCAAGGTGAGACAGGAGGAGTGGGTGTTCCACAGCAGGTACAAGAGCTCGTTAAGGTTAAGGAATGCCCCGGGGTCAGCTGGAGGTGGCAGCCAGCACGTTTGAAACGGGCTCAGAACTCATTTTGATTTTGGCTGCAGCACAGGGAATCTTGCAGAGGGCTGGAGTTGGTCCCAGGTGGAAATGCAGCTGCCAGAAGGGTGCAGGAGTGGTGCAAAGGCTCGTGCTGGGTTTGTGGCACCTAATCCATTACATCCAGCACGGCACAAACCCCGCTCCGTGCCAGTGTTTCTTTGATGTGAACCTCCAAAACAACGCTGGGCTCGGTGCCATCCCAGGGATCGCTGCAAACATGAGTGAATTGCACACGGAGCTTTCCGTGGGCCTGGGATTACAAAGCTGGCTCTGTTCGGTGGGCACCGCTCCCTCCTGGAGGCTCCTCCGTCTGCCAGTGGTTAGTGCTCCCTGAAAGGAGACCTGCTCCTTCTTTTATTTATGGCTGTGGTGTTCACTGAGGCCAGGCTCTGCCCTCACGCACGTTCCAAATTTGGCTGTCGCCGGAGCACTTCATGTCTGCTCTCACCTGCACCCCCTCTCCAGTTCCTCAGCCCTTTAGACCGCAGTGATCCACACCCAAACAGCCCCGGGAGAGTCCAGGGAAGTGGGAAAACGAGACCTTAGGTGGTTTAAGCCGGAGTGCAGCAGGGTAGCCTGGCCGAGGTGCGGCACACAGGGCCCTCCTGAGGGCTGCTCCCAGCCCGCACAGCCCGGCCTCGGCCCTCGGCTCCCTCCCTGGGGAAACGGGGAGGACGGCAGTGCCGGCCCTGAGTGCCATTGCCTGTCCCCACCATGGGGGGATGGCCTGTCCCCGCCATGGGAATGGCCTGTCCCTGCCATGGGGGGATGGCCTGTCCCCACCATGGGGGGGTGGCCTGTCCCTGCCATGGGGATGGCCTGTCCCCTCCATGGGGAATGGCCTGTCCCCACCATGGGGGGATGGCCTGTCCCTGCCATGGGGATGGCCNTGGGGGGATGGCCTGCCCCTGCCATGGGGATGGCCTGTCCCCTCCATGGGGGGATGGCCTGTCCCCGGGCCACCCGTGGGGACAGCAGGCTGGGGCTGTGAGCTGTGGCTGCCTCCCCGCTCCTAACGAGTCCTCAGAAAGCACTGACCGGATTTCGACCACCAAACCATTCGGAAGCGGCGTCCTGGGCTCGGCATCCAACGTGGCACAGCCCGGGGCACTGAGGGGAGGGGACCCGCCTGGGGCCGGCAGGGACACGAGCGGGGCTGTGAGGGGACATGGGGGCCAT
>VWZF01005410.1:94940-124660 GCA_013396755.1 Sclerurus mexicanus
CCCCGCGTGGCCCCGCTCGGGCACGGGCCCGGGCCCGGGGCGCAGCAGAGCCCCGTTCCTCGCCTGGCTCGCCCAGCGTGTTCTGACCGTGTGGCCTGTGCCAGTCCGAGCCTTGGCTCACACCGGGGGGACAGCACGGCCCCGTTCACCTGGTGGCTGCCACAGCGTGTGTAGGGTATCCTCTGGCTCGCACAGGCTGTGTACCGTGTTCACATCATGCGCTGTGTTCATGTCCCAGCTCATACAGCACGTTCAGCTCGTGCAGCACATTCCACTTCTGTCCTGGCTCACCCGGGGTGTGCAGCATGTCCAGGTGTCTCAGCTGGCTCCTGCGGGCTGTGTGTCCTGTTCAGGGAGGGTGTGGTGTCCCGGTGCCTGTCCTGCCTCACCCGGGGTGTGCAGCATGCACGTGGGTCCCTGGGTAAGGGCAGAAGGCAGCAGTGGTCTGTTCTCTGGCTGTGTCGGTACCAGGGGGCTTTACAGATGAAAGGTTTGCATTTCCCAGGCGTGCACTTGAGGTTTCAGCTCAGACAGCTGACAGGAGTGCTAAGAAAATCCAAACTCTGAGGCCTGGATTATGGGCTATGCTCTCTTGTCATGCCCAGGCTGCAAACGTTGTCATTAACCGAGGCGCAGTGAGGAGCCCGTGCGGTGCTCTGTGTTTCCTTCCCTGTTGTCTGGCCCCTGATCCACTCATCTATAGGTTGTCACTGTGGTCTGTGGTTTCCCTGTGGGTTACGAAGAGAAAACGTGACAGAGGAAATTGTGTGACAAACAGGGTCACTATCAGGGTCGGGCTGTCAGATTTATGGTGCCACGGAGTGCCACTTCGGTGTGTCAGGGCAATCCAGCTCTTCCTGCACGGAAGTCCCCAGTGGCTTGTTAGCATCCCTGTCTGGGAACGAAGCCACGTCCCTCTGGTGGGTTAGATGTACTCCAGCAGAGCCAGACTTTATTCCTTAACCTGTCATTCAGGTCCTTCAGGGGAAGAACAGTGAGCAGAGGCTGTGAGTGGTGGGAATAAAGAGGGAGGAGCGGGAGGTTGTGTTCTTTCAGCTGGGTACGGGCTGCAGGGACAGCTGTCCCCTCCCTTCAGCCCTGCAGAGCTGGCTGTGTTTGCTCTCACAGTGCTGAGGGCTGAAGCTGACGCGGAGTTTTTTGGGACATGTCTTGGTGTGAGCGGGTCAGTCAGGGAATCTCTTGTCCCCAGATTCACATGGCTCTGGTGCCCAGCTAGAGAACCTTTCTGACTAGTGAGATCTGAGCTGGGAGTGTTTGTTCTCTGCAGGAGCCTCCCTGTGCTCACCACTGCCCGTCACGGAGCTGTTATGGTAATTTCTGCTGACCCAAATTCTCCTCTTTTGTTTTGAGCCACGAACTGCTTTGTGCTGGATTTCCCACCCTAAATCTCTAACTGGTGCTGGGCTTGGCTCACTTCAGTCCTTTTCCAGGAAGAGGCTGTGTTTCCCGGGGAGCTGGTTGGGTTTGGGAATCACTGAGGCACCCTGGTGTCTGGACTGAAAGGAGTCTGTGGGGATGGGGGTCCTTGTCTTTGCTTTGTGTTCCCCGTGTGCACCGTGGCTGTGTGGCCATAGGCACAGGATCACGGAGAACCGGAGACTGGGGGGTAATGTGGGTTTCTCCATCTCTCGGGGTGCAGGTGGGGCAGTGATGGGCATAGAAATGTACGCAGACTGTGATAAAGCTCCACATTTGGTTGAGATTAATGTGTTATCAGCAGACCTGCTTTGCCCCCACACATTGCAGCTCATCTGGGGCAAAAGCCATTCCTTCTTTATCTCTTGGTCCTAGGAGTTTGTTTCTTGGGCTCCTTCCGAGTGGCAGGTAACCCCTTAGCTCAGCAGGGACCTTCTCAACAGCTCTGGTGTGCTGATAATTGTGGTTTTATACCCAGAACAGCTGTGAGCTTTTCCCTTTCCTTTGCTCCAGGCAACGACTTGCTGAGAGGCAAATGGTTTGAAGATGCTGCAGTTTGTGTTTAATGAGCTGTGTCTCTCCCTGCCATGGGACAGGCTGTTAATTAAGGATGATAAGACCATACATTACACAAATCCAGAAGTGACTTCCGAATTGATGGGTGGTGATCTGTCACTGTGCTTTAGAGGTAGGGAGGCAAAAAACAGGAATACGTGAAAAATTATAAGTAGAGTGAAATAAAATTATAAACAGCTGTAGTTTCTAGAGTCAGCTGGTGTTTATGAGCTGCTGTGGTGGCTCTGGGGCTTTGCTGCCTGGACATCTGATGATAGAAGTGGCTGTAAGGTTAGCACAGAGCTGATGTGTGTCCTTTGTGAGTCAGGGAGGGAGCAAAATTCCCTCTTTCCTTTCTGCTGGTTGGGAAGTGTGTGTGTGCATAAGCACAACTGTGGTATTCTCCAGCAGCCAGCGTAACATGAGCATGAAACAAGTAAACCCTGGGTAAACAAATATGTGACATAAATATATGTATATATAAAAATCAAATTGATAAACCCTGGGCTACGAGCCCTTCCTCTCTGGGGTCTGACAGGCTGGACAGGGGGTGCTCTGCTGCTTTCCACTGTGGTCACCCCGGCTGTTTCCCTTGTTGCTCTCCCAGATGACCCCAACAAAGGCAGTTGAATGGAAGTTGCAGAATGTGTCCTGTGATAATGCGGCAGAGCTGTTTGTGACGCAGAGAGCGCAGTTATGTGTGTAGGAGGTGTTCAGATGCATTAAGAACTATTTGTGGGCTCTTTTCTTTAAGGGCAGAATGACTGGAGAGTAATTCAAGCTTCTGGCTGCAGAAGTGGATCTTGATTCAAAGCTTTCTGTGAGGAGGAGGAGGAGGAGAAGGAAGAATGAGGACTGACAGCCTCCTCCATCAGCTCCTGGGGATGAGGCAGGGGCCAGGAGGGTTTCTGTTTGCCTGGTCTGGAGCGAGTGAGAGCCCAGCATGATGGTCTGGAGCAGCAGGACCTGTTCTCAGTGACCACACTGGCTGTAGGATGTGCTGTGGGGGGCAGGAGGTTTGCAGAGTGCTTGTGAAGGGAGGTTGAGACTTCCCAAGGTGAGCTCGGGGTTAACAAGGGATGCTGGTGAAAGGGCTGGGATGCAGAGTTCATTTGAGGGCTGTGGCAAGGTGGAGGAAGCTTCAGGAGGGAGCCAAGCTCTCCCAGCGCGTCAGCTGGCCTGGAGGGCAGGGGATGGCCAAAGCAGCTGTCTCCAGAAGGGTTACAGGTGCACTTTGGGACTTTCACTGTACTCATGGGGTTTGGTTCAGTGCTTTTCAGTGTTTTTGTACCCAGTCATCTGAAGAAAGAACACCTTGAAAATGGAAGGTCTAGGGTTTGCCTCCTTCCCTTGCTGGATGAAGCAGCCTACGGGCACAGAGTGAGCTGTAAGGAAAGCCTGGGCTTGTCACTGCTTCCAGCCACTCCTGCTGCTTGTCCAGGTTCTCCCTGCTCTGCCTGGGCTGTCCTGGTCCCTTCTCTGCTTCCCAGTCTGTGTGTTTATGTTCAGGGTAGGGCTGGAGTCACCACGTGCCCCAGGGCAGCTCCACGGTCAGATCCGCACCCTCCAGGGTCCTGCTCTGGCACGGGCCATTCTCCCAGCAGTGCAGAAATCACACCAAGGAAAGGGCTTTGGGCAGAGCTCTGTAGCGCTGCAAATGGTCTTTGTGTGGCCACGTTTGGCTTTGATTCATCCCCTAACAAAAAGAAGACTGTTGGGTTCACCTGGGCACAGTGGAAGGAGGAGAACTGGGAATCCCTGACCTTAACAGGGCTCGTGCCACTTCCAGACTGCTCTCATTTTCCCCACTGATTTTGTTGACCGGTGGTTTTGCTGCTCACCCTGGAGCCAGCTTTGTTGGAAGATGTAGTCCCTGTGTTTGGACAGTCAAGGGCCAAATATTTATTGCCAATTTACATTGTCACAGTCAGTGATGTGGGAGTTGTCTTCAGCCTGGCCAGATAACAGCAGTGAAAGCTGCAGACTGCCTCTTCCTACCCATTTAATTCATTGGGAAAGCTTCTAATTGTCATCTTCTGGATAGAAGTTTAGTTCAGAAGAGCCAGTTCTCAGCAGTTATGGCAATGCCAAAGGGGAATAGTGGGTTTCGGATTGTGGGGGAACTTCAGTCTTGCTTGCAGGGTGTAACTCCCATGGGATTGCTTAGGTGGGACCTTTAAGGAGTGCTCCTGTTGCTGCTGGACTTGTGATGTGTACTGAAATACTTGTGCCTTCAGCAAAAGGAGCAGCGTGCCTGCAGAGACAGGTGCTCCATCGCTGGAGCCCCCGGTACGGCGTTCCTGCCAGCAGCATTCCTGCTGTCCGGGCCTACAGCACACAGACGGCAGAGAGCAAGGAGGAGGAGCCCCTGCACACCATCATCAGCAACACGGAGAACGTCAAAGGTGGGCACAGACACACAGCCCAGAGTGGCATGTGGAGGTCAGATTGGCCTTCACTGGCCATCAAGGCTGCATCTGTGGGCTCAGCCAGGCCATTGATGGTCATGTGTATGTGTGGAGGCTCCACAGGCACTACAATTGGCTAAAAAGAGATTTTTTTTTTTTGTCCCAGAAGCAAGCTTTGCCTGTCCAGGTCATTGCTGTGGATCCTGGAGGTCTGATAAGAATCCTGGCATCAGCCCTTTAGTTAGAATGAATTGCTTTGCACATCTCCAGGAGAGGTGCTCTAAAGCAAAGTCACATGAGTTATTCCAGCACAGAAATAACACCTTAACTCTGAGCCTTTGTGGTTTTTCTGGAAGGCACTTTTGAGAGTGCAAAGCCGTGAAGTCCCCAGTGGGGTTGATGTGCTGCTCCTGCTGCTGCCCACACCCCGGATTCTCTCCTTCCCTGGGGAATGTGGGTTCACCAGCGAGGCATGGCAGAGGTGACATGGGACCTGTGCCTTTGCTCATGTTGCTTCAGGGTTCTCTAATACCTCTTGCAGAAAGAATGCTATTTTTAGAAGGCCAAGGTCCTTCAGCTGAGATTTTTGTGGTGTTTCTGAGGAAATTTCACTTCCTGGGCACAGCTCCCCACCTGCAGGGGTGGCTCTGGGGGCGTACTTGTTGAGGTGCAGAAGCCAAGTGTGTGTTGGCAAAGCTGCCTCCTAGGGGGGTATAAAGAGCACCGTCGTTGTCACCTTGTTGGAGGCCACAGCTGCCTGTGTCCCATCCTGCTTCAGGCTTTCCCTCCTGGGAAGCTGGAGCACATGGTAACATTGCTTTCCTTCCTGAGTGGACCCTGGTGAAGTGCCTTAAAGGTGTGTCTGTGATTCTCACAGAATCATGGAATGGTTTAAGTTGGAAGGGACCTAAAAGCCCATCTCATCCCACCCCCTGCCATGGGCAGGGACACCTTCCACCAGCCCAGGGTGCTCCAAGTCCCATCCAACCTGGCCTTGGACACTTCCAGGGATGGGGCAGCCACAGCTTCTCTGGCACCCTGTGCCATGGCCTGCCCACCCTCACAGCCAAGGATTTCTTCCTAATGCCCCATCTAATCTCCCCTTTTTCAGCTTAAAGCCATTCCCCCCGGTCCGTGTCTAAAGTCCCCCTCTCCAGCTCTCTTAGAGCCCCTTTAGGCACTGGGAAGGGCTATGAGGTCTCCCTGGAGCCTTCTCTTCTCCAGGCTGAACAACCCCAACTCTAACCTTTTATTCCAGGTGCAGCTTCTAAACATGAGTTTCAGGCTGAAACAAAGAAACTGCTGGACATTGTTGCTCGTTCCCTGTACTCGGAGAAGGAGGTAGGACACCCACTATTTGGGAGAGATTTTCTGTTGGCAAAGCTGTCTCTTATCAGGGGGTACATCCCAAACAGCTGAGCTGGGAGAATAACTGCTCAGTTCCCAGCAAGTCCTGTGCTGTTCACATCAGGCCTTCTCAAATGATGTTTTCTTACAACACCTTGCAAATGTGTTCTTAAAGCAATCTGTAGGTACAGCCAGGTGGTTCTGTGAGCCTCGGAGCCTCTGCACTGTCATACTGAGTTCAGGCAAACAGTTCTTCTGGCAGATAATGGGGAAACACAGTTTGGGGAGCTGGGGATTAGTTGGGCAGCCAGGGAGCTGCTGGGTCTCTGGGAGTGCCGTGCAGGGGACGAGGCCAGGCTGCAGTGTCAGGCTGTGCCTTCTGCCCAGGTGTTTATCCGGGAGCTGATCTCCAACGGCAGCGACGCGCTGGAGAAGCTGCGCCATCGGCTCATGACAGAGGGGAAGGCCTTGCCAGAGCTGGAGATCCATCTGCAGACAGACAGTGGGAAGGGAACCATCACTATCCAGGTATGTGCCTTTGGTAACAGGAGAGTGTTATTCCCTGGCCTTTGTCCCATGAAGGATCAGTGGAAGCTCAGCAGCAGCAGCACAGTTCCATGGATCCCCAAGCCTGCCTGAAGTGTTCTGTGCTCAGCTGGGCTCTGGTTTGTGAGGCTGTAGCCTGAGGATTTGATAAAAACCCATCAATTTATCTGCTCCTCACTTGTCCCCATAGGAAAATTTACTGCTCCTTCTTTCCCTGCTGGGAACTACCAGCAGCTTTTGTCCCAGAACCCTGCCTGGTGCCCTTCCCAGGTTGTGTGTGTTTCTCACGAGTGGGTAAGTTGTGACTCTGGTTCCATCCTCATGTCTGGGGAGGATTACCCACACCTCCTGAAGTCCAAGGTGCTTCCTGGGAGCTTGCAGACCTTCCCTTTCCCCTGGGTCAGAGGGAGGTGCAGGGGTGGTGAGAAGAACCTCCCCCTATAGAGTGTCTCTGTCTCCACCTGCTCAAGGACAGGCCAAGTGCAGCTGATGCTGAGGTTCTGCCCTAAGCTACAGGTGGGACCGTGGATTTGGGCAGTACCACAGCACTTCCCTGTGCCCCGATGGTGGTTGTTCCCTCCTGGTGACACAGTGCTGCTTCGGGGGGAACAGTCAGTGTAAACGTGCTCACCAATGGGCTCAGCATGGGCAGGGAAGTGGAACTCGGCCTTCTCTCTCTACTCTGACTGCTCTTGCTTGTGGCTCTTGTCCTGTGGCCTCAGTTCCGGTGTTTTCTTGCCAAAGTTCTTAATGCAGAGAAGGCGGAGTGGTCATGTTGCTCGTGGAGCTGTGTCAGTTGGGAGTGCAGCTGTGGATGTTCCCAGGAGAGAGGAGGAAGAGGCAGACAGCAGTGAGTGGAAGCTGACTGAAGCAAGTCCAAGGGAGTGTGGCACAGACAAAGCACCAGGGGTGATGTTTTCCACGTGGGACAAAGCTCGGGCTGTTAGAGGCTGCGTAGTTATTTTGTATTTCTGTTTCTCTGCAGAGCAAGCACTGCGGTTGCCATGGGGAAGTTAATGCTTGTCAGTGGGCAAGACAATCATCAACCAGAGCTCCTCAAGCCCTAGTGCAGGAGCTTTTCTATTCCTGTCACACCTGACTGTGGCAGTTTTCTGACTCCTGTGGAACACGGGTTGTTTAATGATCCCTCACTCAGCCCCAGGCAGGGTGTCCTTCCTGCCTTGCTCTTGTCTTTCCCTTTTGAGACCACAGTGGACATGAAGCCTTGGACTCCTCTGAGACATTGATACAGCTCATGCCCTGTCCCCGTGGAAGTTGTCCTCTTCTTTGGCAGTTTGGCTGGACACCTGTTTGCCCACCTTACAAGGTGCCTCTGATGCCATCCCAGTTGGATGTGTCAGAGACTGGGTTTTTTATAACCCCCTGCCTGACTGCCTGTGCCTCTCTAATGCCATTAAATGAGTCTTAACTGGGAGGCTTTTAACTGCACAGCCCTGTGCTGTGAGGAGCAGGCAGAGCAGCACTGCTCCAATCTCTTAATAGCTTTGCCTTCTCCAGAGTGCCAAAAGCTCCTTACCTCCAGTCAGGGGGTTATTTATAACCCCTTGAGGAAGCAAACTGCTTACAATGATTGCTGTGAACAAGCCTCATTCAGAACATTTCCTACCTCTCAGGAACGCAAAGGTGCAGGAAAACTTGCTGCAGTGATTGAGGCAGAAGTGGATCTGTCCCTTAGCAGCCCTGTGTTTTCTGTATTCACCAGGACACACCTCAACAGAGGCAGCAGGTCCCTCATACTCGACCTGTAGCAATGATCATTCCTGGTTTTTTTCCTAGAAAGGTCCCACTGTCTCGCTCTGACCCCTGGATCCTTTTCAGATCTTCACACTGCTCTTGGCCTCTGGATCTGCTGAGTCTCTCCCTTCCCCTTCCAAGCCCTGTAGCATCTCTTTGTGTCTCAGAGTTGAGATGGGGCAGGTCTGTAATGCGTGGTGGCCATTAGAGGCACATTCTGGGGGGGATTATGTAGCTCCAGCAAAGGATTACATTCATCTCTGTTCAGTGACTGCTCACTTCTCTGCCAGGACTGAATTCCAGTCACAAGCCAGCAAGACTCAGAATTTTGGTGTGATGTCCTCATTCAGGGCTATCCCATCTCAGCATTGCAGTGTTGTCTCTGCTAAAGGGAATGTGTTCACCAGATTCTACCACCTCTGTTCCTTCACCAAAGTGCTGTTGTTTTAGCAAATGCAACCGTTTCCTCCATCCCTTTGCAAACTGCCTCATGTTTCTAGGACAGCTCCATCTGTAGCAGCCACAGCCTGCAAGGTCAGAGCTCTTAAGAAAATCTATTTGAAAATGTGAGGGGTGTGTTTTCAATGAGGACAGCTCTGCAGAGCTCTGCAGTTCTGCATGCTAAGGCTTTACAGAGGTGGTTTTGGACCCTTTGGGGTGGGAACAGAGAACCCTCAGAGATCCCAGGGCCCTGTGAGCACAGAGCTCACCTTCAGGACCTGCATGAGCTGCCAGGCAGGTGCTTGGCTGTGCTGTAGTGCTGGTAGAGCTGCTCAGTTCTGCTGTGCTGCTGCATCTGGTGGTGATGTGTGAGCTCGGGGCTGCAGCCCTGCTCCTTGCTGGTGCTTAATTTAGGGCTAGGACTGTTTAGAGGAAATGGTTTGAAATGTTTACAGAGCTGATGGCTGGTGCTGCTGGGGGAGGGAGCGTGACTACTGCTTTAACATGGGAAAGCAGTGTAGTGGCTGCCAAAGCTCGGGCTGCTCGGCTCCCTTTGTCGGGCTTTCATCTTGCTGTGCAGTCATCCAAACTCGGTGTCTGTGGAGCCACAAAATAACCAGTTTGCTGTGTTGGGGAGGAGTTAAAACCACTGCAAAATCCACTCCCCTCTGCAACATCTCCCTGTATTGCTGAGCAGATCCCTCCTTTCTTACCAGTTATAAACAGCCTGTAACAAGGACTGGGCTGTCCTGGGGCTCCAGTAAGGATTGGGAGGTTTGGGCTGTAAGGATTGGGAGGTTTGGGCTGCAGCAGTTCCGTGCAGCTGCACCTGCATGTCCAGCAAAGCTTGGGGCAGGTGGGGAGCAGGTCCCCCTTCCCTCTGTTAGCATTGCAGCATCCATGTGCCACTCGAGCTTGAGGAAGCAGGAGATGGACAGGTGGATTTGGAGGGGTGAATCTGGCTGTGCTTTGACAAGCCTTGGAATTAAGCTTACAGAAACGTTCCACATCCCAGGATGGGTTACAGCTTCCAGTGGTTGCATCATCTTTAACAAATAAGCCAGGGAACCAGAAATACCAACATGTCTAAAATAACCTGAAGCCTAGGGAAGGAGGTGCAGAATCCTCTTCTAGTTCTCTTCAGGCCAGAATAAGAGCATGTCACATTTAAAAATGGGGAATCAAAGCAGATGAAAGGAGGTACTTTTCTGGACAGCAGGTATTTAGACCTGGATGAGACTGGTATTGGAGAGGCAGACTCAGGCTCCCTGCTTTGGACAGCTTCTGTGTACGAGGCCAAGATTGCCTGGTGTCCATGTGCATCAGTTTTATTGTGGCTTTTCTTCGGCTGGTTGCTGCTGCTGCAGATGCCATGTTGGTTCTCAACCAGAACATTGCTCTAGTGCAGCTGCTGTCCTGGTCTTGTGGATTTTAAGTCTCTTTAATCAAGGTACTTAAGTAACAGGAGGGCACACACAGACATTTGAGGATTTTGTTTACCTTATCAAATGGTGAAAGCAGCGTGTCCTTATTTTGTAATGAAGTTGGTGTTCCTCTGATGCCCCATTGAGGTTTTATACTGAAATAAACATTTGTTTTGCAGCAAAGTGAAAGGAAAGACACTGTAGCTCAGCCAGGTACCGCTGACTGGGAGCGTTCTTTCAGAGGCAGCCATGGCAAAGGCACCAGTCACTGGTTAGTTAATGGGTTGTTTGGTGTAACTTCATATTGGACTCAGGTAATGAGCAAAGCTGTTACCTGGCCCCGGTTCTTGTTTACCAGCTAAACTAGTGGTTACACAGCATGGTCTCTGCAAACAGCCAGCACCCACCCCACAGGGAGAGAGCAAAGGGCAGAGAAGGCACAAAGGTCCTGTGCAGTTCAGCAGCAGGTTCGGTACCTGGGAGGTCTCCACACACAAAAAGATGCCAAAAGCAACGTTCAGCTGGTATCTCTTTGGGGTTAATGTTCCTGAGTCTAGTTCAGCACTTGGGGACACAAGCTCTTCATGGTCCCTCAGCAGATGGGGTGAAGGTTTGCAGCCTGTTGTGTTGTCTTGCAGAGGGGATGGTTTGGGGGAAGCTCCTTACTCTGCACCCTAAGAAGTCCCAGAAGGAAAATTCAACCAGGTGAGGAGATGGAGTAACAGCAGGACTTCTGTAATTAACCTTCAGCTTATGAAGGGTCAGCGCACTGAATTCTGTGTCTTGGTTTCTCCAGGCTGGGGAGAAACATTTGGCCCTTGGAACTCTGAGCGTATCCCTCACGTCTCGTGTTTTGCAAAGCCCCATGAACAATTTGCTTTGTGCTGTTGTGAATAGCTCTGCTGTGGCTGTTGTCAGCCTCATAACAGTTTTCTTGCAGGCTGAAGGGAGGGCCTGAAACTGTCTGAAGGGGAAGAAAAGTTGTACTGTTGATGGTGGAGCAGTGGCTGGCTGGTGGTGGCTGCAAGGTGTTTGCCGGTGGTGCTGTGGTGGTTCCTGGCCCAGAGGCCAAGCGGTAGCCGGTGCAGTGCCTTGAGAAGCTCCTTCCTTGGATTTCATGGAGCTGGAGCTGCCAGTGCTTGCACTGGTAATGAGCAAAGCCTGTGGTGGGCTGTTTAGGGGCACGGTCAGTCGATTCCCATCCCTGGGGACCCTGCTCTGCAGAGCCAGGCTCCCATCTCTGCACTCCTGCTCCCTTATTCGCCATTCCCCCAGGCAGCACCATGTGGTGAAGGCAGCCTAGAGGGCAGCTGCAGGAAATCTGGACATGGCAAAGGCAGGTTGAATCCCCACCTTCATCCTAATTCCCTCCTGCAGTAGGGAATGCCTGCTTTGCCAGGATCTCCCTGTCAGTGTCCCAGCTCTGCTGGGGAAACAGCCTGGTCTGAGTCGTGCTCTCTGTTCATTGCAATTTGCGCTCACCAAACGGGTCTCCAGGAATTGTCATTAAGCATTGTGCAGTAAGTTTGGCAGAGCGTTCAGAATTCAACAGCCAAATAAATTAATGGGGTAGGGATGTATTTTTTTAACGTGCTGGAATTTGGGAACGACATGCTGTGCTATAAATAGGAGTGGATCAGAGGAGTTAAGAGTTCTGTTCAGGGTCTGGCATGAACAAAAACTGAACCAGATGCTGAAAACTGCTCTTTCTGGCTTTTTCTTCCTTGGGGGAAGGGACCGTGTCAGATTCCTGAGATTTTGCCATACGCTGTTTGTTTTTCCTGGCTTTTCATCTCTCGCTGTTGAGATCTTACTGGGCATCATCCCTCCTCTCGGCCAAGTGGACTGCCTGAGGGAAAGGTGTTGCTGTGCCGTGACTTGTGGGGGTGCAGGGAAATGTCTTACCCACATGGCACCACCCAAGCTGAACAGTTCAATCCTTCAGTGGGGTTAAGCACTACATTAAGAAATGGGTACAGACATTAAAGTACCTTGCTAGAAATCAGCCCAGTAAGTGGGTGGCAGAGCTGTGCTGGGCCAGAAGACACTCTGCTCCTCAGCTCCCCTGCAGCTGCTTTTGCTGACCCTGCACACCAAATCCCAACCCTGCTTCCAGCACTGGGAATGTGTCAGGCTGCTCCAGATGTGCCAGCTGCTGTCACCTGGGGTAACTGTGCTCACAGGTACTTGGGTAGAGCTGAGCTCTCCCAGGGAGTGAGAATCACCTGTCACTTGGCTAATTTTCACCCTACTTCCCCCTCAGGGAGTGGCTTAGAGAATCTCTAACTGTGGGATGTTTCTATCAGGTAGAGAAGGTGCTGGGATTTGGGAGGAGGGATAGCACCCAGTTCTCAGAAGTGGCATGGAGGGCAGCAGCCTGCCCTTTGCTCCTGTGGAAAATGTGTGTGGAGCAAGTCTGAAAATACACTGGACAGTAGAATAGGAAAGGTTTTTGCTGGGATCCTGTGTGAGAGGGTGGCCGTTTCTAGTTGGGGTTTGCTGTTACCCGTGTTGCCTTGGGGTCATACAAACTGAAGCTGCAGCCAGGTCTGAGACTTGCTGCAGCCTTTTCTGGGTGGTGCTGCTGCAGGCTCTGCTGCCTGAGACGTGTGAGCCAGCAGCAGGGAGGTGTTTATCTGCATGCAGCAGTGCAAATCTGGGATAAATGGAGGATGACAAGGAGCCGTGTGCCTCCAAAGCCTGGACAGAGCACCATCAAGTGTGGCCAGGGCACTGTATTTCAGCTGGGGTTAGCCTGTTCCCATGGGAATGCAATACCCAGCCCTCTGGCACCTGGATATTGGCAGCTTCATTCATTGTGGAGCACAGAATGAGGGGGAGAGAAGGGAGGAGAAGACAGAGAGATGGAGATCAGTGCACAGGGTGCTTGTAGACAACGGTTTGCATTACCTGAGAGTTCAGGAATTCACTGCTGTGCCACTGATTTCAGGTCTGAGGGCATGGGTTCCACATCTGCTGATTGGAAATAAACTGCTGCTCAGCTCCTGTTTGGAGCAGTTCAGGAACACAAGGTGTCTGTGTCCAGGGCACCTGGCACGGCGAGGCCACGGCTGGGTGGGATCCCCTCCCTGCCCTACCATCCTGTGCTTTTCAGAGGGATGTAGAATCCAGCCTGTCCTGCCATGGTTTTGCCTTTCCTTGGGAAGCAGCCAGAGTCTCTGAGCTTTCTGGTGGTTTGTAGGCACAGGGCAGCTGTGTCTGCCCCGGAGCTCTGTGCCCTTTGAGTTTGTGTTCCTGACCATGTGCAGGTGGGGTCACAGCTGGAAGTCTGTTGGATTTACTGCTCAGAGGGAAAGGAGAGAGTGGGAGTTAGAGGCAGAAGTTGCTTGGGTGCTGTTTGATAAAGCAAAGCTTCCCTACTGGTATTTCAGTTGCAATTGCTGTTTCTTTTCAGGACACAGGTATTGGGATGACCCAGGAGGAACTGGTTTCTAACCTTGGTACCATTGCTCGATCAGGCTCAAAGGTAACACCCTTCTCCCTCCCTCCCTCCCTCCCTCAGAAAACTCTTCTCCAGTTACAGCCACTTTTGTTCTCCCAGGAATTTCTCATTCCATTTTGCCCCTTGGCCCCTAGTCCTGCTGTGAAATTACACCCCTCTTGGAAGGTGAAACCTACCTGTGGAGTCCTCTGCCTCCTGATGTGCCCCCACAGTGCTAACGGGCCCTATAACACTGCTGCACCTGCCTGCCGAAACCATTGTTACTGCTCACAGTCCCCCAGCATTCACCCCGTGGCCAGGGGAGCAGCAGCTGTGTCCCCACAGCAAGTTGTTGTATATATGTACCTGACTTTTGTTGTCATCTCTGGAGTCACCATTTTAAGGTTTCCTGCTCCTGATTGACCAAGCCCTCACTTGTTTTTCCATACTGCCAGTGTTGATCTAAGCAGTGCTCCCCTTTTCCAGAGGTGCAGTGCCTTTGGAGAAACCCTTTTCCTTGGGCATCCTCCTAGGAGCCCTGATGCAGAAGTGTGGGATGAGGGTGCTGGAATGCCAAGCTGCAGTGCTGAGGAGCCTGGCTGAGGGATGGATTGCAGCCTCTCAGTGATACCTGAGGTCACTGTGTGCTGCTTTGTGTCTTCTTTGTTCCTCCAGGCTTTTCTAGATGCTCTGCAGAGCCAAGCTGAAGCCAGCAGTAAAATCATTGGCCAGTTTGGAGTGGGTTTCTACTCAGCCTTCATGGTGGCTGATAAAGTGGAGGTGTTCTCTCAGTCTGCAGAGCCTGGCAGCCCGGGCTACCACTGGTCTTCTGATGGGTAAGGCTGGAGAGTGGGATGGCAGCGTGGGGAGCTGTGTCCAGGCCATGCACAGACTGAAAACTCTGCAGAGGCACAGCTTATGTGGCCTTTCAGGACCTGGCTGACTGGTTTAGGTCCTGCTTGGGTTATACCCAGTGTGTGCCAGGGTGGAAGACCCCCGGACACCCTTGGTGTGTCAGAGCAGGTGTGTTGTGGGCAAAGCAAGTACCTGCCCCTCCTGTTCCATCCCTGCTGGCAGGGGCCCCACACTGCAGGGACAGATTGAACCTCTTGGGTCTTGTCCTGCCCTGGGGTTTGGCCTGAGGGCACCCACAGTGAGCAGAGCCTGTGCAGTGCTGCGCTCTGCAGGAACATCTCTTCAGAGGGCAGATCTATGGGCTGATCCTTTGCTTCTTGCTTGAAGTCGCAAATGTCTGTCATGGCAAAGCTGTGGGCTGCTGGACCATGTTGAAACTGGAGCTTCTGCATGTGGCAAGCTCAGCATGCCCTTAAAAATCTCCTCAGAATAAAGAATTTACTAAGCTATTTAACTTCTTAAGTAGACATCTGTTAATGTAGACATCAGGCTGTCGTGGGTTTTCAATAGCTGGTGTCTTTGGAGAGCAGTGTGTCCTAGTCTGGCTCTGGAGGGAAAACAGCCACATGTCTTGGAGGGTTTCTCAGAGGCACAGGGAGCATTCAGGCATTCCAGACTTTTTGCTTTTCCTCTTGGCTCTGAAGTGTTGTGCGTGCTCTTAGTTTAATAAACCATTTTTTCTGTCCTATCATGGATGTATCTGAGGCACAAGCTGACACAGTTTGTTTCTAATCCTAGTTCAGGAATGTTTGAGATTGCAGAAGCATCTGGGGTCAGAACTGGGACTAAGATTATTATACATCTCAAAGAAGACTGCAAGGAGTTTGCCAATGAAGACCGAGTGAAGGGTGAGTGGAGGAGGGGAAATCTGTTACCCCTGAGGGCTCTGTGGAGTGGGAGGTGATTTTACAGCATTTTCCCTCTCCTGCAGCTTTTTTCACCTGCTGTTACTGAGGGAATTCTGAAACCTGTGTTGTTTTCACAAAGGTGACTCTTCTGTGTCTTCTTTCCATTCCAGAGGTGGTGACAAAATACAGCAACTTCATCAGTTTCCCCCTGTACCTCAATGGGAGGAGAATTAACACGTTGCAGGTGAGCAGGAGACCACGGGCAGGTCACTCATGGAGATGAACCACTTTAATCCTCTAGTGGAGACAGGAAACAGCATAAAGCTGCTGCTGTCCCTGGGAATCAGGGGAGGAGTGTCCAGCATGTCACAGACCTTGTAGGAATCAGTTAATTAGAACAAAAGGAGACAATCCAGCAGAGGTTGTACCTGGAACTGCCTGTTTGCATTTATTGTGGAGCATTCATGCAGGTTAGCAAGAACTGGATCTTCCCTTAACCTGAATTATTATTTCAGTGCTTTATAACGCTTATTTTATCTGTTCAAGCCAGGTGACATGTTAGTGCTGTAGGGATTGCTCATATCACTGGTGAGCTGACACCTCTCCCTGCAGTTCTTTCTGTCCTTCAGCATGGAATAGCCAGTGCCAGGGAATGGTTGGACTTTTTTAGCAGCTCAGCTCATAACCCAATTTATTCCCATCTCCTGGCTGGGCACTGTTTGATGCTGGCATTTTCTGACCACTTAAACGATACTGCAGCCAGATCCATTTTAGTCAGATGTGCTTGGCCCAATTGCGGACATCACCTGGGAGAAATTAATTATCTTCAAAGCAAAAACTGATGAATCGTTTTGCTCCAGCATCTCTTTTTCTGATTGTTTAAGGCTTCCTCCCCTAAGACAGCAGGTAGGGAGCATGTGTGTGGCTTTTTTTGTTTCCTGGAATCTGGCACTGACTGCAGAGACTTTCAAGACTGTACTTAAACATTTTATCATGTTAATTTATCTAAGATTCTGTAATTGCTGTTATTAGTGACTGATTATTTATTTGGATTCCTGCATAATAGTGTTTCTCTTCCAAAGGCTTTCTACTGTGCCCCTTAAATTACAAAACCAGAAATAGCTTTAGACAGCTGTTTGCTCTCTCTACCTGACAATCAATAGAACTGGCTCCCTGGAGAAGAGCAGTAGTAGAGCAAGGGGTGAAATGCCCTTAATAGAGTCATGGTCTTTTATCTCCTCATCAGAAAGTCTGTTTTCCCTTGAGATACAGCAACAGCTTTATTCTCATTATGCTCCCATTTCATGCCTTTTCTTTATCCACTATCTTGGCTTTGTGTTTTTTCACACGTCAGTGTCAGTTCACTGAAAACAGAGCCACAGTTCCCTGATGGGGATTCTCCTAGATGAGCTCCTGAACGCTTGCCATGTATTTCACAGCATGGAGCTGGAGGCTTTTCCAGTCTAACTGGGATAACTGTGGCTACACGTGAACCTCTGGGAATGCAGCACTTTACTCAACACAGCTGCTTTAAAGCATCTTAGTTCCCAGTGAGTCCCTAATCCTACCTGTGATCCTGCAAACCTTCCAGGACACTTGTGTGTGCTGGAAATGTTAGGAAGCCATCTGTGGAACAAGGCTCTGAGGCAGAGGAATCCTTAAGGAGTGTGGCAGCACGGCAGGGCCGCCAGGGCCCTGAATCCCTTGGATTCTGGGAGGTGGAGGGTGGGCTGGATGTTTGTGTTGCCCCCAGAAATCACTCCTGTCACTCCTTAGGGCTTGCGTGGCGGAGAGTGGCAGTGAGTGAGGTGAGCTTCACCCCACTGCAAACATGAGGTTCTCAGTGGAGTCCCACATCTTTTGCTGAGGTCCTGAAAACTGATACGTGATCTGAGTGTGGGCTGAGTGCTCCAGAAGGTGTTGGAAGGGTTAGAGCAGCAGCAGGTGGAAGGCATGGCCATGGGACAGGGCCTGGTCTGGAGCCTGTGGCTTCAGTGCACGTGTTGATGTGTGAAACGGTGCTGGAGCACTTAGTGACCCTGCAGCAGAGGTGGCTCTGGTTCACAAAGCATCTCCCAGTCTGCTCCAGAGCAAATCAGCAGAAAACAGGCAGTGCAGGAGTTGCTTCACAGGTTTTCAGCTGGGATAGTGACCTCCCTCAGAGAGGCAGGCTGGGTACAACAGACTCACTTCAACTTTTGCTTTTCCTTTGCTGGCCAGGCCTTGGGATACTTGACCAGTACTGCCAGTCAGACAAACTGCAGGGTCTGTCCAGAGTGCTCTTGGCCATGGGCAAGTATGAGGCGATGGAGATCAGCCAGATTTCTTCTGGGCTACACAAAGCTGCCTTCTGTATGTTACAGGGCAAGAGTTACCTCTGAGAGATGACCTGAGGTCAGGGGCAGTAACTTTTAGTCAGTGATAACATGTCTGAACCACATTCTACTGCCCCCAAGTTATGCAGAGAAGTCTGTTTGAAAGCTCCTGTTTCCTTGCTCCATCATCCTGGAGGGAAAGTGCAACTCCAGAAGAGCCCTGCGCTGTGAGGCCGTAGGACTTCAGAGCTGATGGGACATCCTGTCCCTGCTCCCCCTCCACAGGCTCTCTGGATGCTGGACCCCAAGGACATCGGTGAGTGGCAGCATGAGGAGTTCTACCGCTTCATAGCGCAGGCGTATGACAAGCCCCGCTACGTCCTGCACTACAAGACTGATGCTCCCCTCAACATCCGCAGCATCTTCTACGTGCCCGAGCAAGTACGTGTCCTCCTGCCCAGGGAACAGGGGGACATCTGCCCAGCTGCTCTGAAAGGGAGAGTGGGAGAACGGGACAGCTCCTTAGGGAAGGGAGGCAGCTAAGGCTGTGCAAAGGCAGGGAGGAGTATCCCGTGTGGCATCTCTGCGGTGGGCTGGATGCCACAAGGTAGTTGTGGGGGTACTGAGGCACGGAGGCAGGAGGATGGCTCAGGTAGGTCTCTAGGGGAAAGCTTTCAGCTCTTGTTGGGATCAGCACTGTATGGAAGAGCACAGTGTGACCTGGTAGTGAGCAGTTGGACACCCTGCACAGTGCTGGTGTTACCCTCTGTCTCTTGTTCCTGCAGAAACCATCCATGTTTGACATCAGCAGGGAAATGGGCTCCAGTGTTGCCCTCTACAGCCGCAAAATCCTCATCCAAACCAAAGCTGCAGACATTCTGCCCAAGTGGCTGCGCTTTCTTAGAGGTGTGTGCTGGCACCAGGAGCAGTGGGCTGTGGACCGTGGCTTCGGGAGGGGTGCATTCCTGAGCCTGAGGGTTGCTCTCTGTTCCAGGTGTTGTGGACAGTGAGGATATACCCCTGAACCTCAGCAGGGAGCTGCTGCAGGAGAGTGCCCTTATCAGGTAAGCAAAGGTGGATCCTGTGGACTGCTGAGACTCTTTCAGCTTCTTGTTGGCTCAGGAGGGGACATGGTGGGGTGGCTGCAGGGGCTTGGAGTGACCTGGCCTGTAAACTGCAGCATTTCCATCCTGGAGAATTTCTGTAGTCTCTAAAGTGAGGGTTTTCTCAGAAAACTGCCATTGTTGCCACTTGAAGGGAGTATAAGAGTAGGCTCTTACTCCTTAACATTAGAGCTGTTATCCGTTGGGTTTGATAGCTGACTTTGTATTCTGCAGCTGGTGAAGTGCCTCTGCCTTCACTGTAGTCAGCAAATTAACCCTGTCACGTCACAGTGGATTTCGATGCCTTCAGAAAGGGTTCCTCCAAGTGTAACCCCTATGTAGCTGCTTCTGTCCCAGGTTTGTGGGAGCCTGGCAGGTGCCCTGTGCGCAGCCAGTTATGTGCTGCAGCCCTGAGTCATGACTCACTGAGGATTACAGCCGCAGCAGAACGTTTGGACACAGCTCTATTGCAGCTTAAGAGCTGCTCCTGACGGAGGTACAAAGAATAGATGTAGAGCCATGAGGCGAAAGAGATGGTGGACTCACTACAACCCTGCACAGAGAGAGGGGTGTTCACCTCAAACCTCCTGTCTTGCTCTAGCAGCTGTCTTTAAAAGGCTTGTTCCTGCTGCAGGAAGCTCCGCGATGTTTTGCAGAAGAGGCTGATCAAGTTCTTCATTGACCAGAGCAAGAAGGACCCCGAGAAATATGCCAAGTTCTTTGAGGAGTACGGGGTATTCATGAGAGAAGGGATTGTCACGATAGCAGAGCAGGATGTCAAGGTACTACCAGGAGTCCTGAAGCACTGCAGGTGATGGGAAAGTGTACTGGCTCCTGCCATGAGCTGGGATGAGGGACACTGCTACTTTTCCATGCAACTTGCATGCCTGTAACTTGTGTTCCTGGACCTACCATGACCTGTGGATTCCCGAGTGCCCAAACTCTCACTCTCTGACTGGGTGCTGCTTCCCACTTATTTTGAGACCTTGCAGAGCCTCTGTACCCATGCTGTTGTCAGCCCTCCCTGCTGCAATATGAACTACAACAGGCAATAAAGTAGGGCTTTCCCCTCCTGTTGTCCTCTGCCTGGATTGCCATTTTTAGGAGAGTTTGACCTACATCCCATCTAGGTCACTTTTCTACCTCCTTAACATCTGGAGCGGGAAGGGAGGGATTCGGAACCCCATGAACCTTTCTGCAGGGCTGCAAAGAGGCCTGTGTGCTACAGCAGGAGTTCCTGGGGCTGGGAGCAGTTGGGTTGGGGTACAGGGACCTGCAGTGGGCTCAGAGGAGCATGTTTCCTGCAGGAGGACATAGCCAAGCTGCTGCGGTACGAGTCGTCGGCCCTGCCCGCGGGCCAGCTGACCAGCCTGACCGACTACGCGTCCCGCATGAAGGCCGGGAGCAGGAACATCTACTACCTGTGTGCCCCCAACCGGCACCTGGCCGAGCACTCGCCCTACTTCGAGGCCACGAAGAAGAAAGACATGGAGGTGGGTGAGCGGTGGTGCCACGGCCAGGGGAACACCCTTGGCTGCTGGAGCTCAGAGCTAAGCAGGGCAGTGAGGCCAGTGATAGAGCCCTGCCTTTGCGTGGCTTTCTCTGTTTGCTCAGACTGTGGTGTGAGGCCAGGAGGGACCTGTCACACACCCTAAGCTCTTAGGGAGCGTCCAAAGGAGGCCATGAGGGTGGTGAAGGGTCTGGAGGGGAAGCCTTATGAGTATTCTCTGAGGGCACTTGGTTTGTTCAGCTGGAAAAGACTGAGGGGAGACCTCACTGGGGTCTTCAACATCCTCAAGAGGGGCAGCACCGATCTCTTTACTCTTGTGACCAGTGATAGGATCCAAGGAAACAGCATGAAGCTGAGTCAGGGGAGGTTTAGGCTGGGTATCAGGAGGCTTTTCATCCAGAGGGTGGGTGGGCACTGAACAGGCTCCCTGGGGCACTGGTCACAGCACCAAGCCTGTCTGAGTTCAAGAAGCATTTGGACAATGCTCTCAGGCATATTGGTGGGATTCTTGGGGTGTCCCACGCAAGGCCAGGAGTTGGACTCGATGGTCCTTTCCAACTCAGTATATTCTGTGATTTAGTACTTGTGCAAACACTTAGTTCTGACTTGTGTTTCATACCTTGGCTGAATCCCAGAGCAGGAGCCCAGGAGCTGCTGTGCAGGACTGTAATAGTGTTTTGGGTGTCCTTTGTGGGCACGTGGCCCTCTGAGGACTGCAGTCAGTGCTGGGTCTGGCAGCAGGACTTGTTCAGTTGCAGACCTGCCACCCACGTTAACAAGTCTCTTCCAGGGTTTGCTTTCATGTGGGGCCCTGAGTGATAATCACCGTGGGGTTGAACCTGCAAGTTTCCCATGTGATGTTTGTGCTGTTTGGTGCAGAGTTGCCTTGGGAAGGAGGGAATGCTGTTACATCCCGATGCGTTGCTGTCCCTCTTTTGGCACAGGTGCTGTTCTGCTACGAGCAGTTTGATGAGCTGACACTGTTGCACCTCCGTGAGTTTGACAAGAAGAAGCTGATCTCTGTGGAGACAGACATTGTTGTTGATCACTATAAGGAAGAGAAGTTTGAGGACAGCCGCCCAGGTACTGTGAGGCTCCCCTGGCCCGCCCTGCTCCCACCCTGTGCAATCAGTGAGGGGACACCTCCTGCCCTGCTCCTGTAGCTCCTGAGCAAGAGCCCTCCTTTGCACCCTGCCATTCTTGTGCTCTGAGGCAACCTGGAGTTCTTGCAGATCCCTTTCATGCCACGTGATCGAAGTTTAAGCAAATTTAAACAGATGGAATGCCATGTGTGGAGGTGCATGATTTGCTTTTAACCCCACACATACAGCTGGTGTCCTGACAGAGGCAGGCAGGCTCTGGCAGGGCGTGAACCTGCCCCCTCCAGGTATGGCACGGTCTGGGATGACGGTGTGTAGGTGCATGCTGAGTGGTGCTGGCTTCCCATTCCCACAGGAGAACTGATAAATGGAAGTGTGAAATGGGCTGGGCTCAGGAGCTGTCCATTGCACACTACAGATGCACACTCAGATGTGCCCTCTTTCCCTGCCAGCTGGAGAACGTCTGACAGAGAAGGAGGCTGAGGATCTGATGGCTTGGATGAAGAATGCCCTGGGCACTCGAGTTACTGGAGTTAAGGTGGGTATTGTGTCTGGGTCACTGAGTACAGGAGATCCATGGAGGTAATGATCTAGGGGAAAAAAGGGTTGCTTGGGATCTGCTGCCACAGATTTTTCTTTGGACCCTGAGGGAAGTCGTTCTTCTCCATGCCTCCTGTCTGTAAATGGTGTGGATGAGGGCATTTGTCATTTGGATGGTCAGTGTGGCAGCAGAAGAACCATATCTGAACGCACAATGAGCAAAGCCCAGGTTCCTAGTTGATGCTCATGCTACCAGAACATCATGCTTTTTTGGTGACTTTCTTGCCTGTGGACTAGCAAGGTGTATTGGCAGGGAACACCTTGGGTCCTGCTGCAACCCACTGCCTGTGGGCCAGTGGGGCCATTTGGGCCCCTAGCTTTCCTGCTGGTTTAGGCAGCGCCTGTGGGATGGGCATGAATCACGTGGAGGCTTCTTGTGTGCTGAGCACACTCCGAGTCCTGGGACCTCCTGCGTTGTTCAGCGCAGCCCTGACTGGTGTCTGTGCCACAGGTGACCCCCCGGCTGGACACCCACCCTGCCATGATCACCGTGCTGGAGATGGGCGCCGCCCGCCACTTCCTGCGCATGCAGCAGCTGGCCAAGACCCAGGAGGAGCGAGCCCAGCTCCTGCAGCCCACCCTGGAGATCAACACAGGGTAAGAAGGGGGGATAACACCAGCACTAGGCCTGGGGCAGCTGCAGCCTCTCTACAGTGGAGGCAGTGTAAGGCTCCCAGTTAGCAGAGCCCTCCCCACTCGGTGCAGCCTGTGCTACAGGGAGGCTGCATGGCACTGTGGATGTGATCCACCCATGTACACAGTGTCCAGCCCTCTGGGGACCAGGGGGGTTATAGGAACAGGTGGGAGAAAAGAGACAAGCCCAAAGAACAGGAGCAAGGAAGTTGCCTTTTGTGACCCACCTGGGCTTAGCTGCTCATTCTGGAAATAAATTTCTCGTTGTGTCCAAAATCACTAACGCTCAGTGTTGATCTCCCTCTCCTACAGGCACACTCTGATTAAGAAGCTCAGCGAGCTGAAGGACAGTCAGCCTGATCTGGCCCAGCTGTTGCTTGATCAGGTGAGAACCAGACCTTCTCCAGAAGCAGCACCATCCTCCCCAGAGCCAGCTTGCAGACCATGCCTGGCAGGGAATGGGGTGGACCATTACAGTGGGCAAGAGTCGCATCTTTCTGTGGTCCCTGGGTCTTTCCAGAACCTGTGCTCGATATTTTCCTATCAGGTGGCCTCGAAGACACACTTGGTTTGGGAATGCAAATGCTGGAGAGTGACATTCCCTTCCTTCCTCTCTTTCTTCTCTCTTTCAGATTTATGAGAATGCCATGATTGCAGCAGGACTGAATGAGGATCCCAGGCCAATGGTGAGCCGGTTGAACGAACTCCTCACCAGAATCCTGGAGAAGAACTGAGCCCCAAGGACTGAAGGATGAACTCTGTGCTGATCTCTCTTGCCTCAAGTGCAGTGACTCTCAGCAACTACTTGCAGCCAGTGTCCAGCATGGGATTCACGGGGCAGAGGGCAGGGACATCCAGGCCTCCCTGCCCGGGGAGGAGCTACCTGTAATTATCAGATCATACATCATCAGCCTGTTCAAAGTGCAGTGTTCTTAGTGGGGACAAAATCCAGAGGTTGCTGCTTAAACACGGTGCCCAAATTTCTGACACAAGCCTGAAGAGCCTCTTTTCATACTGTTTCTAAAAATGGCCTTTCCCAAAACACATGTTGGTCTGTGAATACACCCCCCATCCACCAAATCCCTCTGCACCACTGTGTTCCGAATAAGTACTGGCAAAACTAATTAATTAAGAAACCTCTAGCTCTGACCAAGCAGGAGGAGTTTGCTGGCATGGAGATAGATTGCTGCCTTTGGCAGACGCAGCTACTGTTGGTGGAACGTATCAGTGAGTCCCATGGCAGAAAAGATCACCGAGCTGCTCCACAACTAAGTTCATCCTGGTCTTGTGGAAAAAGGGAAGTAACTGGGAAACAGCCTTCCAGCATATGGCTTTCTGGAGAGTCTCCAGGGTTTTTGCCTCTCCTTTGGAATAAACTGCACGCCTAGCTGATGTGTATTTATGATAAATACTTATTTTCCAGACCCCTCCACTTCTCTCTTACATTGTTGGTCTTTGTGTCCTCCAGCTGGTGATTTATTGGTTCTCTCTTCGCGTGCTGTTTGGTTCTTCAGGGCATCAAGCACTGGACAGTGGTGTGAAGAGAGGGCTGTGAAAACAACAGTAGCAGGGAGTGTGGAGGGAAAGCAGGACAATCTGTAGCTCTGAACCCTGTTAGCCCTCTTTGGAAATGGAATTTACCCCTTGGAATCCTTTCTAAGGAGGAATGGCTGCTCAGACAGAAATGCCATGCTAGATTCCCTCTGTGTGTCAGGTTTACACCATGCAAAACCGGTTTATGAGAATCCTTTCTCGTGCTCAGCAGGGCTCTGAGCAGCCCTGATATTTGTTCAGCTTACCTTTAAATTGCCAGATTAAGATGCTGGATTTGGTTAACTGTTTGGGTGCTGTGCTGGGCAGGGCAACCTCCAGCTCTTTAAGCTACAGGAGGCCTGGCTGTGCACAGAGGAGTTAAAAAGGGTCCTGCTGCACAGGGGACCATTTGGGAAGTTTTATTAACATCACCTAAAATTTCATTTTTACTCAGATTCAGACAAGGAACTAATGTGACAGTTTAGAGGGTGTTGAGAAGAACAAGGAGCCACCTCCTACATCCCTGCTAATGTATTGTGTCAGGAGTAGTGTGTCCAGCAGGACCAGGGCAGGGACTGTCCCCCTGTGCTGGGCACTGCTGAGGCCCCACCTTGAATCCTGGGGTCAGTTCTGGACCCCTCACAACATGAGAAGGACATCGAGGGGCTGGAGTATGTCTAGAGCTGGGGAAGGGGCTGGAGCAGCAGGAGCAGCTGAGGGAGCTGGGGGGGCTCAGCCTGGAGAAAAGGAGGCTCAGGGGGGACCTTCTGGCTCTGCAACTCCCTGACAGGAGGGGGGACCGGGGCAAGTCAGGCTCTGCTCCCAGGGAACAGGGACAGGACAAGAGCAAACAGCCTCAAGTTGTGCCAGGGGAGGTTTAGCTGGATATTGAGAAAATTTCTTTATGAAAGGAGTGGTAAGGCACTGGCACAGCCGCCCAGAGCAGTGGTGGGGTCACCATCCCTCGAGGGATTCATAAGCCATGCGGATGTGGCACTTGGGGACATGGTTGTGTCCTTCTGCATTTGCTCTACCAGGAAAGGAGTTAGAGGTGTCCATCCTGGAGGAATCTCATGGGGCTTGTTTGGTTTCCTGGCTGCAAGCAATGCTGAACCCTGCCTGGTGTAGAGAATGGATCCATCAGGTTTGATTTGGACTGGGACCTTATTAACTGCTGCCTGACTTCTTTTCTTCTGGTTGGGTTTGGGGTTTGGGGGTTTTTTTGTTCATTTTTCTACAAGTTAAACCTTGCGTCCTGACAAACTTAGTGATAAACACTGTGGCCTCCTCTCCTGCTCTGCCCAGGTTCATCAGCTGTGGAGTCAAACCTATATCCTCCAGGGCAGAAGAGGGAAAATATTTATAGGCAGTGAAACCAGTTTGAAAGGATGTTCCAGAGACCTCGTGCTTTTAAACTTGGACAGAATCCCTCTCACGTCTGGCTTGGGATCTTGAAACTGGACTGGCCATAAAGCAGTTCACAGGGCCAGACTGAAAACAGAGTTTTCTCTCGTCCAGATTTCCTGCTGAGACCATCGAGAGTGTCTTGGGCAGGCTCCAGGTCTGTGATTTATGGACAAACCACAGGCCAGGAATCTGCAATCTAAGCTCCTTGAGCAGCAACTGTTAGAAACATTATGGGAAGAAATGGCCACTGTTTCCAAAAGAAGAAAACTTGGGAGCCATTAATAATGTTTAGCACTTCTGTAGTGCCTCACAATTGTTAATTAATCCTCCTGCTCTCCCTGTGAAGTGAGTCAGAATTATTCTTCCTTTACAAATAAGGTCTGCATGGAGCGTAAGTAAATTTCCTTAAGAGACACAGTGAATCTGCATTAGGGACACAGCCCAAAGTGAAACAGAAGCATGAAGACAAGTACCTGTTGGGTTTGGATGAGGCAGTAAACACAAACTTAGAGCACCTCTGAGAGCCTCTCTGCCTTTCATTTGAAAATTCTTACCAAGGGGCTGCCTAAACCTTATCACTGGGTACAAAAATTCCTGGGATTTCAGGGAACCCCTGGAAGTTTGGCTGCTGACTGGAATTATCCTGTACAAAGTCCTTCCCAGTTGGTTGTCTCCCTTATTGTTTGGGAAGAAGAGGATGGCATGCTAAAATCTCTGTTGCTGTCTGCCCAGAACTGCTCACCTCCTGATGCCTCTGGAGTGGGTTAAACAGGTTTTCCTTTTCTTCCATTACCAGGAAGCTTTTCTACCAGGAAAAAAAGTCGTTTATTCTCCACCTGCTCTCAGCACCATCTTTTGTTTCTCCTTCACCTCCCCCTTTACACTTCACCTCCATCTTCTCTGGGGCACTTTGGTTAACACAGCCCAGGCCAGGAGGGAGTTTCTCTGCCTGGACACTCATTTTCCCATTCTCCCAGGACAGAAAGGTGTTCCTTGTTGCTGGAGCTCCTTCTAGAGCAAGAATTTCATCTCAAATCTTAAGGTCTTTCCCATTGCTCTCCTCCTGGAATGGGTCTGGCATGTGAACAGGTGGGAATGGGTGAAGTCTGCCATAAGTCCTGGCCTAAATGGAAGAGTTGGCAGGAACACAAGGACCAAAGGCTTCAGTAAGTAAATTTGTAAGGACTCGTGCTGGTCTCATTGTTAATCTATCCACAGCAGCAGGAAGGATTAAAAATTAGGGGAAAAAGCAGAGTTTCCTCCTCGTTTTCAATGTGCGTGGCCAAAGATGTTGTAATGACTTGTCCATTAAACATCCATCCAACATTATTCCAAATGTCATGCTATGACCTGCAGGGGATTTGGGATCAGTTAAAAAGCAGTCTGAGGAGCCAAGCAAAGCTTGTTCTCCTTTTGCAGCCCAAGTAAACGAGGGATAACTGGGGTTAAAACCCAGTTCAGAAGTGAATCACTAAGCCAATCCTTCACGGAACTGTCCCACATTAAATCCTTAGAAAATCAAGAAGTGGGAGCTGTGCCAGGAGGTGGAGGGAGGTTCATCTGGAGTTTTGTTTCAGTGATGCCTCTTGATCACTGCACCTGGTCTTGTCTCAGTGGTTTAGCAGAGAGTTTAAAAAACAAGTATTAAAGCTATCTTGCAGCATGCTGCAAGAAATCAAAGGACAGGCATTAGGTTTTTCAGTTGGGAATTGTATTTTTAATGCGTTTAGAGATTCTCTAATGGCCAGTGTCCTTACTGAATAATGAATTCAGCCTAGAAATGAGAATTCACTTCACTGCCCAGGAGAACAGGATGAATTTTGGTTTACACCACTCAAACTTGTACCGTGTGACTTGCTGAATGGAAACATGCTTACAAGAGGAGATGGATACAGTGGCCTGCACCATCCCAAAATTCCTACTTTTTAGGGAAGCAAACCAAACAGCTTTTGAGGAAAACGCTGCCTTCTTGCTTGTTTGGCTCTTTCAAGACGTTATTCTGAGTATTGTGCTGCGCTCTGTCATCCAGCGTGGCTGAAGTCCATGAGAAGGAAATCAACACAAGA
This sequence comes from Sclerurus mexicanus, assembly GCA_013396755.1. NCBI lineage: Eukaryota > Metazoa > Chordata > Aves > Passeriformes > Furnariidae > Sclerurus > Sclerurus mexicanus. The sequence goes on from VWZF01005410.1 coordinate 122,326, forward strand.
AATTAACGCAAATCCAAACTTTCCTCATTGGAATTGGCCTCTGTGGGTGCTTCTCTGACCCCTGCTGAGCTGGATTGATCAATTTGTATGGAAAAGCTTTACAAAGTTAAGCTGGAGCTGCCAAAGAGCCACCAGGGTTACAAGTCCTAGCAGAGATCAGACTGAGCAGAGAGAAAGCGAAACACAAATGTTGAGCAATGCTGACTGCAGCACGCTGGGGATAAAGCTGTACATTATATAGAATACATAATTTGTGTATTCACAGATCTGTAGATAATATTTACTGTAAATCCTATTGCATGGTGAATTCAAGCAGTTATTTTAAAAACCTTTCAATGCTGGCAGCAGTGTTCACACGTGCCATAATTGTCATTTCTGCAGAGACAACCCAAAAGCACAGTGTGACAGTAAATATCCTGCCTCTCCCAGGGTGTAGCCCAAGTGTTGCTACTTCAGGGACCTGCCTGCATCCACACAGCTGTAATTCAGGGGTGAGCACGCTTTAAATTAAGCCAAAATTGTCTTACTGCAGTCTAAAGCACCAGGGCCCTGAGCCATCTCTGCTACAGAGCAGTTGCCCACTGGGGAGGGAAAGTGAATTATTAAAAAATTGCTCCTGGGAGTCCTGCAGGTCTATGTGGAGAGTCAGATGGTCTGCCTCTGATTTTGGGAGAGCTGCCTTTCCTCTCTGTGCCTCTCACTGTGGCTGTGTCCTTGAGCTGATGTTGAGAACAGTGACTGGAAAACCATATCCCTGTTGCCTTTAGGAATGGCCTTGAAACGCCCTGTGAAAGAGAGACCTGTTTGGTAGCCAGGATGGACCATTAAGTGGTGCTTTTGGATCCATCTTCATTGGGAATGCCGCAATTCCTTTGGCTTTTGAGTTCAGTTTAGGGCCTTGTGCAACAAGACGTTCCTGTGCCTTGGCTTAGTCGTGTCTTGGTGTGTAACTGGAGTGTTTTCAGTCTGTTTGTGCAATGGGCACTTGCAAGTTCTTGCAGGATTTTCTTCAGAGGGCTCCAAATTCCCATCAGTGCAGCAACTTGAGAAAGAACTTGAATAAACCAGCAGAAGTGTTGAAAGACACAAACCAAAGGATTTCTTCACATCAGTTTCGGGTTCTTGTACTGACAGGGGTAAATCTGGTGGGATTCACAGCAGAAAATACACCCTTCAGTCGTGCCAAAGTATCCATTTCTTGCTTAAAATCCAAGGCTTTCCAGTAAAATTCTCTCAATGGGTTAAAAATTAAATTTCTTTGCAGGAAGCGAAAACTCACAGTGCCTCAGGAGCTTGAGAACTTTACAGGGAAAAAAAAACTAACTACAACATTTAAAATGGAATAAACATACGTTTCAAAAAGAAACAGTGTCTGTTTCTTTTGGTCATGTCAAATTACAGATAGAGATATAATTAGGGGAAAATGTTCTGTGTGAAGGAACCATTCTACTGCTCACCATTAGACCTGGTTTGTAGCTGTTAGTGAAGGGCCTTGATGTTTTTGAAGCTCCAGCGTGTTCCATGTGCCACTAAACCTCTTCCCTCTCCCTCTCAGCCTGCTGAGAAGTGTTGTCCCAGGAGTGACTTTGGCTCTTGCCACAGCCAGACCAAGCACTGAGAAAGAAATTCAGATTTCAACACAAATCACACGTTCAAAATGCAAACCCAGTGCGTGAACACCCCAATCCTCACTGCACCTCAGCTGATTTTATACCTGCACACCTTTGGCCACAACCAGCTAAGGATCTGGAGGGAATGGTGGTTGATCTGGCTCCAAGCATGAGAACTCCAGGCTGGAGCTGAAGGTTCTGGGAAAATGGCTCAAATTTTCCTCTCCGAGCCCAGGGCGTGAGGAGCACAAAGCAAAAAGGCAGTGGTCATTCTTTAGCCAAGTTTGGGAAAGGCTTGAGCAGTGTAACTTCTCACCTTCATCTATCAGTATTTCCATAAGAGCAGCACAATAGTCGTGATAACCCCAGAACTTCAAAGTTCTGAAGGGCTGCAGCTGCACAGTGTGCCTGAGGGTGCCTTCAAATGGCAGCTCCGGGTAGTGCGTACTTCCCTCCCTATTTACAATTTATATTGTGACATTTCGGCATATTAAAACTCTTTAAAAACACGAAGAGGGAATACGATGCCGTGTGCTTTCCGTGCTGCTCTGCCCAGCCGGGCCATTCCCCTCGGCGGCAGCGGGACTCGCACCCACCATCAGCCGCCCCCCGGTTCCCCGGCGGTGCCCGCAGGCCTCGGTGGGTGCCGGGCTCCGCGGCGGCCCTTTGAGGCGGCCGGGCCGCTTCCCCCGGCGCGCGGCTGCCCCCGGTGGCCGCCGGCGGGG
>VWZF01005410.1:125294-158115 GCA_013396755.1 Sclerurus mexicanus
TCAGAGGGTGTCAGGGGGTATCAGAGGGTGTCAGGGGCTTTCAAGGGCTGCCAGAGGGTGCCGGGGTTCCAGCAGGCTCTGACAACCTGCAGGATTTTCTGTAAACATTGTTTGAGGTGTCCAGCCTCAAAGCGAACTCCTTTGGAGCTGTGTTAGCAGGCACAGAGAGCAGTTCTGGGGGGCTGAAGCAACATGGGATTTCATCTCTTGCATCCAGGCTCGGGGGCTTGAGGAATGGCCTGTCCAAAGAGCTGGAGTGGATTAAGTGGGATATTGGGAAGGAATTCCTGGCTGTGAGGGTGGGCAGGCCCTGGCACAGGGTGCCCAGAGAAGCTGTGGCTGCCCCTGGATCCCTGGAAGTGTCCAAGGCCAGGTTGGACAGGGCTTGGAGCAACCTGGGCTGGTGGAAGGTGTCCCTGCCCATGGCAGGGGGTGGGATGGGTGAGCTTTGAGGTCTCTCTCAGCCCAAACCATTTTATGGTTCTGTGGTGGGGGCCTGCCTTGAAGGGAGGCAGTTTCTGCTGTTGTACTGACAGCACCTTGTCCCTGGTCTTGCAGACAGAGTTGCTCCTTTTCACCCTTGTGGTTTTAAATAAAGCTGAAAGTACAGCTGGGCAGAACCATTTATTGTTTGTACTGACCAGTTTGACCCCGGTAAAGCCCAAAGCCAGTGACAGTGACTGGTGCTCAGTCTGGTGTCTCTGTATAAACTCAACATCACAGACTGGGTACAGCCCCTGTTTTGACTATAAAAAAGACCCTTTTCTGGTTTGCTTTTGTAACGGCTTAAAATCCTCTTCTTCATCTCCCTCCTGGTCCCTCCTCTCCCCTTAGATTTTGGTGTTTGGATTAAAACAGCTTTCTGGATCCCAGTGTCAGAGGCAGACTGAAAAGAGAAAGAATTGTTACCATAAGATTTACATCTGGAAGAAAATGGGCCTTGAGTTCTTTTGAGCCTTTGCTTTTCCCACTGCTCAATTTTAATTACACATTTTTTTCCGAAGAAACTGTCAAACACTGGAAAATAGGAATTTAAATAGGATGTTTGAGACATTACTGTGTGTTGCTGAAAGTCAGACTGTGCTTTGGGTCCTTGACTGTGGACAAGGCTCTTGCCCAGGGTTTTCTAGAAAGAATTGTCCTGAAAGCCAGGAGTGATGGTCTGAGAGCAGGCCCTTTGCTGTTCCTGGAGCAGTGTCTGCACATTCCTGGGATCATTGGTGAGGCCAGAGCTTCCCAGATCACTCACATCGAGGTAACCGTGTATTTGGATATGGAGAAGGTGAAGGAACCAAGTTAATAAAAAGGAGCAGGTGTAAAATTGTGTTTCCAGGAGATTAAACCAAATCTGTTCCTGATGGACACTGGAGGATGGAGAGCAGGAATGAGAGCAACATATCCACAAACCAGAGTGTTGTGTGGTTCACTGTAGCTCTTCTATGTGATTTTAGACGAGAAGGGAGCAGGTCAGTTATTGTTATAAATGAATGAAACATTGCTCTAAAATTTCCTTTATAAATCACCTGTGGAAATCCATGATGAGTTTGGTCACGGTTTCAAAGTGAGGATCTTCCTGGTTTAGAGGACAGGTATTAAATTTCGCTTTATATTTGGCTTTTTTGACAATAAGATTCAACACAATCACAAAGCAGAAGACACACTTTTCGAGAAAAAAGTAGTATATCGGTAGAACTTGCATTGTTTTAAGGGGATGTGCTCTTCAGAATAACATCCCCTGGGAAGGAATGTCTCAGATGTTTGATGTTGGTGTGTTCTGACTTCTCCTTATATTCCCTTTTTCATTAAATAGTCACATGCTCAATGACAGCTGTTTGAAGCTGCATTTTGAAACCCATCTAGCTACAATTTAGTAATTTTAAATGTGTTGTATCGATTTGGTAGGATTTTAATTAATCATTTTGTCCCTGGATACTTCCTTAATGGTTTACAGAAGAATTACCCCCCTGATCACACAGAGAGCTCTCATTAAGGTTTTAGCTGAGTGTAGGAGCTCTGGGTTTTCATAAACTGTGTTGACAGCTCTTAATTTTATTATCCATCTTTATTCATCAGTTCCCATCTAAGCCATTTCTTAAACAGCCTGGCATTAAGCTCTGTGTGCAAGATGGGGGTTTACTTCCCTAATTGTCCTTTTTGAAAAATCACAGTGACTTCTGCTTGCAAATCATCTAATTCTCTTGACAGAAACATCTGCAGCAGCTGCTTTTCGGTGTGTTTTGGGTTGCCCCTGGAAAAGGCAGTTTTTAGCAACATCAGGGGATGGATATTACAGGAATATTCACAAGATTAACCAGTCCACAGTTTGATTTAGTGGCCGTGATAGGGTTTTATTTTGTATTTTAATGTACACCAAAAAGATCTCTTTTGAAAGTCCTTAAGTTTTCTGACCAGGTAGTTTTACCTCCTGATTTTAATACACGCCATTGTTTATATTCAGTGTTTATTTCCATTGTTTTAGTGCAATCCAATTCCATCACCATGATGTTGTTTTGCATCTTTGTTTTCATGATTACTCTGATCACTTTTCTTCCTCTGAAAACCAAGTTAGTTTTTAGTAAGTATTGTTCTCTTTCTTTATTTCCGGGGCCTCTACCGAATTACTTTTATTGGGTCCTTAATCTCAATTGTATTTTTCTGTTTAAATTAATAATTTGTTGTTGTTTTCAGTGAAATGGTTTGTTTTTTGCCTCAGCAGCTGCCTCTCCCTGTGGTTTGTGTGCTGCATTGTTTGCATACAAGCAGGAGCATTTGCACCTGAGCGACCGTTAGTTTTTGTTTTCAAATTCACTTCCCCTGTGTAAAGTGAATTTCCTACTTCAGGGTCGTGCTGGCAGAGGGGCATTTTGGTGTGTAAGTAGTGATTTAAAATTAATGTCTGCAGTGTGATGGATTTTTTAGTGGCTGTGCAATGCTTTGCCATATGGACGAGGTGCTGGCAGGGGGAGGTGTAGCCTGGCATGTGAGTGTGGCACCGATGGGGTAACGGGTGTGGAAGTGGGTGGTGCCAGGTGGACATCGATCCTGGTCAGTGCTAACATTGTTCCTGGGAATTATGATTTTCCTGCCTATCATTTCCTCGCTTACAGAGGTTTGAGTTAATTTCTCCTTCCCTGTTTTCCACATCTGGTTTTGTTATCCTGTTCTGGCACAGGAGAGGTGGCAGAGACCTGGACACGAGGGGTGTGCCTGACTTTGGATTCCTGTTTTGCACTGACATTTGTTCTCTGCTCGTAGAAGAAGCTCTGCTGTCCTCAGTGTTTATTTGTTTGCACTTCCACAGCCACAGAGACCCTGCACTGCACAGATGCAGTGTCATGTCTTTATAAAGTCGTGATAAAGGTGTTGCTTAATGCAGGAACAGGAGGAAACGGGCTCTAGTGAAGAGACCCTAAACGGATGGTGGATAATATGCTTTTTCAGAAGTTACACTGTTGATATGTCACTTCTTCTCCATCAGGAGCCTGTAGGAAGACTTTTGTTCCAGCATTTGGTCTGGAAGAATCCCTAGGGGCCTCCTTCTGGTGTGGTTGCCAGAGCAAACACTGCAGAAATTCTTTCCCTCTGCTGTGTTTGGTCTGGCTTGATTGGAAGTTCTGCGACCAACCTTCAGATCTTTGGGTTACAGCTTCCACAGAAGGAGAAGGGGATGATAGAACTTCCAGTGCCAACCCAACATGATGCATCCCCTCATCCTGCTGCTGTCCACACTCCATAATTAGCAGCCTGGGGTTGTACCATTAGGTAATTTCTGAAGGCTGAGGTGATACAAGTCACTTTGATCCCATTCCTTGTCTCTCCATGCAGTTCTGGCCAGCCTTTCAGACTGTTAGGACCACTCCTGTGTTGATCTTGCAGGTGTGGAAGCAGGAGAAGGTGCTCCTGAGGAGCAGGGTGCCACCCTTCCTGCAGCAGCCCACTCTGCCTGGCACAGGCACAGCCCACTGTGCTTCCTGCCTGCTGGATCTACACACAGGGGCTGCACACCCAGCACCCAGCTGGGAATGCAGCCAGCTGGGCTGCTTCACTGGTGGAGCTGGGAGAGGGTCTGTCTGCAGGACAGGGGGATTTGTACTCTCACCACAAGGAAATGGGATGTATGGAAATCAGGGAGTCACAGACTGGGTTGGGTTGGAAGGGACTTCAAAGCTCATCTCATTCCACCCCCTGCCATGGGCAGGGACACCTTCCACCAGCCCAGGGTGCTCCAAGCCCTGCCCAGCCTGGCCTTGGACACTCCCAGGGATCCAGGGGCAGCCACAGCTTCTCTGCCCAACCTGTGCCAGGGCCTGCCCACCTTCAATTTCTTCCCAATATCCCATCTCACCCTGCCCTCTGGCAATGGGATCCATTCCCCCTCATCCTGGCACTGCATCCCTTTGAACAGTCTCTCTTCATGTTTCTTGGCAGCCCCTTCAGGTCCTGGAAGGCCACAGTTAGGTCACCCCAAAGCTTTCTCTTGTCCAGGCTGAACAATCCCAATTCCCTCAGCCTTTCCTCACAGCAGAGCTGCTCCATCCCTCTGATCGTCCTGGTGACCTCCTCCGGACTACCTCCAGCAGCTCTATGTCCTTCTTGTGCTGGGGAACCCAGACAATAATTCAGGTTACTTTCTGCCTCTCTTTCCAGTGTTAAATAATCCAATTTCCCTTAGTATTTCTTGTGAAACACAAGAAATTGCTCCCAAGGTACTTTCCTATATTAGAATTACAAGGTCAATTTTTCTTTGAAGATGAGGGGGCACTACCATGGAGCTCGTGAGGGAAGGAGCTGTGTGTTGCCTCCAAGTTCTTGAGGCCTGTCTAGCACTGATGTACACGTTGTAGCCACGCTGCTGACATGTTCTTGGAGGCTGAAATGGCAGGAGAATTGTTCCTGGAACAGACAGGCAGTTTAAAGCAGCAAGTGAGCAGCCCCAGATGTTGTGTATTTGTGTCGAGTGGGTGGACTGCTGGTGGAAATATTCTTTCAAGTGTTAAAAGAGAAGCTGCTCTGGAAGGTGGGAGCAGATGTTTTACCTGTTTGGGTTTTTTTGAGCAGGTGTTTTAATTGTTGTCTGGGGTTTTTTTAAGGGTTCTGTCTTTTAGCTAAGTAATTACAAGGCAGTAAATACAAGGCATGTAATAGGTAAATACCTTTATATCACAGAATCACAGAATGATTTGGGTTGGAAGGGACCCTAAAGCCCATCCTGTTCCACCTCCTGCTGTGGGCAGGGACACCTTCCACTATCCCAGGTTGCTCCAAGCCCTGTCCAGCCTGGCCTTGGACACTCCCAGGGATCCAGGGGCAGCCACAGCTTCTCTGGGCACCCTGTGCCAGGGCCTGCCCACCCTCACAGGGAAGGATTTCTTCCCAATATCCCATCTGACCCTGCCCTCTGGCAGTGGGAAGCCATTCCCCTTGTCCTGTCACTATGTGCTCTTGTAGAAAGTCCCTCTCCATTTTCTTTGTAGGCTCCCTTCAGGTACCTGTTGAACAGGTTGAAGTGATCAGGTTATTTGTAGGTGTCTCACTATATATTTTTAACCTGATAGCATCTCACCAACACAGTGGCCTGGTTTCTCCAGGAGACTGTCTCCCAGTAGGCTTATGGAGTGGTTTGAATTCGTCAAGAAAACAGGAAACAAACAATGGATTCATGTAGTTTGCTCAGAAATCCTTTGAAAAGGGGAACGAGAGACAGAATTATTGTGAGTGGTAAATTACCTGAGAGAGGGAACCCAAAGAGCATCCAAGGGTTTGTTCGAGTCACCTTGTCGCGTGCCTTTGGTTCCATGGGGCAGTGATGAGGCTTTTTTGGTTCTGTTGGGATCAGGGGTGGTTCAGGCAGGCTCTGAGCTGCAGGTAGCACAGCAAACTTCAGCAATTCTTTCCATTCTTAAATGTGTCATCCCGGAGGCTTTACTGCCATTCCTAATCAGCTTGGCCACGGGAGGCCCATCCTGGAGCTGGCTGGCATTGGCTCCACCACACATGGGGGAAGCTTCTGGCAGCTTCTAACAGAAGCCACCCTTTTAGCCCCCCCACTACCAAAACCTGGCCACAGAAACCCAAAACACCAGGGAACTCAATTCAGTAGGTGCCTGTGAGCCTGAAGATGTCAGGATCAAAAGGTGAGGCTGCGGGGTTAGCATGGAAACACTGATGGGTTTCTGTGAGGATTGACTGGTGTTTTAAAGGTTTAAACCTTCTGGTTTAAACGAAGTTACCAGGAAGCAAAATTGGGCCAGGATGGGCTGTTTTGTAGGATCACAGGAGAACTCAGGCTGGTCAGGGGGGTTTCTGCAGAGCTGAGCTGAGCAGGTGCTGAGCAATGCACCTGACTCAGGTGTGCAGGCCAGTGGAAGTGGCAGAGTGTTGGCACCATCGTTGGTGTCACCTTCCCCCCGCACCTTAGAACCTGAGCAAGGAGAGCAGTCAGTTCAAAATGCCCTAAATCCAACCTTTTCCTGTCATTTTCCAGGTTCCATCTCTTTCATTCTTACTTGTCCTGCTTGGTAGCACTTTGCTGATCCACGTTTTCTTGACGGGCACAGCTGGGCTGTGGATTTGGCATCTCAGCAGATAGGTAAGTGCTGCTGACGATTTTATTTGACCAGCTTTGTGATTTGCTGAGTCCTAAAATCTTCCAAAATTAATTCAGTACTATTCTGAAAGAGATTATTTTCAAAGCCATTACTTTTTGAGCCTTCCATGCTGGTGCCAAATCTGGCTGTTATGGGCAGCAGTAGCAGCAGATCAGAAATACTCAGATGTTGAATGGAGCAGGAGCCTGTAAATGCAGGTCTGGAAAGGGAGGAGTAATACAGATAAATTCCTCGTTAGTTTTGCATCATTTTTTTGTCTGATCTGATCTGCCTGGGGCACTGAAGATTGATTGCAAATGCAAAAGTGCTGATCTGTTTCAAAGTTTAATATCAGGAACTCACTATAAATAATCTGACAGTACAGATGTACTGTATCAGGACAGATGTCTGTGAGAGGTATTGAAAGCCTTGGAGGATGTGAGGTTTGGGATTTCTCCACATACTGTCTCCTCCTTAGAAGAAAATGGTGGATTTGTAGTGATAACTACACCAAGACTCTATCCAGGACAAGTAAATTTATGAACTGGCTCCATAAAACTTGATTTTCTTTCTGACAGGAAACGACTCCAATATTCACAGCAAAATCCTCTGCTGGTTTGGGAGCCTGAGTTTAAAATAAATAAATCTATTACCATCTGTAATTGCTTATAGGAAAGGCTGACCCATGAAAGTGTGTGACCAGCATTCCTCAGGCTCTCGTGGCTGCAGCCAAGCCATTTGAGAAAACAATTTTGTGTGTGTTTTGCCTTCTTTTCGAGTCTTTCTGTGCCCAGAGCTTTACTGGAGAAACTGAACCACAGCTGCTGCCATTCCAAGTGAAACACTCTGGTTCAGGCTTGAGAAAAGGAGGTTTTGGGAGCAATATAAAACCTCTGGTAAAGTAGCTAGAACCATCTTGAACTCAGGACTAGGAACAAGAGGACAATCCCAATGCCTAAGAATAGAGCTCCAGTTTTAACGTTGCCTGGGAGTTGATGGCATTTCCATCTGGACATCGTGCCCAGCGCTGTTCCAAGTAATCCCTGCCTGGTACTGCTGCTCTTGCTGGAGCTGAAAAGATTAAGAAACTCATTTAAAAATACCATTTGTTTAGTCTGTTTACCCTGTGTATGTGACAGCAGTTTGTGAAGCATGGTCAGTGCTGTGCTTCATTGAGTACCCAGGAAGAATTCAGTAGGAACAGGAGGGCTAATCCTATGTGAGCACCTGTGGAGGTACAAGGAGAGAAAGGGTGAACATGTTTGATAAGGTTGTTCTCTGACTTGTCCTTCTGAAATGGCAGAAACTCCGTTTATTTACTTCTCAAAATTAGGTCAGGCTCTTCTTCAAACTGCAGTGTCTCAAAGCAGAGTTTTGCACTCCAGAATCACTGTGTGAGCTGAAGGAAGGGGGTTTTTTCCCTCCTCTGCTGCACTCACTGGTTGTGGTTATATAAACATAAGTAGGAATGGGTATAACCAAAGGACAGTCTCAAATCCTGAGCTCCAGGACCAAAGCCTGTCCTTCATCAGATAACTGTTTTAAAAACTTTTCTCTCCTTTCCTAATGTGGCTTGGGCATGTCTGTAGTACAATACAGAGCAGTGTTTGGGGTCATTGTGTGCTTTTTCCAGTCTTACTATTTCATGCAGATTACCTCCTTCAACATTCTACAGCAGCCCCGTCCCAACTGTTTTTTTTTATTTAAGGGCTTTAGTAAGTGTTTTTCTGAAGTTCTGTAGCAAATCATAATGCTCCTACACATGCTCTGCACAAACTGAGGTGCTTAATTTATGTCTAGAGTCCTCTGAACGACCAGCTTGTGAAGGAAGGTGGTGTCTTTGGAAGACAGAACGTGCCCTACTGAATGGCTGTGAACTGAGTGTGGAAGAATGAACTGTCAGAAGTGTCTGACCTCCTTGGAGTCTGGAGAAAGGGCATCTCTGAGGTGCTGGAAGGGCTGATGCCAACCTGAGCTGGTCCTGGTACTTCCCCTGCCCTCCACTCCCCACAGGGTCATTAGGGCACTGGGAGCTGCAAACCAATGGATGAACAGGACAATGATTTTAAAGAGTTGTGGGCAAATATTTTGAGCCGGGCAAAGACAGCTGAACCAGTGAAGAGGGCTCAGAACAGGTCAAAGAGCACCACAGCACGCAGCAAATTAAGAAGAGGCAACGCTGCTGGGAAGAGCCAAACCCATCAGCACTCACCAGCAGTGAAGGGGACAGACTCACCTCGAGATTCAGGTCCAAAGGAACAACCATGGGTGGACAGAGAAGGCGGTGATGCTGCAGCCTGTAGTGGTGATGGGGATGGAAGGAGAAGCCCTTTCCGTCTCAGCCAGCTGAGCACAGGGAGCACTGAGTGCAGCCAGAGGCCTCTGGCAGGTGAGTGAACCAAAAGAGCTCAAACAGAAGACAGGTCAGGACTGAAAAGACTCTAATTCAGTGGAGGTCTTGAGAGGTGCATCCAGAGGGGACACACAGCAGCTCTGATGGAGGCAGGTTTGCACTTAATGTTTCCACTTACACTTCCCTGCTGGGGTTCGTCTTGGGGTTTAGCCTAGGAGTGTGTCCTGTGCTGCAGGCACTGATCCCTCAGTGAGGGGAAGCCTTGGTACAAAGTGCGGTGTTGGACTGTCATTAGTCACTGGTTTTTGCAGTATCAGAACGGAGAAAACACCCTCGAATCATGTCAAAGCAAGCTCAGAGTGTATTGAGGTGCTTTTTCACTCAGTGCATCGTTGTATGGTGAAACACATTGCCACTGGGTGTTGTCAATGGCAAAAATATGAATGTGTTGAGAGGTGTTGGATTAATTCCTGAAGGATCAGTGCTTCAGTAGTTGGTGAACATGATGGCCAGAATGCAGTCACCTGTGCAGGAAGTCCTTAGACAGGGACAGCACACTGTGCAGTGGCAACGCTGGGGGCAGCAGGGCTGTGGTGCTGCTTTCCCTGTCCTCACTGGTGACCTTCAGCAAGGCCTTCCTTAATATTCCTCCTTCTAAAAGGGACAGAGAGCTATCCAAACCCCAGTGTAGCCCAGAAGCCTGGTGCTGTAACTGTGGTTATTGAGTAGAAAATGATGGAATAGTTAAACAAATTGCTCGCTTCTCTACAAATGGCTGTTGCAGAACTGGGCCTGGCCCAGGCTGCTCTTGGGGAAGGGCCTCCCAGCAGCTCTCAGCATGTGCTTAAAACTGACTGATAAAACTGGTGTTTTGTCCTCCTCTAGGAAATACTCTGAGTGGCTGTTCCCAGAGTCCATTCCCCTCCCTTCCTGCTGCACAGCCAGGGAGCTGCTCCGAGGTGCAGCCGCCGGCAGGGCCGAAGGCGCGCGTGGCGGAGCTGGTGGTGGAGAGGATGCAGCAGTTCAAGAGAGTGGCACCTGAGCAGCTGAAGCTGGGCATGGATGGCAGCTTGCCAAAGGCTGCAGCCAGCGGGGAATTCCCTCAGGGAAGCCAGGAGCAGAACCCTCCTGAGAATGGTACGTGACTCCTCTTGGCTCTGGTGCCTGGCTGGTGAGGGGGGTTCCGTGGGGAGCAGTCCTGCATTCCTGGGCTTTGCTCCTAGCTGGCCTGGTGGCTCAGGGTGCAGCACTGAATCAGTCACTCCAGATCCCTGAGGAAACCTTGTTGTTAAAGGACTAGCCATACTTTTCTCCCCAGATCTTCTCTAAGGCTCGATTAACCTCATGTAGATTCTGGAAGGATAATTGTCTTCTTGGAAACAGGCTGACATTCCGACAGGATCAGTGAATTTGGTCATCCTTCCCTAGGGACAGTGTCAGGCAGCTGTTAGGTAAATATGGCTTCCAGTAGCCCCATTTGTGTTAGATCTCCAGGCACTCTGCAAGATGATATGCTCTGTGCAGATAAATGGAACTCACAGCAATTTTACTCTGGTTGGTTCTTTAAGGTCAAGTCCCTGTTGCTTTTGTATGGATGTGAAAATGTGCTAAATGTGCTGTGTTGTACAATTGATATACGACCCCATGTTCTCCCAGAAACTTCAGCCAAAGCTGATCCCTCATGGGCTCTGACATGTGATGTGCTGGGAGCAAATTGCCACCTCCTGTTCCTGGGCCAGGGTGCAGGTTGTACCTTTCCTTGTGAGAGGTCAGGTGTGAAGAGGCAGGAGAAAGATTGAAATTAATTTTTGTGTGTCTGGTTTAATACACTAATAATCACAAGTATAATGGCTCCTCACCTTTCCTACAGGAGTCTTAGCTTTCTCTCTCCCTTCTTTGCCAGATACCCACCATCTCCCATCTGTGGAACATGACGGTGCTCTGGCTTTGGCTCTTCAGCAGGAATGCAAAGAGGAAGCCCTGGCCAGCCTGGAGGATGCGGGGTTGTTTTTTTGTCAGATCTGCCAGAAGGATCTCTCAGCCATGAGCACGATGGGGCGGCAGCAGCACGTCAACAGGTGAGACACCAGCACGGGGTGTCCTTCCCACATCGGGTGCCCCAAAGACTCAGCTCAGCCATGCAAGAACACGGGAGCTGGGATGCTGCAGAGTGGCCTTGACCTTTATGGCTTGAATTAACAAGTCCTTCTGATCTGAAAGCAGAGGCTTGGTGGTCTTGCCCTGCAGGGCTTCTCTGTCGGCCAGGCCAATGCTGCTTCCATCAGCAGTGTGGCAGAGGAGCTGCCATTGTAAAGGACCTTGGTGATCTTTAAGGTCTTTTCCAGCCTTAATCATTCTATTAACGAGGAACCCCTAATGCAGATTTTGAGATCTGCCAATTTCAGTAACAGAATCACATTTGCTCCATTTTGCTAAAATTTGTCTTAGGACATCTCGTATGTCGCTGTGTGTCTGAGCTGTTTGCTGAGGGAAAGGTGATAGTGCTCAGAGGGATGACCAAACTGAATTTACTGCCCTTAACTGAGCAGTGTCCTTAGTGGTAAATATCAAATACAATTAGTGTTTTATGTACAGAAAGCTCCTTGGAAATGAAAACTCTGTGCTTTTCTGTTGAGAAAGTATCGGAAACAGCACATTTGAATGATTGTACATTCTGAATTTGAGCACTTCCAGAAGGCAGCAGTGATGTGAATTGTCCTGTCCTATATCCCTTTACTGTGTGGCTTCAGGGTTGTTTGCAGCTGCAGCTTTTGATCTCATTGCTGTTTCTGTCCCCAGATATTTCCTGCTGCTTGAGAGGACAGAGGCTGCAAAGCTGACAGGGTGGCAGAAGTGCCTCTTGGAAAGTCTGTCTGCTTTCAGAACTGTTAAGCATGTAATCATATGTTGAGGTTACAAGCTTCTATCAGCCAGGGATTTTTTTGATAGCAGTCTCCATCACAAGAGAAAAAGCTGTCGATGGATAGAGGCACTGGCAAACCAGTAATCACCAGTGCTAGTGCCTCAGGTGAATGGTCTCTTAGCACAGCCCTGTGTGTGTCATTACATGATCAGGGAGTGACGTTTGTGATAGGTCCTGCAGGTCCAGGATTTCACACCCCGGATCTCTTTGGAGAGGAGAGAAAAGAAAAAGAACAACTAAAATTTTGATATAGTTTTGGCCTGGGTAGAAATTATTGGGAGTTCATCGTGCTGCAGCGTGGAGTGCTGTGGTAATGAACTGCTCCCTTCTCTGTTAACAGGGTTCTATAAGTTGGCTGGGATGTTAGAATGGCTGCAGAAAGAGGGATTAGGTCATGGACACACAGTGGAGTGTGTTGCCCAGAGAGGTTGGGGACTCCCTATTCCTAGAGGTGTCCAAGGCCAGGCTGGATGGGTGTTGGAGCAACCCAGTCTAGTGAAAGGTGTCCCTGCCCATGGCAGGGGGTGGACTGGATGATCTTTAATGTCCTTCCACCCCAAACTAGTCTGGGATTCTCTGACTGTAAGGTTATTTCCTGCACTTGCCTTGGCCATAATCTCCACGTGACTGCTACATGTGTTCCTCACAGAGGTGGGCACATCATTCTTGTTCCTTTTAGGGGATTTTTCTCCCTGTTACACATGATTGTCCTTGCTTTAATATGGTTTAAATCTTAGTGTGGACAGCTTTAAAGTCTCCATAGGTAAGCTTTGCCATGGTCTCACAGGTGTCTGGATGAGATGGAGGAAGCACAGATGTCATCCTCCAGCAAACCAGTGGTCCCCGAATGTCCCATCTGTGGGAAGCAGTTCCAAACCTCACAGAGCAGACTCAGTCACCTGAAACGCTGTGCTGTGGAGATGGATGTGCCTCCTAATCTGCTTCTGCAGGCAGTGCAGTTGCAGGTGTCCACACTTGGGGATGCACCTCCTCAGTGTCCCAGGTAAGTGGAAGAAGTAAAAGAGGCTGGTTACTTCCTTTGGGCTGGGATGGACAGTAAATGCAAGGCTGGCTCACACACTGGGTGAGCCCCGAGCCCAGAGCAGGTCAAGTGGAGCCATGACCCAGTACCACGTGAAGAGGATGTGGTGGTTAGTTGGGAGAAATCATCCTGCTTTCCCTCAGAAGGTACCAGGTGATGGATGACTTTAAAAGCCAGCAGGCAGGAGCAAACTGGGGAGTAAATGACCTTACATTTGTTTGTCAGAATTATTTGTGCTCTGTGAGGCAATTGCTCAGTAAAGCTGAATGGTGTGTTTGAGCTCATTGAGCAAAGCACAGAGCACGAGGTGGAGGCTCTCCGGAGATCCCTGGTGCCTGTTCCTCAGCTCCTTGGCTCGTGGCTGTCCTGGGAATGTCCTGTGTGCTTTCACCCCGAGCCAGAGAGGAAGCAGATGTGATGTTCTGGAATGTGAGTGTGTGTTTGTACAGAGCTGCATCTGCTCCTTTGGGTTTGAGCAGAATCTTCAGAGTGCAGCGAGTGGTGCCTGAGTGAATTTGCAGAGGGGTTCGTAAGTCCCTCTGTGCTGAGGGACATGTCCCTCATTGCCTGTTCTCTGTGGAAGCAAAGGAGTGGGGAAGCATTTTCTAGTGATCTTGTTTGTGCCCTGCTTCAACTTCTGGAACAAAAAACCATGCAGGGTAGAGATAGCAATGCTACATCAGTGCTGTGGTCTTGTGCTTACCTTTCCAGCCTAATACTTTCTCTAAATTACTCCAAGTTCCATAAATGGTAAGAAATCCTTTGCTCTCTGCTAGAAGAGAAAGTACTGAATGGTTTTTATTATGCCTGATGTGGGAATCTCTCTGAGCAAGTACAGCAGCTGGTCTGGAGTGTTTCTTGTCTCTGATCCAGTCACATTAACTGGGGCTTCCTGCTGCATTCTTGGATTTCAGCAATCAGCCGAGCAGGGCAAAGCGAAAAGGCTTCTCCAGCGAGGACTCGAGGAAAACACAGAAGAGGGCCAAAACAGAGCCTAAGGATGAAGATTTGCAGGTTGCCATGGCAATGTCACGCTCTCTGTTGGAGCAGGAAAAGCAGGAGCAAGCAAAATCAGTTACAAATGTGAAACTGGTGGCTGCTTTCCCAATCAAATGGAAGCCAGGATCAGGTATGTGTTACAGTGAGTTGGTGTCAGAGGCTTTGTTATTGCAGGAGCACCTAACACAGCCTGCTCTCCACCAAAGCCTTCCTGTTGGGTCCAGGAGGGATGACAGCCCTGCTCCTGTTATATTTAAGCTGTCAGAGCTTCAGCAATAGGCAGTGTCCACACACAGTCAGGAATGGCTGCAGGATGTCCATGGCTTTCAGTGAGATCCCTTAGGAATCTTACGCTTTTTTTCACTGATTGGTTGTTTTGAATCCATAAAATATGTTGGTTTTTGTAAACTTTGAGAAGGAATAACATGAAGGGGTGATTGTTGTTTCTCCTGCAGTAGATTTTTTCCTATTCCTCCTGCTGCAACCTGGATTAATGTAGTTTGTTCAGTGTTTTCTCCTTCCCTTGTGTCCTCTCTGCAGTGAACATGTGTGTACACCACCCTTTGCTGAGCATGTGCCTCCCTGTGTCAGCGTGCAGAGGGGTTTACAAAGGCAGACAAGTGCCAGGGGAGAGCACTGAGAGCTGTAGAGAGGGGAGACTTCATGACCCTGCTCAGGTCTCCTGCCAAGAAGTACTCCCAGATGGATTTGGGGCTGCCAATTAACAAGGCACAGGATTTCCAAATGGAAGATGCTCAGCATTTGTGTGAGCTGACCAGAACACTAGAAAAGGAGTCCTTCATGGGTTTGTTGGTGATTTTCCCTCCCTTTTTTGTGCACCACTCCATGGGTGTGGGAGTTGTGCCACGTGGCTGCCAGTGGCTTCCACAGTGATGAGATTTTGCAGAGATGTGGAAGCCCTCACCATGCAGCAGAGCAGTGTGAGGAGCAGTCAGTCTTCTCCACAGCTCATTTCTCCTGGAAGGGTGATGTGTGGCTTCAGCCCTGCAGGACTCTCGGTGTGTTCAGCTTGTGGCTGCCTTCTGGTCAGCACTGAAGGGGCTGCTGTGTTGATCTCCCCTGCCCTGCGTGTTCAGCTGTTTATTTATTGAGGTTTCTCTTCTTTCTAAAGAGAAGAAGCGGCGTAAGAGAGGCCCAGCTACCCCTCCACCACTGCTGCTGCAGGACCCCGAGAAGGCCCGCAGGAGGATCCAGGAGAGGGTGGCTATGCTGCTGGCAGAAGAGGTGGAATTCCCTCCCACCCCTCAGCTTCCCAGTAGCAGGATTTTGGAGGACGAATCTGGGAAAGCAGCCTGGCTCTTGCCATTGTCCAAAGCCAAGGAGTGCTTTTTATGGGAGATCAGTGCTCTGACAGGACCCTGCGACCCCGAATCCTTCTACACTGCTGCACTGACCCCTCCAATTGTACCCTGGAAGCCCGTGCAGGTGAGGTGCTCTGTTGTGCTTGCTTTGATATGTGTGTGCCCTGGTTCACTTGCCCTGCCTCCCTTCCGTTTCCTCACTTGGAATTGTCTCTGCACACTCCCTGCCTGTGCTGTCCTCTCCCCTGGTTTTACACAGGTGGGTTTTAGGATCTTGAACTTTCTGCCTTTTGGAGAGGAGACCAAGGCTTACGTTGCCACGCTGCTCCTTGAGCTTTCAGAAAACAAAACCGATGGGAACAGAGAGTACTGAGTAAAGGGACCCCATCCTGCTCATTGTGCCACTAGTTTGTCCATGTTTACAGCAGCCTCTTTGCCCCTGTGTTGCACTAAGCAAGGATCTGGGTGAAAATTTTAAACTGAAGGCTGATATTTTCTAGCACAGAGAGGTATGAGTACCTGGAGTTGTAAAGCAAAGCATTTGCACTTCAGGCTTTCCTCGTGCATCCCACTGCCTCTTGGTGCATGTCAGCTTTGATCCCATTTTCAGTTCCACTGTTTCATTCTGGTTTCACCTGGATCTGCCTCTTTCAGTGCTCTGTATTTTTATTAAAAAGTGCCCAGAAACAGACAAAGCTCTTTTCGTTTCTTCTCTCCAAAAAGAAGGATATCACTTCTCTTCCTTCCCTCAAAGAATTATTTGGTGCTTCTCTTCAAAAACTACTGTGCTTTATGTAGAGGTGCTTTATTTAATACTTCCCTAGTCAAAACCCACTGTTTCTCTGGCTTGTTGCAGGCTGGAGCTGGAGTGGGTGGAGGGACTCCATTCTGTGAAGAGTTTTGACCTTCATTCAAGCCCAAAACTGCCAGAGAAGTTTAAGAATAAAAAGTAGGAAGGTCTTTAAAATCATGGCAAGAGTGATTCTTTCCCTTCACAGAAATGGCTAAGCCATTTTTAGAAACAAACAAATTCTTTTTATTGAGAAACAGAGTCCAAACCTGGAAAATATCTGCTCCAAGGTGAAAGTTTGATTTAGTTACATGTAACTGGAAGTGTTTCAGAACCCAGAACAGGAGCACCTGGAGAGCTTCAGCTCTGACTGTTGCAGGCACTCCAGCTGTAATGAAGTATTGGATTTGGGAGCATTTCCCCCCTCCTTTCCCCTGCTTGCCAGTTGCCTGCAAAGGCATGCTCCTGGAGAAACCAGCTTTTCTGTTGTAGTTTTCTTTCTTCTGTTCAGAGCTGTCCTGTCTCTGGAGAGTCCTTCATAAAACTGCAGAGAGCTGTTCTTCAGAAGCCCCTGTACCTGGGGAATGCTCTGTGATCCTTCAAAGATGTTTCAAAAGTATGAAGCAGAGACTACTCCAAGCTCTGCAAATACATAAAACAAGACCTAATTTACTGGTGTGGTTTTTTCCTCCTTTTTTGCTCAGAATGATAAGCCAGAGAACCTCCCTGCATCAGTGGGATCTCATCAGCCAGAGGTATCCCAGCAGATTCAGCCTCACCTCAGTTCTCAGGAACCCACTTCCACAGGGTTTGGAGGCCAAAGTCCTGATGAATCCAAACCAGGAAGAGCTGGGCAGTTTTTCTCTCCCAGCCAGAAGGATGCTCAGACCCTGCAGGACTTGGTTGAGTTGGCCGGGGAAGGACTTACCCTCACTCAGTGGAACCTTGACACTGGCCACGTTCAGGCAGCAGAGCAGCCAGGTGAGTTCTGGCAGCCTTGTGAGCCCTGTCCCTGGTTCCTTCAGCCTCACAGAGCCAGGCTTACACTAAGTCAAGTCTAAGGCTAAGTCAGGGAGCCATGATATCACCCACAGGTTGTTGGTGTTGATCCAAGAGCTGTTTTTGTGGGGGCACATTCTCCTACAATAAGCTTTAGGTATAATCAACCTGACATTTCTGAAATGATTCACAAATCCCAGCACTTAAAGAGAACTCCTGAACAGCAGGTACTAAATTCTAGTTTAAAATTCCCTTCAAGATAACAAGTATTTTCTGCCAGGAGAGAGTGTGGATGTGTTCAACAGCTGGGACAAAACCCTCATGCCTGCTTCTCTTGGGCCTACAAGAGAGCTGGAGAGGGACTTCTCACAAGGGCATGCAGTGATAGACAAGGGGGATTGGCTGCAAAGTGAAGGAGGGTATATTTAGATTAGATATTGGGAAGGAATTCTCCTTTGTGAGGGTGGGCAGGCCCTGGCACAGGGTGCCCAGAGAAGCTGTGGCTGCCCCTGGATCCCTGGGAGTGTCCAAGGCCAGGTTGGACAGGGCTTGGAGCACCCTGGGCTGGTGGAAGGTGTCCCTGCCCACGGCAGGGGGTGGAACTGGATGGGCTTTAAGATCCCTTCCAACCCAAACCATTCTGTGATTCCATAATTCTATCTGGACAGCCCGTCTGTTGTGTGCACTATCTTTTCAGGTCTCGAGACAATCAGGTAAGAGAGATTCATGAGAGGGATGATTGTATGTTGTACATAGATTACCCAAGCATGAAGTTTATCTGTACCTATACAGGCTTGAAAAAAGCACCACACCTGGAATTGCTCTGTGGGCAGCTCTCTAGTGTCCCCAGGCACAGCTGCACATTTCAAGGTCACTCACACCCCTTGAAGTGGTCTGACTGTCCAGCAGAATGCATTGTGTGTCCTGTTCACCTCCAAAAGAGACCATGGTTCCTAAGCTCACCTGTCTGCATTTGCACTTGGATATAATACTCCTCACTTCCCCTGCTAAACTGCAGAAAATGATCCCTGGTCCTGTAATGTGTATAAATAACAGCTGAGTGGTGCTTGGGTACCCACAGCCTGTCACAGCCCAGAGCCAAACCCTCCCAAAAGGCACGAGGGAGAGGCTGAGCCTTCAGCCCAGCCAGGCTGGTTATAGCAGCTGTCACAGCAAGGACCCTGTTAGGAGTTCTTAGGTCACTCTGGCTCCCAAGGAGTTGTATGTGATTTGTGACGTGCATTTTCTTCCCCAAGGAGAAGAACTGAGTCCCAGCAATCCTCCACAGAGTGGCTTTGTGCCCCCATCTGAAGAGAAGAGCCTCCTCAGGAGCAGCAGTAAAAGAGTAAGGACAAGCCTTTTTTCCCACTTCTTATGTATTTGCTTATAGGAATAAAAAGGAAGATGTTGCATTTGTGCAATTCTTATGAGTGTGGAGTATTTCCCATTCCTTTCTGTGGAAACAAAGAGGTGTTTAAGGTTCACAGTGACTGAGGACACCTGGGTTTTTTTCAATACTTGTCCTGCCTGAGGAGAGATGATTTAGAATTCCAGGTAACAGAAGGCCAAGCTGTGCAGGTTAAAGAGTTATAAATGTTATATCCCTGAGAGAGTTTTGGGGTAGGAACCAGGGATGCAGCTGCAGCATGTTAGACAGGGCTCTGCTTTAATGCCCAGGTCATCCAAGGGAAAACTGGCTCAGCCCAGGAGAGACAGAGCTGAGGACTTTTTTATCGAGCCTGGAGTGTTCTGGAGATCCCATCCCACCCCAGGTGCACCAGTGGATGTGCAATCCTTCGTGAATGTATAGTCAGTTTTCTTCAACTCAAGTGTCTTACTGTAAAAGTAAAAGAATTCATTTTCTGACCAAGGTTATCCTCTCTCTCTGGTGAGACTCACTGTCTTTGGCTTGATAATAAAATAATAATGCCATGATATCTGGTACCTTATGGTACTGGATAGATTTTGATGCCTTGTGACATTGTGCTTTCGTATTGTGCTTCTAGGATTAAGATACTTCTGAAGGGAGACAATTCCTTGAGGTGGGACTGAGCATCCCAGCTGCTTGGTACATAAACTCTAGATATTCTTTGAGGGCATTAAAAAATAATCCTTAGCAGCAAAAAAGTCTTGTTTTGTTTTCTAAGTCTGTTAAACCAGAGGCCTTTAGCAGTCCAGAAACTGTTCTGACATTCTTGTTGAAACTCAGTTGCTCCCAGCAAAATCAGTTTATGATCATTTTCTCAGGTTCAGTTTGGGTCTGTGATAGTTTTCCTGAGCAAATGAAGTGTTGCTGGAAGAGCTGGATTGCCAGTGGGAGAGATTTGTGCTTTAGATGAGCACAGAGAGAGTGTAACCCTGTAGAGCAAATGCATCCACTGCACTGGTGACACATCCCCCCATGGTGAAGACCCTTGGTCACACTGGTGGGGTCCAGTCTTGCCATCCTCAGCAGGAGGGAATGCCCTGCTGTGTTCTCCAGCACACACCCATTTGGGGCTGTCTTTGGGCGTGTCTCTTTGCCCTGCACAGAGAATGGAGCAGCCAGGAGGTTTCTGGCCTGGTTTAATTTCTCCTCTCTTGGTTGATAATTTTAGCACCAGCAGGAAGGCTGTTCTGGGCCCGCTGCCCGGAACGTACTGTCAGAGGGCTGTGTTTGCTGGCTTCCCAAGAACTGCCTTGCAGGTATCCCACCTGCCAAGAATAAGAAAGCAAGAGACATCAGATTAGTTTCCAGACTGAGTTTCCTGTCTTCCCTTCAGAGACCAGCGCACACCACTGCCACGACATGCAGAGCGCTCCCCAGCCCACCTATGAAGGCTGGAAGGGCCGTTCTGGTGTGTGCTGCTCGTTACTGTTGGCAAGGCTGGCTTTCCACAGCCCCCTGCTAATGGAGGAACCTGCTAATCAAGTCAAGGGCTGTGTTGTTCCAGGTGGAACTGCATCTGCTGCAGATGCTCCCTGGAATAAAACCTGCGCTTCCTCCTCTCTGTGGTAGGTTTGAAAAGCGCAGAATCAGCGATTAGGGTGTTACCCATCAACTGGTTTCTGCTTTCAGTCAGACACCCAACCATGAGCTGAGGGTGTTTCACCCTTCCCTGAAACACTGGCCACCTTCAGAGCTGCAACACTTGAGTCTTCAGCTGGTTACCTGGGGTTTGTACTGGGAGCAGCTCCAGAGCATTCATCCTGACTGGCAGCATGCCCCAGGCCTGACCTTAGCACCACCATAACCACTCAAAGGTAGCTCAATCAACCAGCCCTCCCCAAAATTCCAGCAGGGGGTTCTACAATGATAGTAGAAGTTATGTTTCTTTTTTGAAATTGAGTGGAATTTTCAAATGGTGTGGCAGTAACTGGATGCCTGTGTCAGTTTTATTCTGTGGGGGCCCCTTGGTGCAGAGCTGCTCTTTCCAGAGAGGGAAAGGCTCAGTTCCCCAGCCCTGAGTCATCCTCTCTCCTCTTACCCTAATTATAGTGAATTGAGTTCGGGTCTGTTAAAGTGGAAATTACAGTTTCCTAAAAATGTGGTGGGAGGCAGTAGATGAAGAGGCAGCTATAGGCTGTGGCTAGACCACATCAGGAAATGGTGTGGTGGAGATCTGAGGGCGATAATGTGCTGCAATACAAGTACAGCAGGATGTAACATCTATTTACCCTTCACAATGGACAGATGGGGAAAAGGTGGAGGAAAACAAAACCAGGAATGTCTCCTTGTCCCATGGAAGACCTGATGTTCATAAACCTGATGATTATCTTCAGGAGGCAGAGGTGGTGTGACCAGGCTGGGGCCCAAGCACAGCAGTGCTGATAAACTGGGTTATTCCTTTATTTTCCAGGGAAGTGTTTGCCAGCTGTAACCTAACATCTGTCTTTGTGCTCCTTCTGTGTCCTAGTCCTCTCTCAGGCTGCTGGCTGAAGATTTCAGAGCGATGGTCAACAACCCCCACCTGAGTGATGTCCAGTTCCAGGTGGACTCCGGGGAGGTGCTTTACGCCCACCTGTTCGTGTTGTACGCGCGGTGCCCGCAGGCAGCTCAGGCTGTAAGTGCTGCTGCCGCTCCTTCAGGAGAGCCCAGGCTCCCACACCCACAGCTCTCAGTGCTCCAGAACCAGCACAGAGCACTGCTGGGCATAGTGGCAAGTGCCTTGGGACCAGCAGTGGTTTTTCAGCTCAGCAAACCAGAACAAATCGTGACAAAGTGGTGGGAGATGTGGTGCTTTATCTGGGGAGGCTTTGGGGAGCCAAGGATCCTTCCTTGCATTCCACCCCTGAGCAATGG
Source organism: Sclerurus mexicanus (assembly GCA_013396755.1). Taxonomy (NCBI): domain Eukaryota; kingdom Metazoa; phylum Chordata; class Aves; order Passeriformes; family Furnariidae; genus Sclerurus; species Sclerurus mexicanus. The sequence goes on from VWZF01005410.1 coordinate 146,592, forward strand.
AGGAAGCTTCCCAAGTGCTTTTTGTCCTGCCTTGTCCATCTTGGTGTGTCCTGCTTGTCACCCAGGCTGGGAAGTGTGAGCAGGGAGTAGGAAGATTCTGGGGAAAACTTTAAAATAGCCTACACAGATGTTTTTCCCCTCTTACTTTGAAGGCATCTGCATTGACTGTGCTCTTTGCAAGGCTGGTGAAGAAGTGCTTATGTTCCCTGAGCATTTTAGGTTGAATAGCTCCCAGCCTGCTCCTGTGCAGCTTCCAGGTGGGATAGTGAGCCTGACATTTGAGCTCTGCCCTGTCAGGAAGCTGCCCCCAGTCTGTACAGCAGCACGCTGGCAAAGGCAGCATTCCTTAAAGCTGCCCTTTGGAAAGTTCTGTCCTCATGTGTTGGCAGTAGTTGCCACCCAGGGTGACTCAAGGAGCATTTCTAAGGGCTCCATGAAAGTTCAGGGAGGGGAAGCAAGTTCATATTTGCCATCCAGCAGTCTTTGTAGGAATTTTTTCGGGGGTCTTCACAGCTATTAGCAAATGTGTGTGTGACCACAAAACAGAACTATTGGGTTACCCATGTTTTCTTATCATTCTCTTATCATTCCCATCCACTGTTTTCCTGGGCAGGAATGATGTGGGCAGAGCTTTGGGATTTGCCCCGTGCTGTATTTTTGACACCTGCAGAGGATTGTTTTCCGCTAAGTCCCCACCTGCAGAGCAGCATTTCATGCTTATTTTCTGGATAGGTGAGGGAGTGCTCTTCCTTGATGGAGATTTTGGGTAACAAGGAGACAGTAATTAATCAGAGATGACTTTGGAGCTCATGTTTTCTGCTGCAGGGGCTCCCCTAGCTTTGGAGAGAGTTTCAGGTAACACAATATGTGACTTGGCTGCCAAGGGAGTGAGACCTTACTGATCTGGAGATGCATTTTGGCCAAAACCTGAGGTCAGGCTGGACCCACACACATAAGGGTCCAGTCAGAGGAGTAGTTCTTTGTGTGGTGTCTGCTTTGCTGGGAGAACTAGAGTTTGGGCAGGGCATCAAGGGTAGGTCAATGCAAAACAGACCAGATGAAGCACAGTCATAGAAGAGGTGTAGGTAATTCTGGAAATTCTGCTCTGGGAAGTAATTTGATTTCAAAACGAAGTGCAGAACTCTAAGACCACCTCTTATATGTGTGACTAAAACGAGTAGTTAAAGTCCATCAAAGCTGACAGCCATGGGGTCAGGAAGGACAACTGCACAACTGCTCCCCTTGGCTTCCCTCCGGGGCCCCGGGTTCCGGTCCCAGGGCAGGGCACGGGGGAGTGAAAGCAGTAAGCTGATAGGAGCAAGGATGAGTGTTGGTGCTGCTGTTGTTTTGATAGCAAACAGGCTTTGCTGTGCTCTGCCCCAGGTGCACAGCCAGGGGTTCGTGGTGGAGGAGGACGGGGCCGCGCCGACGCGCCGGGTGCTGCTGAGCGACGTGCGGGCCGAGGCCGTGGCAGCCTTCCTGCAGTACCTGTATGCTGCTGACCCCCACTGCCCTGCTGGGCTGCAGCCCCAGCTCAGGGCTCTGGCTGCCAGGTCTGTGTCGTGAGCATGCTCTGGGTCCCCTCATGCTTTCAGCCACATGGACCCCCATTTCACAGAGGCACAGGATATGCCGAGCTGGGAGGGACCCACAGGGATCATCCAGTCCAACCCTCAGCCCTGCACAGAACCATCCCCAAGAGTCACCCCCTGTGCCCCAGAGCATCATCCAAACCCTCCTGGAGCTCTGGCAGCCTTGGGGCCGTGCCCACTGCCCTGGGGAGCCTGGGCAGTGCCCACCACCCTCTGGGGGAAGAACCTTTTGCTGAGATCCCACCTGACCCTGCCCTGACACAGCTCCAGCCCTTCCCTGGGTGCTGTCCCTGGTCCCCACAGAGCAGAGATCGGTGCCTGCCCCTCCTCTGCCCCTCCCCAGGGAGTTGTCCCTGCAATGAGGTCTCCTCTTCTCCAGGCTGAGTTTGATATCTTCCATTGCAGTTTTAGTGGCTTACAAATTCCACAGCCCTCTGATACATCTTAAATGAAGCTTACAGATAAGAACATCCTGCCCTCATCTTTTCCATGAGTCTGTCTTGCAGCTGTACCCGTGTGAGAGTTTCTACGTTCAGTATATGCTCAGCAGACTTTGGCCAAGAGTTTTGTCTCAGGATGTGCATTGACAGCTGAAATGGCTGAGTCTTGCCAAAATGTATGTAGGGAGGTGCCCTAGTGCTCCAAAAAGCCATACAGCTGGCACGTGGCAGACATTATCCAGCCCCAGCCATTCCACAGGGTTCTTCCACTGCCAGTGGCAAAGGGGTTTTAGTGAAGTCATGTAGCTGGTCACTCTCAAACACAAAAAAAGAAGAATGTGCCTGATGCTTTCACGTGAGCGACACCTGGAAAAGGGGGTTATGAATTTTAGGAGTATTCTGGATCTTGTACATCTTAGGAAACAAGCATCCTCATGCAAATTCCTTACAAGGCTCACAGGAGTGATCAGGCAGGCAAATGGTGAAGAAATACTGGAGGAGGAAATGCTAATGTTACTATTGTGTCCTGGCAGGTTTGGTGTCAAGGAACTGATGGCAGAGTGTGAAAACTACACCGGAGAGAGTCAAGTGCCTTCTGGAGTGGATTCAGAAGATGATCTTCTCTCTGTGAGGGATGAAAAAGATTGTGAGGACAGAGCTGAGAACTTCCAAGATCTCTTGAAGTCAGTGTGGATGGGTGAAGATGAGGAAGACGAAGCTATGCTGGCCCCTGAATGCCAGAAGGAAGATGACAGAGGCGTGAGTGAACAGGAGCTGGAGGAGATCTATGAGTTCGCTGCAACTCAGAGAAAGATGGCTCGAAGTGAAGGAGAGGTGAGCAAGGGAACAGAGTGCAGCATCTCCAGTGACACTGAGACAGCCCAGGGTACCAACCAGCAACCTGAGGAGGAAGAGGTAAAGAGACCTGAATGTGCTTCAACAAGCAACAGATTCAAAGTTCCGAGGGATGGCAACGATGTGGAAAGATCTAAATGTGACTCGTCTGCACAAGAAGAGAAAATGCAGAACGTAAATAGATGCAAGAGTATGAAGCACCCACAGACCACCATTGTGCCTCCCCCCTGTGAACCTCAAAAATGGAATGGAGCATTCCATGGTGCTAATGAAGGAGAGGCTGTTAATGGGTGTGAAGGTGTGGAGGATTCTAAGTCATCTTGGGTCTCGCATGCCGAGGCAGATCACTGTGAAAAGCAGTTTCCTGGTTTCCAGGGTGCTACTAATACAAATGACAGTTATGAACACTTGTTTGCTGCCTCTCAGGGGGATGCCTGTGAACCTTCCCCCATGGAAGGAGTTACCAAAGAATCAGGAAAGTCCCCTAGTGACAAACATGTTGATCTTAGTGATTCACTTCTGTTCAGCAAGTCACAGAAAGACCACTCGCCATGCAGGAATAGTTTTTGTGGGAGTCCAGCTCCCAAACCTGGTGTGTCCCTTTTTCCTGCTGTTGGTTCTTCACCTGCATCTCCAGAATTAGAGGGAAAGTTTGCCAGAGAACATGTGTCAACACCAAAGCAAAACAAAAAGGAAAAATCATCCCTGTTTGATGAAATACACTCCCAGAAAGCCAAGGAGCTGGATGCTGCATCAAGGAACAAGAACATAATTTCTCCAGCAGAGCTTCCCCACAGTGATTTAAACCAGCACACACATGTCCCAGTGTGGTCATCACCAGGCAGGACTCAGGATGCTGCAGCTCAGGGAAACAGGAAAGGTGATGTTATTGTTTTATCTTCTGATGATGAAATGGAGTTACAACAAGACAAGGAGCCACCTGAGTCCAGCCCTGCTCTGAAGAAAAGGGAAATCCATGGGCAGCTGGAGTGTACAGACATAGAACAAGGTCCTGAGGTACCAAAACCTGAAGAGAACTCATCAGTCCCTAAAGCAGAGCAGAGGTCAGCCCAGGTCTCATGTGGCATTACAGACACGGTGCGTGTCAGCAAAGATGTAAAGGTGTCCCCAGAATTGCCTCTCAGCAGGCAAACATTTGCTTGTACGGAGAGCAAACGGAGTCCAAACCCGAGCCCTGGGAAAAGGCTCAGTCATGAAATGTCTTCAGACACAGACAGCTCCTGGCTTGTGCCAGCCACACCAGATCTGGGCAGAAACACGAGCTTCTCAACACAGACTCATGTCTCAAGTATTAATTCTGTAAAGAGTCCAAGATCGAAACTCAGCACGAAGAACTTAGCAGCAGGTGATAGTGACCATGAAACGACTGGAAATTTAAAAATAGTTCATGGAACAACATTGCCAGCCAAACCTTTGCCTATGGAGGACTCAGTCACTGAAGGGAGCCCATCCAGTAGCCCAGCAGCAGGATCCCTTTCCAGGAACTCTCCCCCAGTTTCTCCAGTGGATCCAGTTCTCCTCTCCCCTGGCCACACCAACACAAAAAGCAAACGTGCCAATATCTCAGGTTTATCCAAACCTGTGCCGCCGTGCCACAAGCAGCCACTGGGAGATAAAACAGACATCAGCGTGGTTGAGGTTGAGGACAGTGACAGGGAAGTGAGCTTGCCTTCTCTGGGGAGCAGCGTCCTGCTTTGTGAGGAGCCCCCAATCCCCACTGATGACTGTTGGCATGTGGAGTGTCTGTCACCAGTCAGGGGGGACAGCCAGGTCAGCTGTGCAGAGACCAGCACGGGCAGCAGCCCCAGCCCCGGCTCTTGGCAGGACCAGTGGGAGAGCCCAGTCCACACGCAGGGAATTAAGGGCAGCACCCCTCTCCAAGGGACTCCTGCTGGCAGGAGAACAGCTTTGCTCTGCCCTGAGAAGAGCCCTATTGAGGCATGTTCATCGTTGGGCAGCAGACCCAGTTACCTGAACTCCAAAATCTGGGACGACTGGAACGGAGAAGAGAAGGAAGATGAGTTTCCAGAGATTCTTCCTCTGTCTCAGAGGTTGGCAGCTGCAGATGGTGCCTGTCAGATAGACCCTCTCAAGACTCCTGGTGAGAACTTGTATTCATATTAGATTTATTGGACTAGTTAAAACTGTGTTTAACTGCTTATCTCACCTGTGGTTCACTTAACACGTTGGAAGGGTCTTTGGGCCTTTTGGTCTGAAGCAGTTGGCAGGGCCAGGCACAAAGAAGGTGCAGTCATTTGCTGTGGGAGAGAGCCTGAATAAATGTGGGATTCCTGGAGCGTAGCCACTTGTGTTTTGTTCCCACTAGTCACTTGGTGGTGACAGTACTCCTTGCAGGAGCATGTGGGTACCTAGAGAGGAAAACCCAACCAGAACAGAACAAAACACAGGCTTCAGCCTGCACGCCAGTGGATATTGGCTCCCTGGAGTACTGGCTGCTCCATGCACTGCTGCTTTTCACACAGCCGTGCAGCAGAGCAAAGCTCTTGCACCCTGCAAAGCTCCACAGGTGCACTGCTGCCTCCTGCTGCCTTCTGCCTGCTGGATCTGGGCCCCTGTGAGAGACCCCTGCGTGCCCAGCTCATGTCCTTGCCTGCTTCTTTCCATGTGAGACCAGTAACTGATGTCTAAATAAGTATCTAATTAAGTGTATTATTAATGATGCCGTCCTAAGTGTGGGACTGACTGTGCTTCACAGCAAACTGGTGTCATTAAATCGGTGTCTAACTCCAGACCCCAGTAGCTTGATTTGCTCTATTTTTTCAGCATTAAGTTGCTATTATGAAATTTCCTTCCCAGGAGAAGAACCACTGCACAGAATTCAGTAAACATGGTTTTTAACTGGGTTTTTAAACTGTGGAAACATTGCCTGCTCCAACAAAGCCCTGAATGGGCTTCGTTTTCAGATGCGACATATGTCCCAATTTAAGCTGTTTTTGATGTAAATTCAATAAAACCCAAGCATCCCAGTTTCCAGAAGTTCAGTCCAATATGAAGCTGAGTAATAACTAAAACAGCTTACAAGGCAGTAGTTGTTATTAAACAATTACTATGTATTAGCTTTCTGCCACGAAGAGGGGAAGTTACCGGCCATTTTAAGTTCTTTATTAATTCTGACCATGATCACTTCGTTCTGCTGCAGAACCTTTCTGTCAGGAGAAGGACGGGTCTCCCAGCACTCCAGTGACCCCCATGCCAGCTTATTCCATCATGGAGACGCCGCAGCTGAAGAAGGAGTTGAGCAGGTGAGCGTCACCTCCACCAGTGCAGCTCTGCAGAGCAGGAACTTGCTGGCAGGTGGTGTGGAAGAAGGTGAGCCACGGTGGAGCTCCAGCCAGTGCTTTCTGAGGTCACATCACCCTTTCCCAGCTGCGCTTGCTGGCCTGAGCCTCACCCCGAGCTGTCACAGTGGGAGGTGCAGCGTTGCTGTAACCCAAACTCCCGCCTTTCTCTTTCAGGTTCGGAGTTCGCGCTCTCCCAAAACGCCAGATGGTGTTGAAGCTGAAGGAGATATTCCAGTACACTCACCGGGACGTGGACTCTGACTTTGAGGATGAAATCCCCTATTCCCAGCCTCTCCCACAGATGTCCCTAGCCAAAAGGGCGAGGCAGCCAAAGGCAGGGAAGGGCGCCGGTGCCTCCAGGGCTGGGGGCAGGAGGAAGCAGGTTGGCATGGCTTCTTCAGGGCTCCCTGTGGATAAAGCTGGTGAAGGATCCCATGGGAAGGGCTGCACAGCACCCGAGGAGGGAACTAAAGTGACACATCACCCAGAAGGAGTCAAAGAGCAGCAAAGGCCATCTGTTTCTCCAGAGAGAGGGTCCCTCGCTGCTGATGGCGAGGAACCGATGCTCTCAGCATCCCAGGAGTCAGCAGCTTCTTCAGTGGATGGAAGTGACATCTCTTTTGGATCACAGAGGTGAGACAACAAAATCCCAAGGAAAACACTCAGTGTGGCAGGACAGAGATGAGGTGGGAGTGAGGCAGAGAGAGGCGAGTGTCCGTGTGGCTGCAGTGGCCCTGCCGCCTCACTGGGTGTGTCATTTGGAGCTCAGCACACTCCTCCAAAAGGAGCAGCCTTTGGATTTTCAGTCTTATTCCCACTGAGCTGTTCTCAGAACATAAAAGGCGTTGTGGCTGCGTGTGGGCAAGGCCCAACACTGGCCTGCCTGGTCTGTGAGTTAGCAACAAGGAACACTTGGATGGCACAGCTCGCCTTGGCAGAGCCCAACACAGTACGGGTCAGGAGCCTGGAATGCCAGGCAGCTCCAGGCTGGGGGAGCAGGGCCAGCACTGTCACAGCTGGGATGGGCATGTTTGCAGACCCCCTGCCATGCTCTGCCTCCCTGATTTTGTGAGTGCCAGTAAGGGAGAGACCGCAGTCCTGTAGAGGGAAGTCCCAGGGCTTCACCATCAGGGATTTGGGGAACTCTGGTCCTGTCCTTGATGGCCTGTTCTTTCCTTGACCTCTGGTCTATTTGCTCCTGCTTTTAGTTCTTTTGTGAATGGATTTGAAGCCTGTGCTTTTGCATCTGAGGAGGAGGAGGAAGAGGAGTTTCCAGCATCTCAAGCAGCAGCTCGGGAAGAAGAAAAGCTGGAGGCAGTGAGGTGCTACATCCGCTCCAACACAGCCCTGTACAACAGGATTCTCTTCTACGAGCCACTTGAGCTGGCGGATCTGCACGCAGAGCTCAAACAGAACGGCATCAAAATTTCCAAGGCAAAGCTGCTGGCCTTCTTGGATGCTCAGTGTATCACATGTACCATGGCCCGAGCTCGGAAAGAGCAGAGACAGCAAAGAAAAGAGAAGAAAAAGCAGAGGAGGCGATGCCGAGTGAAGCCCACTCCATCCTGACAGTCCTGTCCACGCAGGCCTTGCTGCTGAGCTGGAAACGCCGTTCCCAGCTGGTGCTCCAGCAGCAGGGGATGGTGGGAATATCACTCCTCCTGGTGCTCTGCTCCCATGGCACGAACCCCTCCATTGCTGGCCTGCCCTCAGCACACAGCTCACCTCGAGCCTCTTGCCACTGATTTTCCTCCTGTGCCTTTTCTTTCCATTTTTCCAGTAGGTTTTAGGTCCCCAACTTTCCTTCATGCTGGGGCTTCCCTCAGTGATGCTTGCCAAGACCTTTCCCTGGCTTTGGGCCGTCAAGTGCTTCCCCTCTCACCTTCCAGCATTCAGTCCACTATGCAAAGCAGTGCCTGTTTGGGCCCAGGGACTTCCACCTTCATTCCTCCAGCACGCTTTGCCCATCTGATTGTGAAGGCAGAGAGTGCTGTAGAAATACATACAAGGCCTTTTCTCTGTCTGTGGTTCACATTCCAGTCTTTAGTAAACTTTATAAACGTGTGTTTCTAAAACAGCTGCAGAACAGTGGAGGTGTCTTTTTCTGGTCTCTTTGGGATGACTCCCAAAAGCACCCCTGACACCCAATGTCATGGGAAAGCCCTTTAGATTGGAAAATTCGGTGGGGTGTGTCCATTTTCAGGCTGGATCTGTCTTAAAATCCCTTCTGCTCCATCCCCTGAGCACCCTTGGACGTCGTTGGTGTGGCCTGAGTGTGTCCCTGGCAGAGAAGTCTTGAATGCAAGATTACAGTGCTCACTGGATCTTCAGCACTTCGTACACCCTGACCTAAACCTGCTTCTCTGGTCAGTCCCATTTCCAAACTGCACTGGTCCCAGCTGGAAACTGTCTGGGACTCTTGGGGAAGTCTTGGACCCTAAATTGTTCTGTTTTATTTATCTGTTTTCACAACATCAGCTGATTTCCTTCTCTTCTGGCACTTGGGAGTGTGCAAACACTCACTGAACACAATGGACACAACACTTCACAAAAAGAAGCCAGATTTCTAAATGTATTTATATGCTTGGAACATAAAATTTTATTTTTTATTTTTGATAAAGTATATCTTCAGTTTTGACTTCTGTTCTATACAATAAACAATCTGTAAGGTCCTAATTCTAAACTCTTTAAGGAATACCCTATAACAGACTTCAGGGGAGTTTTAAACAGCAAGTTCCTAATTCTAAACCCTAAGTAACCTTCTATAAACAGACTTCGGGGATGGGAGGTGCTAAACAGCAACCATAAGGTTTTAATTATAAAGTCTAAGTACCATTCTCTGACGGATTTAGGGAGGGGGTCTAAAGAGCAGGGTTGGGTCTGGATGAGGGAAGGGGGGCCCACAATCTGCACCAGGACTGACTGGAATCTGGGGCAGGGAACTGGAGGAAGAGGAGTTGCCAGAGACACCCAGCCCCAAGGAGAGGTGGAGAGACCCCCTGGCAGGATCTGCTGCCTGGAGTGGGAGAGGGATGAGCTGCCTGGTTCCTCCAGGCTGGCAGGTGTGGGGCTCTGCAGGGAAGGGCCCTGCTGGAGCTGGGGATCTACGGACAAGGGGAGTCTCCTCTGAGTCTCCCATTTCCTTCTTTCCTCTCCTGTCCCTCCCGTGCTCTCTGCAGAGAGCAGAGGTGCAGGCACATCCTCATCAGGCCACCGTGCTCCTTCAGGAAAAGGACGAGCTCCTGGGAGCCGTCCTGTCCCTGCCAGCAGGTCCCTTCTGGAAGACACAGCACTGGGAGTCAAATGAAAGGGGCCAAGGGGGGCCTGAGCCCTCTCTGTCTGGGTTTGGCCTCTCCTGGAGGGACTCAGGCCTGGCTGAGGGGCCGAGGCTGCAGGAGGAATCGCTCAGGCTGCCTCTGCCTGGAGTCCCTGGGCTCAGCCCTGTTTCTCTCTGAAGTCTGCACCTCACACGTGGGAAAGCTTCAGTCCTACTTACCAGTCTCAATATGGGAAAATAAATATCCCTTCAATACTGATGGTCTTCATTGCATTTTTGGGTAAGATATCTACAATCAAAGATTTTGAGATCAGTTCTTTTATTACATCTTCAGTGAATGCAGCATCACAGTGCAGTGGATATAAGTTATAATCACTCCATTCACATCACGTCACAAAGGACTGTTTAGTATGAAAAAAGCTGTATTTTCATACCACACCTGTGCTGTCAGGGCTTGGAGGTGACCACTTTGCAGAGGCCTGCCTCGATTCCTCCCTACTGCTGAACTTGACAAAATGTCATTCTATAACTTTCGTTGGGTGATGAAAAAAGGAATTGGAATCTTTTGCAGCCTTCAGGACCACAAGGATGCACCTGAGATACACTACAAATTACCTGAAAGCAATTATTCATTCTCCTGCTTCATTAAGCCATGAGCAAAGCAGGCCTGCCTCAGCTAAGGCTGCTGGTGCCATCTGCCAGTGCTAATGTGTTGCCAAATAATATTTCTGTGGGTTTTACCTTCCTAATGCAGGCTCATTTGCCTTGAAAGATAAATTGTCGTGATTTTTTATTTCCAGCTCTGTAGTACCAGATACCATAAACAGTTTGATATTTTGGTTTCTTTTAACACGTCCAGTGCTGCAAAACCCTACCTTTTTAACTAAAGTATTAGTTGTTTTTTTTAAGTTAAAGAAAGGAGCAGTATGTTATTGGCATTGCACAAAGCCTGTCTTTCCAGGATGCACCATGTGAGCTTCTAAACTTGCTGTGACAATGAAACGACCAGTGGGATTGATCTGGGATACTCCACGATGGTTTGTGTATTGTCACATTTCCTGCCTGAAAAAAAATGCCCTTAAACAGGTTCATTCTGAAAAGCTGTGCTGCAGATTTCTGTGGAATAATTCTAAGTATGAGCAGAGGGTGTTCTGACGCAGGCAGAGCTCTGTGTGTACAGTCACCTCCTTCTAAGCTACAAACATCTTGTAAATGACCTGACATACATTGTTAGGGCTTAGACAAATGATTAAAAGACTACATATCTTTTGGCTATGTATTTCTTTTCTAACTAGATAATGTTTACTGATTTAAGTCTCTAGGAGAGATAGGTCTTTTATGTATTTCTTAAAGCTGCAGGACAAGTCTTTTTCAAAGTTTTCTTTATCCAAAGCTGTGCGTGGTTAAGTAAATTTGAGTTTTATGGTTTTACTGCTGTTCAGAAACTCTTGTCTCCTGCTTATCTTTGGTAATGACAAAGAGAAAAAAACATTTGCCTTTTCACAGGATTGAGGCCAGTTCCTTACAAAAAAAAAAAAACCCTTGTAAATCGCTGTAAGGAAGTTAGATTACAGCAAGCCTCCCTGCCCTGGGCTGGGGGAAGGCGGGATGGGCTCTAAGGTCCTCCCAGACCAACCTGGTGTGATGGCTGAGACTTTAACCCGTGCCTGGGCCCAGACCGGCCTCACTGCAGCTCCACTGCAGCCTCCCAGCCCTGCCAGGGCCCCGAGCACAGGCCCCGCTCCCCCGGCTCTGCGCTCCCCTCGCAGAGCGCTGTTTCCATCGGGCCTCCGAGGCAAAGGGGCCCGCACTGCCCCCGGCTGTGGGGAAAGGGCTCGGGAACCGCGGGGGAAGGACCCGGGGCCGTGGGGAGAAGGGCCGGGGGCAGTGGGGAGAAGGGCCGGGGGCAGTGGGGAGAAGGGCCGGGGGCAGTGGGGAGAAGGGCCGGGGCCGTGGGGAGAAGGGCCGGGGGCAGTGGGGAGAAGGGCCGGGGGCAGTGGGGAGAAGGGCCGGGGGCAGTGGGGAGAAGGGCCGGGG
>VWZF01005410.1:163632-191478 GCA_013396755.1 Sclerurus mexicanus
GCCCGCGAGCCGGGCCCGGCGGTGTCGGCCTTCCCCGGGCCCTGCGCGGTGCCAGCCCTGTCCCCGGGCCCGGCGGTGCCAGCCCTGTCCCCGGGCCCTGCGCGGTGCCCTGTCCCCGCGGTGACTGCACGGCTGCTCGCCGGCGGTGCCCGGGACTGCAGAGCCGTGCGAAGGGGGCACCTGGCTCTCCTTGGCCCCACCGAGCTAAGACAGGAGCCTGGAGGGTCAGGGCCTCTGAGGCCTCTCGCCCTCGTCTCTGCGCTGTTGGGTGACACCAGCGTGCTGTTCAAGGCTCAGCGCTTACCCCCAGCACCGCATGACACACATCAGCCCCAAGTGCCTGGCACTGGCCCCCCTGGGCACGCCCCAGGCACAGCTGGCAGGGCCGGCACTGGCTCTCCCCAGGGCAAAGGCTGGTTGATGCAGTCATGGGTGTCTGTCACACTGTGCTCTTTCTTACCCCGGATCCACCCGGGACTGACTGTCCCTTGGCTGTTCTTGTAGCCAAGGTGAGAAAATAGGTTTCTGGTGTGTTGCCTGACACAAAAGCCACCACGGAAGGACAGAACTGTGAAGGTCTGTGAGCTCATAGGAGCTTCCCCTGGTCAGTTTGCTGAGGTGCTGGGCTGCAGCTCTGGGGGACAGAAGTAGCATTTGTGTGGGCACTGCTAGAAGTGTCTTAGATTTGAATTACTGCCTAAATTTAGGCTGTGTCCAGATGAAGTCTTGAACCGACCTGGGATCAGGTAATGTAGTAATTTATTCTGTGAAGCTCCATTTGCAGCAGGAATGCCCAAGTCCTCCCCAGAGGGAGAAGGAGACCTGAGTGTCTCCTGCTGGGATTGCCAGGTAACCTCTGAGGTGATTCCAGCCCTAGGCCTGGGGTTCTGGGCTTTGTCTCCACTGCAGCCTTGCTTAGGTTGGTCCAGCTCTGCATGTGGGGAAATGCCTTGAAATTGCACAAAAGTTAAACAGCAAACCTGAACTCTGTGCTGCCTCGGTGTTTGTAAGTTATTGAACTTCTCCCAAGGTGCCCAAGCAACTCTGAGGCTTCCAGTCGTGCTTCCCTGCAGCAGTGGTGTCTGCTTCCTTCAAAAAGCATGGGATTATTGGGATTAAGTGTCTTCCTACCCTGAGAAGAACAGCTGTGCACCTCCGGTGTGAAGCTTGCTGGGGAGGTGGGCATGGGGGCAAAGTAATTGCTGTCTGGATGTTTCCTGAGAGGATTTGAAGGCTGTCATTGGGAAAGAAAGGTTTGGAATGCTGAGGTGTCCTGTACGGAACCTCCTCCCCGCTCTGCAGCCCTGCTGTCCCAACTCAGCTTTGATTGGAGCTGGATTTCTCCCAGGCAGGCTGCTGTCCGGGCACTGGGAAGGTATGTGTTTACCCTGAACATCAGCCAGGCCCTGGATGAGCAGAGCTCCCTGCAGCAAATGAAATGACATTCCAGCCTCTGCAGAGGAGGTGGGCAGCTCCCGGAGCCTCCTGCTTGGCATGTGGAGGAGTGGAGCATCCGAGAATCCAAGGCTGTGACCAGGGACTGGGGCTTGGACTTGCCAGGTTTTGAGTAAAAGCCGTGACTGTGACTTCCCTCCCTCCCAGCTCTCCTGCAATAGCCTGGCAGTGCAAAGGCCTGGGTTGGTTTGTGCTGACATGTCTCTTGAATTCGTGGCTCCTAGGGGAGGTGTCTGTACTAGAAACTGTATCGGGAAAAATCTGAGCTTCCATGTTTTCCTGCACGTGTTGTGCCCTTGCCTCGGGCTACAGGGACTGCTGTCATCACTCCCTGCCTACTGCCGTGGAGGGGAACGTGTCAGGCTGAGCCTCTGCTGCGCAGCTGCAGATACAGGCCTGAGAGCGCATCAGAGCCCCTAAATGCTCACCCCTGCTGCCATCAGTGTTCCTGGGACAGTCATTCACCGTGCCCATCAGCTGTGCTTCTACAGCACTGGTAGCAGGCTTGGGTAAAGGCTCCTGAAACCCCATTAGGGCCCCTGGAGAGCCAAGTTCTTCTGTGGGTGAGCACTGTTGAGCACCAGAGTGCTCAGGGTGTGGGAGTGGAGACTGAGGGGTGAGCAGAGGTGTCTTGTATGATGCTGATCTCAGGGCCACCCAGAGCCCTGAGCTGCTGTTAGTGGCTGGTTTCTGAGCCCTGATCTGGTGTGTTCCTTTAGGCTGGATTCGGTGTCAGCCTTCAGGCCTCCCCAAAGCGCGAGCAGTGCTGAAGTGCTCTGTAGCTCTGCTGCTTTGTACCAGGGGCTGTTGCAGGCATGTGGAGACAGCACACCCTACCTCCAGGACTCTGGCTTTCTGGGAATACGAGATAAACTGGAACTAGTTTGTCTGGTTTCCTTTTGGAATCGGCATCGATTGAGAAGGTCTGGGCTGCCATAAGCTGAGCAGGAAGGCAGGGTGTCACAGAGCAGATGAGGTGGACTGGCAGGAGGCGAGTGGGCTGTGCTCAGGTGGGTTATTTGCCTCTGCTTTGGTTTCCCATCCCCACAGTGGGCATCTCCCAATGTTTGAAGGCGGACCTGTGTGAGGAGTGAAGGTGGGTCCCCTGTGCTGAGCTGCTGTGAACACACATGCTGTCTAGTGGGTAATCACATGGACAATAGAGCACCTCAGTCTGGTTTCCTCACCTGTCTCTGAGCCCACGTGCTGCTGTTCCCACCTGCCCTGCCCTCCTCTGTCCCGGGGTGGGGGACTGCACTGTGCCACGGCCTGCAGCCTGCTGAGGGGGCTGAACCAAAGCGGGGGAGCATGGGGATGGCTCTCCTAGATGGCTTTCCAAAGAGCCAGCAGCAGCAGCTCAGCCCCTGGCTCCTCTGCCAAGGTGGTGCTGCTCTGCACAAAGCTGATTAAAGGTCCATTTTATAGATGAGGTGCCTGGGTTTCTGTGCTCAGCCAGTGTAAGCGATACCTGCCTGGTGTTGTGTCTCCAGGCTGGTTTTGTGCCAAGCCTGGGGGTTTCCTCCTTGTTTGCCCCAGCTGAACGCAGGGGGGGAGTAGTCCTGAGATGTGAAGTGCTGATCACTGAGTGAGCTTCTGGGTAAGTCTTGTGCAGGCTGCTGCATGCAAGGAGATTTTGTTTCCTTCCGCAGAAGAGGAGAACCCAGCTGCTTGGGGGGTTGGAAGTGAACCCTGCCAGGCAGGAGAGGAGGGTGTGAGGGGGAGCAGGAGGTATCTGCAGCTCCTTCTGCTCCGAGAGCAGCCCAGGAAAGGCAGAGCAGTGAATTCTGCCCCTGGTTTGGAAGTTCCTGTATTCTGTCGCAGGGACCCTCCTTGTTTCCCCTGTGAGCTGCCTGACCAGAGCTCAGCTGCTGTAATTCCCTGCTGATTTCTTCCAGGGAAGCTCTGTACTGCTGTGGAAGTGTAGCTTGTTCTTCCTGAGTGAAGGGGAGGTGCTTCCCCTTCCTGTTACTCTGCTCTGAGCAGCATGTTGGGGGCACCAGGAGAAAGCTGCTTGCTCAGGGTTTCAGGGCAGGTTCCCATTGTGGAGGTCTCATCTTCAGCCAGGAGCCACCCTAAAGTGGGAAACCAAATGCAGGCTGCTGGCTGTGGTGTAGGTCTGTGGGGTTAATATTTCTTGAACTGGCTGTCAGTGTTGAGGTTCACCTGGGATGGCTGAACTGAACAAGATGTGCTTCCTTGGGAGTGCCTGGTGCGTGGTGGGAATGGCTGGTGGCTGTTCAGCATTTCACACCCATCCCTTAGCTCCCTAAGGCAGCTTCCCCCAAAACCCCTCTCTGATTTTGCCTTCCAGGCTGATCCCCAGCACTGAGCAGCAATGCCCTCAGCCATGGAAGGCCCCGAGGGGGGAGAGGAAGGGGATGTCCTGCGCTATGAGGAAACAGAGGACAACAATGTCAGGTGAGTCCTGTCCTACACCATGGCACAGACACAGCCTTGGGCAGGGCAGGAGCCCTCCCAGGGATCCTTTAGAAGAAGTGAGAGATGCCAATAGATGATTAATCAACTACATGTGCAGTAAAATCTGTTTAATTAAACCCTAATGGAAGGGTGGGAAGGAGGGGAAGGAGCAACTGGCAGGGCTGACAACACAGTTACTTTTTTAGTGGTCACTATCACTGACATTTCACAAACACTGGCCATTTGGCAGTTGTGTTTCTGCCTTCCTGGCCAAGGGAGCTGTTTTTCCATGGCTTGCTGGGCAGGCTTATGTGACAGCAGCTTCTTGTTTTGAAAGATGACTCTAGAGGTGAACCCCTCTCTGAGGAGCCGCCTCTTGCTTTGCAGAATAACCACAGGTCTAGGCAAGAATATTTTTTAGGAGGTTAGTTCCAAAATCAAGCTCACACACATTCTCTGAAAGCCACAGATTCAGACCTGGAAAATGGGAAGGGTGAATAGGGTGCTTCCCAGAAGACCTAGGGGGGCTGGTTGACTTCTTTGACTTGACAGGCTCAGCTTCATGAGAAGTTAATGTTTCCTGGTTCTCCTGACACACTCAGTGGGTCTGGGGTGTTCAAAGTCTCTCTTCCAGCCAACACAAATGTGCTGCCTGTAAGAAAGTAGTGATAAAACCATAAGGTGCACTTTGGCACGATTTGAGTGGATGTGTTGATACTGTACCAACCTCCAGGCACGTGCAGTGACTGTCGCCACAAATCATAGATTTTAATGTTTGGGTTTTTTTTAAAAAGACACCTTGTGCAAACTTGCAAAACCAGTGTAATTCAGGAAAATAAACTTTTTAAGTGTGTTCTTGCCCTGTTTTGCCATTCAGCTCTCATCTCTTCTGCAACAGTTGGGAAGGCTGGGGACCTGCCTGTGCATTGATCTGCTCCCTCCTAAGCTGCTCTCCAGCGTGACTGGAGGTTGCCACCAATGCTCCTGTGCCCTTTAGCCTGCTCTGGAAGCTGTTCTTACGTGTTCAAGGCTTCCTTGTGTGGGGTAGCTGGGGTCACATGGATGAGAAACAAAAGCAGGGGTGCAGGGATCAGAGGATCCTTGGCAGTTGCTTCAGCCTGTCATAATAAACCCCAGTTCGACCTGTGGGGTGGCCTGAGGTTGTGCCTTCTCCAGTGTGAGGCTGGGATGGTGGGGAGTGAGGGGGACCCCTCCGGCCACAGCAGGGACAAAGCCTTGCTGTGTGTGGAAATGGGGTGCAGGGACTCTGCCTGTCCCCGCAGCCCCACGGACCTGTCGGAGCTGCTGAAGGAGGGCACGAAGGAAGCCCACGACCGTGCGGAGAACACTCAGTTCGTCAAGGACTTCCTGAAGGGCCGCATCAAGAAGGAGCTCTTTAAGGTGAGTGTCGCTTTGCCCCTTGATGTGATGCAGAGCCCCACAGCCCTTGGGGGGTGGTCTGGGGGCAGATAGAGCAGAGCCTCTGCTCCTTCCAGCAGTACCCGCCTGGTTCCCGCTCCCCAGGCTGGTTTTGTGTTGAGAGTGGGGATTTCCTCCTTGTGTGCCCCAAGTGCAGGCAGGAGGGAGCAGCCCTGAGGTGTGATGTGCTGGGCCAGGGAGCAGCCCTGAGGTGTGATGTGCTGGGCCAGGGAGCAGCTTCTCACCCGAGCTGTGCTTTGTCTGTAGTTGGCTACCGTGGCACTGCACTTCACCTACTCTGCCCTGGAGGAGGAGATGGATCGCAACAAGGACAACCCAGTGTTTGCTCCGCTGTATTTCCCCATGGAGCTCCACCGCAGGGAAGCACTGGCCAAAGACCTTAGATATTTCTATGGAGAAGACTGGAAGGAGAAGATCCAGTGTTCAGAGGCAACTCAGCAATATGTGGACAGAATCCATCACGTGGGACAGCACGAGCCAGAGCTGCTGGTGGCTCACGCTTACACACGCTACATGGGGGACCTCTCAGGTGGCCAAGTGCTGAAGAAGGTGGCCCAGAGGGCCCTGAAGTTGCCCAGTACGGAGGAAGGGATCCAGTTCTACGTGTTTGACAATGTTTCCAATGCACAGCAGTTCAAGCAGCTTTACAGGGCAAGGATGAATGCTCTGGACTTGGACAAGAACACCAAGGAAAGGATCGTGGAAGAGGCCAACAGAGCCTTCAGATTTAACATGCAGGTACTAAACAAACCCCTCGAGCTCCTGTGTGTGCAGGTGCTGCTGCTTTTTGGGTCTGATCCAGGCTCACCCAGGCAGTAGTTTGGGGCTGAGACCACCACAGCCCTTCCATCTTGTGGGGTTGGGATTCCACTCTCAATAGCTGCTCCATTAGCTTCTGGAGCTGGTGTTGGGCAGGAATTCCTCCCATGTTCCAAAACGACAGCTGAGCCTTTGATTGGGGCAAAATTAATTGGACTTGAAGATTCCTGTGGGCTGTGTGGCTCTGAAGCAGTGGTGGGAGGAAAGCTCTCCCTCTGAGACAGCCTCAAACAGTTTGAGTGTGTTGCACCACAGTGGTGACAATTCATCTCCTGTCTCAGGTCTGACGTGTTGCCCTGTGACCAAAAATGTCTGTCTGGAACTCCTTGTTCCTCCCACAGCATTTGCCTTTCATCACACCTGACTGAGCTGCCACTTGCTTCAGGGGGCTGAACACAGACTCTGCTACTGGAAGGGAGTTTTGATCTGTGCTTGTTGCTGTTTGATGTGGTTTATACTGGTCGGGAATGTGTTGAGATGTGGTCGGCTCCGTTATCAGGATCCTTATGGAATCCCCTGGCAGCAGAGCTGAGCGGTCTCCAGCAGGGTGGTGCTGCCATGCTCCTGGCTCCTCTTGGGATGGGCTGTGCCCTTCTGGAGCTGTGCCACCTGCCGGGTGTCACTGGGAGGCGCTCCCCAAGGAGCCTGTGGGGAGGGAGGCTGGAATGGGGCTTGCCTGTCCTGCAGGTGATGTGGGATGAGCTGTGCCTGCCTCACGGGCTCGCTGTGACCCCCTGCAGGTGTTCGATGAGCTGGACAAGATCGGCAGGTCCCTGGCAGAAGAAGCCCAGGACGGAGGGTTTCCCGTGCACGACGGAAAGGGCGACATCCGCAAATGCCCGTACTACGCCAACAAACCGGGTAGGTGGTGGCAGGGAGAGCTGCCAGGGGCATGTGGCACAGGTGGCACAGGGCTGGCAGCACTAACAGCACTTTCTGTGTCCTGACAGGCATGGCAGGGCCCGGCTGCCCCTTCCATGCTGCCGTGGGCCTGGCCAGGCAGCCCATGGTGCAGCTGCTGCTGGCGGCCTGTGTGGCAGTGGCAGCAGGAGCTGCAGCCTGGTACATGCTGTGAGTGGCACAGCGCGGGGGTGAGAGAGGAGACCTGCCCTGTCTGTCTGCAGACCCTTCCCTTGCTGGTGGTGAGTTGGCTGCGGAGCTGGAGTGAGGAAATAAACAGGAACCCTGTGGGACTGCCCAAGTCTCCTTGCACACCGCTGTAACACGATGTCTTTTGCTGACTGGTGCCCAGGACTGGTCCGTGTGAGGGGGTGAGGATTCCACAGCAGCACTGCCTTGCCCTGCCCAGGCTGGGGCAGCTTTTAAGGCTAGAGATGTCCTGTCCTGTCCTGGCAAAGGCTTCATGTGCTTGGCTTTTCATCTCCATCCCCGGAGCAGTGTCTGCAGGGGGTTTCCTGCCCTGGGCTGCACCCCCAGAATGTGTCATCAGCTTCTTCAGCAAAGAGCACTTGCTTTCCTACCCTGAGGAGCTGAGGCTGTGCTGTGGGGCTGTTAGCTCAGAGGAGTGTCCTGTCAGGTGCTGAGTCCTGGGGACCAAGTCTGACTTCTGGTGGGGTGGGAGCCAGGACCACGAGGGGGTGTGGAGGTGACAGATGTGTATTGTGCAACTTTGGGGTTGAGGGCTGGTTGTTGGTTATTTTTCCCGAAGCCTTGACTGGAATAAAAAGTTGCAATGCTGTAGCTGGGGAAAGCCAAAAGCACATCACTGGGAGAATAGGGGAGGCTGGGGAGGGGATTAATGGGGAGAGGGAAGTGGGTCCAGATCCCCACACTGTTGTACTTGTGTGTGACTCAAGCAGTCCCTGAGAAACTCCTGCCCTTGCACCCCGCTGTCCCTGGGGTCTCCCCCGTTGCTGTGGGGAAGGGACTGTCCTGCTGGGGTAGGGATGCTGCTGCTCTTCCTCCAGTGCTTGGAACTGCTGTACCCCCACCCGGCCCTCCTCCTCATCCTCAGCTCCCCTGCAGGCAGCTCTGCTGTGGATTTTGAGCAGAAGACAAGACAAGACATAAGTGAGTTCCGGGTCTGTTATTTATTTACGTAAAAACACTGACTAGTGCCACAGTTCCCCCCTGGGCAAACAGCAGCTGCCTGTGCAGGTGGGCCATGTCTGCAGCCCTGGCTACTGAGAGACCTGCCCCTACTCTGCTCTGGGCCAGGGGAGGAGCAGCCCCCAGAGGCTGACCACGGCTCCCAGGCTCTCTTGCCCTTGCCTGTGAAGGTGCTGCTGGCAGCTCCAGCCGCTGCCTGCTTGCCCCCTTCCTTCACCTCCACCGACGTGAGCTAAAAACACCCCTTCCCTTCCACCCACATGCAAGGAGGACCCTGGGGGGCACTGCAGGCTGGGCACCCGCAGGCCCTGCCAGGCTCAGGGCAGGGCTCTGGAGCTGCGGCCTGGGAACAAACTCCTCTACTCTAGTGCTGGCAGGCAGCGACATGCCGGGTGTGGTTCTGGCTGTGGGGCTGCCGGGCTGTCCCTGCCCCACAGCGGGGGCTGCAGGGGGCACATGCAGCTGGAGCAGCCCGGGGGCAGGACGGAGGTGCTGAGCGAGGGTGCAGTGCTGCTGCCAGCCCCACCCCACGCTCAAGGGCAGCTCTGCCTCTCCTTGGGAAGGGGCTTTGCCAATGGGCTGGAGGGGGCCACGAACGACCCTGTGCCACCACCCCCTGAGCCCCTTCCTGAAAGTGCCACAAGGGCTGTGCTACATCCCCTGAGTGTGCCATGGGCTGCTTGGGCCCCCCCTCTCCTCCTGGGCTCCCTGTGGCTGCAGCCCATCCCATCAGCCGGGCACCCCCAGCGCGGGGGGACTGGGGTGGGCACCCCCAGCAGCTGCTGCTCTTCCCGGGGCCGCCCCAGGCGGGAGGGGCCTCGCTCACACCCTGGAGCACCATGGGGTGCAGAGCGATGCCCCCACTCCTACAGGGCAGCCCATCTGGGGGCTAGGCCCACCTCCCCTGTGCCCCAGCATCGCCCACCCAACCATTCCCAGTGAGGACCAGAGCTCGGGGCGGGTGGAGGCAGCTCTGAGCGGGAGGGAGCTGGGGAGAACACGCACACAGCACCGGCGGGGAAGCGAGGGAGCGATGCGCACACGGAGACTCGGACGGCAGCGGGACAGGGGCCGGTGTCATTCCAGTGGCTCGGGCTCCCAGGGTGCTGTTAGCACATGCGCTTGTACGTGTAGATGTAGGCCTTGCAGTTGGGACACGTGTGCGTCACATCCTTGAAGTCATCGAACAGGCAGGGGATGAGGCAGCAGCAGAGATCGCACCTGGAGCATGGGAAGAGAAGCAGAGAGCAGTGAGCTCAGGTAGCCCCTGTCACCCTAAGAACCCCTCTGATGTCCCAGTACCACCCCCACGTTGAGACCCCAGCCCTGCCCAACCAAGCTCAGCCAAGGCCACCAGGGCTGAGCCCAGCATGAGGCCCCAGCTCCCCCTGCAGCACCTACCCCACGAAGCAGCAGAAGAAGCCAAGAAGGAAGCTCATGAGCCCAATCTCGTAGGAGATCTTGGTGGTGATGGCCTGCTGGCAGTGGGGACACACCGTCTGCACGGGAGCACCCTGGAAGATCTCTCCCTGCAGCACTGTCACCGTGGTGGCAGCTCCGGGCGGGACGAGCACGGTCGCCGTGTGGCCGCCGGGAGAGGGGTAGTGGCCTGGGGCAGGGTAGTAGCCCATGGGGGGGTGAGGGCCTGTGGGTGGGTAGAACCCCCCTGTGAATGAGAAACACACGCAGGTGAGACAGGTGAGCATCTTTATGCATGGCAGAGAGGCAGATCCTCACGGGGAGGCCCCATCCTGCTGCTGCACCACCGCCTGAGGTACAGACTCGGGGCCAACCCTGCTGCAGGCACCGTGCCCCCTGCCCCAAACTCAGGAGCCTTGCTGCGAGCCCCCCACGGCAGCCCCAGCCCTCCCTCGTGTGCCCCCCCAGGGCACCAGGGCCACGTCCTGCCGCCCACCCCCGGCCCCTGCATCCCCNGAGGGGGGATGGGAACCCCCTGGGGCTGTCCCACAACTGGGGTGACACCCTCTGGAAGGAAACACAGAGTCAGCGGCCTGGGAGGCAGCAGAGCTGGGCGGGAGAGGGGGGCCTGGCTGTGTGCTCTGGGGGTTGGTCCCAGCAGGGAAGGGAGACACAGGAGGTGGGGGGGCACCCCCTTAAGCCTCATCCTCTGGGCCACAAGAAGCCAAACTCGCCCCACCTCACCCACAGCAGCGCCAGGCTTTGAGCTGGGAGTGCTCCCTGCTCCCATCACTGCCCCTGGGACCTCACCCGAGGGTGACATGGGGACAGAGGGAGCTGGGCATTGCCCCACCCTCCCCAGCACGCTGTGCCCTGCAGGGCAGAACTGCGAGGGGAGGCCACGGCCAGGGCACTCCCAGGGAATCCACACCTGCTTGGCTCCTGTCTGCTTGACAAGGTCAGCACAACACCCCGAGCAGCCGGGCCCACCCGCAGTACCTGGA
Organism: Sclerurus mexicanus; assembly: GCA_013396755.1. Lineage (NCBI taxonomy): Eukaryota > Metazoa > Chordata > Aves > Passeriformes > Furnariidae > Sclerurus > Sclerurus mexicanus. The sequence continues at coordinate 174,258 of VWZF01005410.1, forward strand.
GCAGAGGGGGGGCCGTGCTTCTCCTCTATCAGCGGCGCCGAGGGGCCCCCCGGGTAGGGTGGGGGGGGGTCGTTGGACATGGCTCAGGGTGGCCCTGCAAGGACAGAAACCTTTGGCGCAAAGCACTTGGGGAAGGAGGTGACAAGTAACAGGAGGGGACAGGGCTGGTGCCACCGCTGCACTGGCCTCAGCACCCACCCTGGGCAGACCCAGGGGTCTGGACAGGCAGCAGGTCCAAGGTGTGACATTCTCTCCCTGGCTCCGCAGGCCCACACCTGATGAACTGCAGCTCCCAGGGGTGGCTCTGGGCTGCGTGGGCAGTGCCAGGCCGGCACCTGCTCTGCCAAGTGCCCCGGCTGCAGTGTTGGGGTACTGAAGGTGGGCAGCAGCTGCCCACAGCCCCCCAACTCCACCCACAGTGACACACAACACTGTGCCTCAGGGGGTGGCAGGACCCCTCGAGCCTGAAGCACAAACCTCAGAGGTGGAGGGTGCAAACCCACAGAGCATCTCTCAATAAATCTGTAAACAAGTCCAGTGAGTTAAGGTGAGGAACATCTGTAAGAGCTGGGGTTGTTATTTACAGGGGGTACAATGTACCTGTCCTCTCCTCGCAGCAAGAGCTCAGAGGCCTTGACAGAGCTGAGGGAAGCAGTTCCTCTAAGCAGGGTAGTTTGGGAGCTGGCTTCTCCCCCTGGATCTGTGCAAAAGGAGAGAAAGGGTTACAGACAGGGAGAAGAATTACAGCCACCACATCAAACCCCCTGGGAAGGGCCTCCCCAGGTGCCCCCTCGATGACCAGCACGAGGCTCCGTGTCCTGGGCAAGTGGCAAACACGCTTCGAGATCCGAGGAAGCGCAACAACATCAGGAAACCCGACTTCCCTGTTTACTCTGGCTCGCTCATGAAGTGACTAAATTGGGAAACACAAGCGAGAGGCTGCTCCCTTGGTGCTTGGGATGGGACGGCTGCCATCCGGGTGGCACAGGGTGACACAGCTGGCCGTGCCCGGGGTGCGTGCTGGGAGCTCCCCGAGCCCTCCACCCGAAAGGGCCAGGAGCAAACGTGACCCTGCTTGTCCCGTTTGCTGGCACCAGTGCCACGTGCCAGGCAACCTGCCCGAGCACACCAACCTGCGTGGCACGGCACGGCACGAGCCTCCACGGGCACCGGGCCAGGCTGCCAGTGCTGCCCCAGCCCTGCATTGCAGGTGTGCCCAGAGATGTGCCCGTGGGGCACAGCCACCTCCACACCTCCACCTGCCGGGTCAAGTGGAGCCTTGGCAAGCACGTAAGGAAGATCCATTCCTCCCTCACCTGCCTGGCTTTGCTCTATTCCACTCCTTTTTGCCAGTTCACACTCCCTGCCTCCCAGCAGCCTCCTGCAAGGCAGCAGTAGATCTAAGGAGGTCACCAGTCCACGGAGCACCATCACCCAGTGCTGGTAAAGGAGGAGCACCATCACCTGTTGCTGCTCATGGAGCAGCACAGTGATCCCCCCAGGAGCTGAGTCAATTCCTGACAGGCACAGGGTCTGCCCTGGATGTCCACATTTACTGACTAATATTTCTCCCCTGACGCCTGAAACTGTGGTGCAGCCGTGCAGTCTCAAAGTGTGACCCTGGGACAGCTGGGGGTTATCTTCCTCCCACTTCTCTCTCCCAAATCTTCCTTAGGAGCCCGGGGAAGGAGAGCTGCCATGGCAGAGAGCGCTTCCAGGCGCACTGCAGAGCCTGCCTTCTCCTTCAGTGACCTACAAAGCTGCAAACTGGGCCGTGCTCCTTTTAGCTCACTGGGGATGGGAAGAAAAGAAGGACTTCAGTCTTCCAAAAGTGGCCAAACAGCCCACCCTGCACACCCAGACCTTCCTGTGCCTGCAGGAGTCCTGGGTGAGCCCAGCCCAGCTGGAGAACCCCAGGGTCCTTACCTGGGGACACCAGCCTGCTGGGGAGCTTTCCTGGCCCCCAGAGGCCAGCTGAGCCCAGTGCCTTTCAAAGGTGACAGATCTCCTCCCTTTCCCACTCAGAGGCGACTTTCCCATAATGTAACATCTTTCAACACTCCCCAGCTTCACTCCCCCCATCAAAGCAGCTGGCAAGAAAACACAGGAGAGGAGGAGACCCACCCATATGCTCCAGAAACACCCACCAGACGAAGCCACAGCCCCAGACCCAGCCACCAATTAATCCTGCCGCCCTGACCAACAAGGAATGACATCCACATGGGCAATGGCCTGTGGGTCTCAGAGCCACACGTGCTGGGATGAAGGAAGCTGTGGGATGCAGGGCTGTTCTGCTCATTCTTGGCAGGCTCAGTCTCTCCTAAAGCAATATTCTGCTTATTAAGAGAGATCTGTAAAGAGCAAGATGTTGGCTGTGTGCCCTTCCCAGGAGGAAAAGAAAAGCCTGTTGCTTTTAAGCCTCTTAGAAGCTGTTTCTCCTGTGCTTTCTTTCATCTTAATGCAAGCAGCACAAACCTGTTTCCGACAGAGAGCTCCGTGGGAAACCGGAGGGCACACGGCTTCCCCAGGGCATCCCTCACCACCCTGGCATGGACAGCCCTCCAGTGCTCCAAGACTACCAGCCTTAAAGCCAGGATCTGGTGGAACCACCATTGTCTAGTGCAGGCCCTTTGGAGCAAGGATGCATTGCAACACCCTGAGACTCAAAAGGAGTTGGTTACCAGTAGGAGGATGGAGAGAGGAGATGCTGTTTCCAGCTAAAAATGGAGATTAACTCTTCTCAACTGGAGAACAGCTTTCACTGGCTCCTCCACTGCAAACTAACTACAGAGGATAAAACCACCACGGAATCATTGCAAACACTGCTCCTGTTAAACACAGAAGACATGCAAATCCCCCACAGGCTGGAGATGTGCTAAAGAAAATTTAAGGATTCCCATTAACCTGCTGGGGCACAGCAGTGCCAGGCACAACCAGGACAGCACAGCTCCATCACAGGCCCCAGGCAGAAAGGGCTTGTCCCACCCTGGCCCTGACCTTCATCCCTGGGTCCTCCCCTGGCTCTGTGCTCCCTGGTCAGTTTAGGGTCTCATTCCAGGCAGCTTTTGGGTGAGAAGAACAAACTCATGGCAAAAGATCTCGAGATCCCCCAGACTGGGGCAAAACTCCCAGCCCCAAGAGGTCTGTCTGAGGTCTCTCTACGCAGCAAGCACAGTCTGAGAACCGGTGGGGCAGACACAGCCCTGCCTGTGGAAACACAAGGCCTTCTAAACCACCTCCTTCCCGTGCTCAGCAACTCTGGATCAAGTTAGTGAGGGATTACAGAATTCCCAAATGGTTTGGGTTGGAAGGGACCTTAAAGCCCACCTGATTCCACGCCCTGCCATGGGCAGGGACACCTTCCACCAGCCCAGGGTGCTCCAGGCCCTGTCCAACCTGGCCTTGGACACTTCCAGGGATCCAGGGGCAGCCACAGCTTCTCTGGGCACCCTGTGCCAGGGCCCGCCCACCCTCACAGCCAAGAATTCCTTCCCCATATCCCACCTAACCCTGCCCTCTGGGAATAGGAAACCATTCCCCTTGTCCTGTCCCTCCAGCCCCTTGTCCGATGGATATCAATCAATATTCCAAAGCTCCTGGCTCCCATTACTGGCACATCCAAAACTGGTGCCACAAAGCTCTCCCAGCGCAGCTGTGAGAGGAGCTGATGTGTTGGGTCCAGTGTGCCCTGCTGACCGCACTTCCCTCTGTTGTATCACTCTGGAAACAGCTTGGGATTCAAACATGGCAAGAGGAAAGGTCCATCTGACCTGGGCTCCACACAGCTATGATGGGCGCCACTTGTCAAAACCAGCTGGTGAGCAGTGGAACCAGCAGACATCGTGCCAGCGGAACAGGTCCCAGCACCACAAAACAGATAATGCCACCAAGAGGACGCCCACAGCTAATTCCTGCACTGCTTGGAGACCCAAAGATGTAGTCTGGTAACACCGTTCTGCCCAGGCAGCAGCTGTTTGTGCTTCAGGCTGCTGAAATCTCCCCGGGTGAGACAGACCTGCCAAGGGCAGAGCAGAGGCTGGCAGGTCCAACTCACGTGCAAGCCCTGATGGTGCAGCTCTGAGTCAGCCTGCCTCCCACCAGCAGAAACACTCTGTGCTGTCCCTGCTCCTCCTGCACTTGGTAACTCAGACCCACAGAGATGTGGCTGTGTTTTCTCTCCAGCAGCAGTGGCTCGAGTCACAGAGACAGAAAGCAGCGTCTGTTCATCCTCAGCCATGTTCGGTGACACCGGCACTTCAAAAGCTGCTGCTGCTGCACAGTTTTGAAACTCTTCCTCCACACACACACACAAAAATCACTTCTGATATTTAGAAAAGCTAAAAAACCTCACTAAAATTCAATGAATAAATAAGAGAAAAGGATATGAGCGCTTTCAGGTTCATTGCACATCAAACAGATGCAGATTCCAGCTTCCAGGCTTTTGTAAATACAGCTTTAAAAGCCAAAGGTGCTGGGCTCCTCCACTGAGCCCAGCCTCCCTCCTTTAGATACAGGAACAGCAGTTCTGGCCACCACTATCCCAGCTTTCCTGGCCCCAGGAATGCTACCTGTGTGCCAGTTCCAGAAACTGGGAAATACAGAGACACAAAAGGCAGAGGGGGGTGTGAGGTATGAGAACAAAAGGCAGAGCAGATGCTGGCAAAGTGTCATTTCATGAAAGCCAGTTTTCCTTCCAAGGGGCTCTGGGGGTGGCAAGGAGGGACAACCCTGATCCCTGCAATCCCAATCTCCCTCCTCCACAACAGCATTTCTGAGCAGCACCTCCAAACCCAGCCTGGAGCTGTGTGTTCCCTGTGCCCAGAGCAGACTGAGATGTCCCCTCTCCATTCCCAGTTCCCTGTGTTTCCTGTGCCCAGGGCACACACAGATGTCTCCTCTCCATGCCCAGTTCCCTGTGCCCATGGTACACCAGGATGTCCCCTCTCCATGCCCAGTTCCCTGTGCCCATGGCACACTGGGATATTCCCCTCTCCATGCCCAGTTCCCTGTGCCCATGGCACACCAGGATGTCCCCTCTCCATGCCCAGTTCCCTGTGCCCATGGCACACTGGGATATTCCCCCTGCATGCCCAGTTCCCTGTGCCCATGGCACACTGGGATATTCCCCCTGCATGCCCAGTTCCCTGTGCCCATGACACACCAGTATGTCCCCTCTCCATGCCCAGCTCCCTGTGCCCATGGCACACCGGCCTGTGCCCTCTCCCTGCACAGGGCCACTCACACACAGCTCCCCGGGATGTGGCTCAGCTGCCCCTGCTCCTGAACGCACCACACACAATCCCACCGGCCAGCTCTTACCTTCAAGGGGCAGACAGCAACAATTGCTGCTGAACAAGCAGTATCACTGCCTACTTCGGCCTGCTTTTCATGTGGAACAACAAAAAGATGTTTCCCCTGCGAGCGAGCCAAACTTCCCCCTCAGCCCTGCCTCTTCCCATGCGCATTTGCTGCCTCCAGTCCGCACCACCGCCAGGAGGGGAGGCACAAACAGCACACGGCGCTTCAGGCTCCTCCACAAAGAGGATGCAATGCCTGGCCGTGTCCCCGCTGCTAACCCTGGCAGCGGCTCCTTAACTCATCCTGGTCCTGGGCAAGGCAGCAAGAGGGCGCATTGCCTGCGAGGCTCCGCTGGAAGCGGAAACCCTCGGCGAGGAGTGAAGGACGAAAGGAAAGCTCTGCTCTTTCTCCGAGCGGCTCAGCTGCGTTTTCCCACGGCAAAGTCGCTGCCAGGGAGCGCAGACCCACCGTGCAGGAGGAGCCGCGCTGCTCCCGGATTCCTGCCGCGGCTGTGCGCTAAGGATTCGGCTGCGGGAAACGCTGCTTCCAGCAGGGTCAGCCTGTTCCTTGCGGGAGGGGATGGAGGGCTCAGCCGGCGAGGCGGGGCAGCAGCGCTGCCTTAACACAAAGGGCTGCTAGAGGAGAAGGTCATTCACCGTCCAGTCCGGGTATGTCAGAGCCCCTGCTCTGCCCCGCAGCGTGGGAAGGTCCGGAGGAGCACCCCGGTTACCTGGGAACCTCGGGCATGATGTCTGACCTTCCGTGTGCCACCGCCACCACCCAGCAGGCAAGGCGAGATCCTCGCTGGGAGCCGGGTGCTGTATCCAAAGCAAGATTTCTCAGGGCATTAAATCCAAAGCACAAGCAGATAATCTCCACGGCGCGGCCCCGGCTCAGCTGTCCTCGGCCAGAGATTCAAATTCCGGCTTCACGCAGCTCCTCTGCAATGATATCAGGGAAAGCAGACACAAAATCCCCCCCGTGCTTAAGGCAAGGAGGGTTTATCTGCGACACCCACAAAGGGTTACGTGCGGGAGGAGCGCCTGCAGGACCCGCTGCTGCCTCTGGGATTGTCTCCAGTGCTCTTCCCCTCCGGAGGAGCTGACCAAGCGCTGTTGGCTTTCCACACCGGGGCTGCAGAAACAGCCTTGCCAGGACCTGCTTACCCTGAACATTTAAAGCAAAACCAGCCCAAATGAAAAGAACAACTGGGGTGGTTCTTCTTTGCGGTGGGCTCCCAGGCTGTGGCACCCGGCTGTGGGAGGCACCACATCCAGCAGAGACAGCCCACAGGAGCCGAGAGAGGTGGCAAGGGAGTCTGTGACCAGCCAGGAGAGGCCATAAAATCGCAGAATCATAGAACTGTCAATGCTGGAAGAGGCTTTTAAGGTCATCCAGTCTAGCCATCCACCCAGCACTACCACTGTACCCCCTAAACCATGACCCCACTTTTCAGAACTTACACATGCAGAGGCACTGGGGAAGGCTCAGGTGTGCACAGAACTCGCTGCACCACCAGGGCAGCTGAACTCGGCTCCCAAAGACAGTCTGCTGCACTTGGAGCAAGCCAGGCTGTCCCACAGGCTGCTCCTGGCCCAGGAAAACACTCTCCCCCACTCAGGAGTGCTCACTGCTCAGAACCTTCCAGCTGCCTGTGAGAAGACAGGCTGCAATACACCAGGTGTTCTCAGGGATGTGATTAAAAACAGCATTAAAGCCAAAGCTGAGTTGCTCTGCATCCTAGAAATCTGCTCCAGAGAAAAGAGGGTGCTGCCAGCCAAATCCCTGGGGAACCTGAGAGCTCTTCCATGAGACTTTCACTGGAGTTCATGAAGAATCCAACCTAACGCTTGATAACATCCACGGGAAAGCACCCAGTGATACCAGCAGCTGTTGCCTCCAGTCCTTGTATCTACTTAATTTCCCCTCTGAGAGGACACATCCTGCATTACATCATCCCTTTGATATCTGGTTAATAGTGGTAACAACACAACCTGACGGGACTAGAGCAACTAAAGCCCAGATCCACTCCAACACTGCTGTCCTAACATAACACCAAACTTACATGTGGCACAAGACTGGCTGTCCATCTAAACAAGCAAACAAAAATACCCCAGCTCAAGAAGCTTAAAGAGCAAGCAGGAGGTCAGGGAGAAGCTCTGCAGTTCCTTGCATTAAGGACAGTCACGGATCCGAGCTCACCTCTGATGACAGCCCGTAACAGAGGCTTAAGGATGAGTTAGGAAGGTAGAATGACCCCCCTGTCAGTCCCTCCCACTCCCATCACTCAGGTTTTGGGAGACTGGGCAACACGCAGTTTCTCCATGGACCACCCCAAGTTCTTCCCAGCCCTCCAGGTCGTGGCAGTGGTGAGTCCTGCTCTTCAGTGACCTGCCCAAAAAAGCATCTCCTGCTGTCAGAGTCTGCTGCCTCCCCTTCCAGGGGCACCTCCCAGCTCTGCAAAAGGAAGGTGAGCACACACTGATTACCCACTACATCCCACAGCTCAGCTCAGGACCTTAGAGATTTCCTCCCCAAAACGAAACTAAAAATATTTTGTTTCTTTATGCGCTCATTTTAGCATTTCTGCCTCCTTCTACAGACTTTTTTTAGAGAAAGTCAAATAACACAGCTACATCATTGCTGAATCAAACTGAGTAGACGTGTGACTTCCACTAAATAACACAGTGAGCTCCAAGGGAGGAGGAAATTAGACTCAGAGAGAATCAGCACTTTTACATTTCAGCTTCAGAATTAATCAGAGCCCAAAAGCCTATTCAGAATTCCCTTGCAGATTTTGCAACACAGGGAAATAATTTTGAATACACTGGTGGTGATTCCAGATCCGTTTTCCTTTCAAGTGATGTAGAAAACACATGTCATGGAACTGATGTTTTCTTATCCAAGGAGAGCACCAGCTCACTGTAGGACTGACTCCAGTCCCCAACAACATTAGCATTTCCCATCCTCACAGATGCCCCTGCCTTGGCGCCAGGGAATCTGCTGACATTCAGATTTAACAGGTACAGTGTCACCTTGCACTGGGTTTCTGAGGACTAGTGTGAAGTGCTCTGTCACTCAATTTTATGCAAGCCCACAGCTCACTCTTCGCAAGGTTTGGGGTTAAGCAGGAGCGTGTGTGGAAGGGCTGGGATCTTTCCTGAGTCCTACTGCCAACAAGGAGAACCCATGTGCATCCAGAGACACATGCATTGGAGGAACTTCTCCATGCTGAGGCCACTTGTATTACCACACTCACCTTCTTGCTCCCATAGACCTTCCTATTTCCAGACTGGGACCACTCTCAGGGTGGCCCAGGGCCACCAGTGTGGGGCTGGCTCATCTTGTGGCATTTTGACTGGAGGAAGGTGTCCTGCACCCAAACCCAGCTCATTTGGGCTTCTCAAAGACAGATGACAATGTCCCAGCTCATACAGGGGAAAACCCCTGGATTAATGAGCAGGCACTGAGTGTGCCCAGTGCTGGGCACCCCTGAGTCACACACAGCTCCTGCCATTCCCAGTTCTCCCTCCAGTTCCCACCAGACTCAGCTAGTCCACACTGACTTCCCAGGTCAGGAAAGTCATTTTCCCTCCCAGGCATTTCATGACTGTGGTCTCAGTTTGCAGCACCAGTTCCTGCCAACTCCTCCACAACCCCTTTCCCAGAACTCCCATATAATGACCTGCTACGTATCTGCCCCTCACGTCACCCAAGAGCTGCTCCACCTGAGCTTGACTTGCCACCACTGCTCAGTTGGAGGCAGCACAGCTGTCCTACCAGGGGGACAATGGGGACATGTCTCTCCTCTGAAACGTAAGCAGGTCTGACAAGAACACAGGACACAGCCAGACCTGCAATCAGGCACACGGAGCTGTATTCCCTCTGAAAACAAGGAGGAAGGAAGAGAGGGGATGTCCTCGTGCCTCTCCAGGCACCACCCCAGTCTGGCACGTGAGGGACATCACCTGGATATGAGTTGTGCCAACTTCAGAATGTGGACAAAGCCAGCAGGAGACCTCTTACTGGACTGGAAGCACCCCTAACACACATCAACACACCTTCTCAAGTCCCTGCTCTAGGCTTTTCCAAACCCTTTCTCTGTGAGGCAACACCTCACTGCTTTGCTGTTCCATGGAAAGCAGGGCTGGTGAGAGGGTCTGGAACAGTCTAGAGGCCAGGTCACTGCTCTCACAGCAGGGCATGGGACTGGGGAACATTCAAGCCCATAATACCAGGATGCCCTCAGGGCAGGTAAATAGCTCAGCTGCTCCAGAGGATTCAGGGCTGAAATCCTCTCCTGAGCCTGAGCAAGACAGAGCAGCTGCCACAGTTACGACATGACACGAAACAAGCTGGGAACTATTTTCTCTCTCATCGGAATAGCCCAGCAGGCAACTCCAAAGTGAGCTCCCACCATCCCAAATCACGGCAAGGAGGGAGTCTGAAAGGCTAAAACAGCACCGCCTGTGGCAGCCACGGACTTTGGGGGAATCTCCATTCGCAAAACACAGATATGCTCCCAATGACGCCTCTGTGGAAGAGCTGCAACAAGCCCAGGGGAAGAGCTGGTATTTAACAGCAGTGGGAATGGTCCCTGGTTCCAGCTTCAGTCTCGTGCTCAAAGACTAAGTGAAGATTTTGGAGGAGCTGAACGGTCCCAGCAGCACAGACAGGAAGGGCAGGCTGAGCCTCCCACACAGACCCAGCCTCCTGTGAGCACCTCCTGATGCAGCACAAAGCAGAATAAAGGCATTAAGGTAATCAGAAGACAAACTGGACAGGTCTCCAAGAAAAGGGCAGCACGCACACACCAGCAGCAGCTCTTTATCCAGTGGGCAGCTAAAAATACAAACACAAAAGAGTGGGCAGTGCGTGGAAATTCCCTCCCCACTGCCCTCCTCCACTCCATGTTCCTTCTCCTCCACAAAAGCTTCAGCACTCCTCTTCTGCCACGTGTTGGGTGACTGGGAGCCTGGAGGACCTCAGAAGCATCCCAGGTTGGAGTCACTGCAGCCTTGGCTCTAGCCCATGACTTCCTCCCAAAATGAAACCATCCTGAATCCCAGGGGTTCCTTGCCCTCTTTTAAAAGGGTGGCCTGCTTCTCGTTTGGAGAAATGATCAATAAAATCCAACAGGCTGCTTTCCATGCATCCCCAGCCAGCAAGCCAACCTGCTGTTAGCAGCATGGCCCTGAACACGGCTACCACGTCCCTCGTGCCTCTGCTGCGGGCAGCAGCACGTGCGGCTTTCACAGGGGCTGCCTACATCACTACGGCTAATTTATTCTCAGAAAGGCTAATTTAACCTGGCAGTCAACGTTCTCAAAGCCTCCTCACACAGAAAAGCTTTCCTCTTGGTTGGCTTAACAACAATGCAGCATATCCAAAAACGTGGAGGGATGTTAAGGAAGAACACTGCCCCTGTGTTTTGAGTCCTGTAGTCTGAGAAATTTCTCTTGGTAACCACAGGCTTTGAGAAAACATAGCATGCCTCTGGGTTTTTTAAAATGCCAACTGTATTTTCCAGACAAAATATACAACAGTCTGCTCCCCCTTCTCATACAACTGTGTCTCAAAAGAAAGAGCTGTGCTCTTAATAAAACTAAAGCCCAGCAAGGATTATTTAATATTAAACACTACGTTCATTTCCAACTGCATATCAAAAGGAGCCACCTGGCCCGGGGTATGCTACCTGCTATGGAAGGAGACTTTCCCCAGCACACACCACAGACGAATAAACTCAGAAGAAATCCAAAAGCCCCTTGTGTTAATAAGCTGGGTAATTGCACAATGAAGCATTTCAGAGAGAGCATCCTTCAGACTTCCAGCCTCTGCTGTCTGCGGGAGGGCAATAAATAAGCAATCAGAAAGTTGTTTGCCATCGCTTTCAAATTCCAGGTGATATTTTCCCCCTAGCTGTGACAGATCACAGCCAGGCTGAGCCATCTGATCCGGAGTGCTGCCTCAGCCCCACACGGAGTCTCCGTATCACCAGTGACGTACGGACACAGCACCTGGTGCTGGATCTACCCCTCCCACCGTAGGTCACTGCAGAGCCAAGCACAGCCCCTGGGAGTCAGAGGGGCTAAAACAAGGTGGATTTAAGCTCTACAATACACAGAGTCATACCAGTCTAACCCTCCACGCTCAGGATGGTCACCACCATCCTGCTGGGAAAGAAAAGCCGGTGCTGTGGAAGGACCACAGCCTGGATGGTGCCTGAGAGGGCTCCTTTGCTGTCAGGGCAAGAACACATCTCAGATGGCATTCAACCATTTAGGGCGATTGAGTAATGTGGGAACAAGGCAAAAATCAGGGGGGGAGCAGAGCATTAGCGCAAGCCACAGGAGAAACAAAGAACAAAACCACACAACACTCTCCTTGTTCCTATCTGTCAGGAATTGCTGTCCCAAGAATAGCCTATTCAGAAACCAGGAAACTCAGAGAACAGCAGGGAAGGGCTGAGTCATGGCCATTTGGAAAAAAAAACAAAAAACAAAAAACAAAACAACCCACAACAAAATAACCCAAAAGGGAAGGAGAGAGAACATGCGACAGCAGCTGTTCTGGGTCTTGGAGATATGAGTAAGTCAACCCAGAACATATTAGCCAGTCTTTATTTTCAAAAGCTCTGCAGACACGTGGTACTGCCATAAAAAGCAGTTGACCCTCCCGCTGCTTCTGGGAAGCAAATTTAGCTCTGGTTGTATTGGGAAAAGTTGCCGGCGCTTCCCAGCAGGCAGGACACAAACTGCTCCCTTTGGTCCTCCACAACACTGGCATCCAAATATCACCACCACTTACAGGCTGGACAAGCACTGTCCCAAAAAGAGAGCACAGCCCGTGTAAGGGATGTTATTGGCAGAGGGTGAGGAGCCGTTTCCTTTCCCCACACTGGAAGGGCACAAGGTAAACCATGACCTGGGCAGGTTTCCTGTGACTCTGAGCAGCCCAGCAGAAGCCAAGTGCTCCCAACTCCCATCCAGCCTCAGCACCGCTCCTCTGGCCCCCAGGAGAGCGAGGCTGCACTCTGGGTTTTGCTCAAGTCTTCCCGCACGACAATCTTTGTTCCGTGACATAAATGAAATCAATTTTACAGCAATTCTCCCCAGGACAGTAATCTTGTTCACTCACCCAGCGTCTAAAAGATTATACCTGCTCTCCAGCTGTGGGGCTCTGAGACGACACAGGAGATTTCTGAGCAATGGGGGGCTTATTTTTAATACAATTCCTCGATGACCGCTCACAAATTAGGGAGGTGGGTGCACCTTTTCAATCAAACAACTCTGCTTGAAAGCATGGTTGGAATAAAGATGCCAATTCATTTTATCTTGCGCTGTGAGGTGCTGTCAGATTGAGATTGCAGAGGTAAGAAGTGGGAAGACCCAGAGCCAGCCCCTGCCAGGAGAGAGCCGAGCATGCAGAGGCTGGCAGGTCACCTGTGCTCAGGTGCAACCACACCTCAGCCACCACCTTTGTCTTGGTGAAAGGTTCCACTGTCCAGTGATGTAAGCCAGGGCTTCCTTTACAAAGAGAGGAGCAGCATATCCCATTTTGGGACGTCAGTGCTGACAAAAACCTCTCAGCCTCCAGGCTGAGGTCTGGAGCGAGAGGGGAACTGTCTGTGTCTGGACACGCAGCCCAACAGCAAGAGAGAGAAAAGAAAGTCTGTGCTTTTCCTTTTTGCCAAGTCCTCTCAGTCTGAGTGAGGGCTGTGTTCCTGTTCGGGTTTGTTTCAGGAAGCCAGTACAAACCATGGGGGAGCTCATCCCTCTGAGCAGTCAAACAGGTCCCCTGTTCCAGGCAGGGATGGGAATATATCCTGCTGAGAAATCAGTTCCCACTGACCTCATCTCTTCCCAGCTCCAGGAAAGGCCAGGATAACCACAACACACAGACCCAACCTTGACACCAACTCCCAAAATGAGAACTCGGGGAGACTATCCCAAAGCAAACGGGCTCTCATGGTTCAAATCGTGAGTGAAATTCCTTTTCTCTGTGACCACACAACGCAGGGAGCAAATAAAGATGAAATACAGCTGGAGCATGGGCTGTGCATGTAGCCCAGACAGATGTGATGGATGGAATTTAGGACTGTAAGATGGAATGCAAGGTGGGACTGTAAGTCTGTAAACTTAAAGTGGGAATAAATCCTTCTAAAAACATCTTCCAAAACTGTTAATAGGGAGGCAGGCCAATAGGGGAAGGAAGGTTTTCTTTCAAAATGCAGAGATTGGGTATCAAAGAAGGTTCAGAAACATACACAAGAGGGAATGGTCAGGGCACCATCTCAGCACAAATGCTTTATCCTAAAATCTATAGGAGAACCAGGTATTGCTCCATTTTCTTATGTATAAAGAAAGGATATATTCTAAAGGATATATTATACTATAAACAATATAACTAATTCAGAGTTACCCTACTAATCACAATAAGTAATAGAGAAATATATTACTTAATTTGCACAGGAAGCCCCAGCTCATCTCTTCATTCTCTGCCCATCTCAGGTTCCACCGTGCCAAGAGGCACAAAGCCAAACACAGCCAGCAGCTGCTCCTCACAGTTCCCAGGATGCCAATTGCACTGCCATCTTTTGGGGTTATTTCTTGCATTTTCTTACTGTACTGCAGTGGGGCCTCACACATTTTGCTCCTGCCTCCATCTTGTACCCGCACTGATGACCAGCACGGGGCTGCTCTCAAACAGCCCTTTTCCACCACCACAAACACACAGACTTTAAAAAGCAGCCACGAGGCAGCTCAGAATGAATGGACCCAATGGAAAACTGTAACAGCAGCCCAGAGTTTCCCTGAGCTCCCCCTGCCTCAGAAACTTTATCCTGGGAGAAAATGGATCGTGGTTTCCTCCAGCATCTGTTCTAATTTTGTTCCCTTTGATCAGAGAAGGTGATAGGTCCTGTGCAGAGCATGCAAGGATCTGACACTGCTTATGAAAGTGGCACTGCTCCTCCCCAGCTGTGAGGCAGATACCAAGGCAACAGCAGGAAAACAGCCAGGTGAGGATCACACAGCCAGGCATCACGTGCTTTTTGAAGGAAAAAAAGGTTCATACACATCTGTGTTTGCACACTTATGTGCTCAGGGGCCTTGCTCTGAAACCATCACAAGAGTTAGCTGGCTCCAGGCTGGAGTCCTCTGATGCACAGCAGCTGCAAAATCAGATCCTTGGAAGCAAAACCAACCAAAACCCTCAAATATTTTGCAGAACAACTGAAGTTCCCACCACAAACCATCACTGTTGATGTACCAGAGAGAAGGAAAGGTACTGCACAATTAAAACCTTCCCTTTTAGAACATCACTCACTGCTGCTAAGAGCCACGAGGCATTTCAGCGTCTCTCTGTTGTTTCCCAACTCTCCTGCCCTCCCTGTTTCCAGGTGCTTTGCACAGATCAGTTTGGAAGAACACCTGAGAAGTTGGCACACCTGTCTCGATGCTTGAAAGTGGATTTTAATCTCCATGTTATGCAAATACTGTTGCCTCCCTGGCTCACCTGGCAGCACCAGCCTTCCCTCTGCTTGGGGCAAAGCTGAGGAAACGTGAGCCTGCACACAGGAAAACTGTCCCACGGTACATTCAGCACATGCACAGAGCCCTGGTAACACCAGCAAAAGTGAAGTACAGCCCCACTGCAGTCCAAACAAAACCCACTGTTTAAAAAAACTTAGTTCCTTTCAACCCAGGATATCTTCTCCTGATTAAGGCAATTATAAGAAATCAAATGTAGGGCCTTACAATGTACCACAGACATCTGTAGGACACTGAATTTCATATTTCTCTTTACCCAGAAGCAAGAAACAAGTCTTGGATCAGAGCAGATGCTCAGGAGTCTGCGTATCTCTCTGCCAAACTGCTCATCCTCATACTGAAACATCTCCACATCAACCACATCCTTTAAACACATCTATTTGCTAAATTCACACATGAAGGGGAAAAAAGATACTCTTACATAATAAAAGTTACTTCCATCCCTTCTTTTGCTCCTTCATTGAGTAAGACTGGCAATGGCAACACTTCTGCAGGTGACAACACTGTGCCAAGAACCCAAAGCCCCCAAAACACAGATAGTGTGGGTGTTGTGTAATGTTCTGGCCCCTGGATGAACATCCTTCAGCTACAGGAGTGCATTATCTGTGCTCCCAGAGCGTGGTTGACACTTGTGCTTCACCCAGGAGCAAAGCAGTGGCCACTGCGTGGCTTCCCACACACAGAAGCAGCCAATTAGGAAGCCACCTTGAAAAACATGCTCATAAACCAAACCAGGGCTTCTGACAGACACCCTCCCTCCTTTCACAACAGCAGCTGAGACAGAGCCTCAGGCAGAACAGAAACACAAGGAACTGAGTTTCAGAACTGAATCGGAGGTGCAAGATTTGCTGAGGGAACACAAAAAGGTCGGCGTGGCCTTCCATCTTCTTAGGAAGGGCTCAGGTTCTGAAAGAGAAGTTACCTGTCCCCATCACACCTGCAGCAAGATCTTTTGGTACTCAGCATATGAACACACATATCCCTTCTCCCAGCACCTCCATGAGCAGACACAGCCACCACAGCCCCACCAGCCCTAAGACAGCAGCTGGGCAGAACTGGCCGTGCTTGCTCCGTGTGGCATCACTCAGGGGACATCTGGGGACATGGTTTCATCACCTGCCCTTGTTACAGCCATGAAGTCACTGCCTCCCTCCCTCCAAGCAGGAATTAGCTCCTGACATAACACTTAAGGAGCACAGAGCAGGTACATCTCTAAATGCTTCCGGGGATTTCCTGGGGCACACAGACACTGTGACAACACTGAGACACAGAAACCTTGGGGAAAGAGAAGCTTTCAGGCTGTGCTTTCCACACCGACACAGGTTTGTACAGTGCTAGACATGAACGAACGACACACTGTGGTTACACACTACATGACATAATACTCACTCTAGTTTCCCCTTGCTGCCTGCTCCGGTCACACTCAGAAAGCAGCAGGGCCTCTGCCAAAATTAAAGCCCTGTTTCAAGCCTGTTGGGTGAAGGGAACAAACAGGAGGCTCTTGAGCACATTCCCAAAGTGTTTCTCAGAGAGTTTTACATACAACCCAAACCCACTATAATTATAATTTAAAACATTTCTACTTAAAATCATTGTGCCTGACCTCATCTCTGCCTCCTGATATTTTAGGCTCAGCCTAGACTGTGACAACTGCAAGTCCCCTCACCAGTTGTCACCGGTGCAAGGAGATCACCTCTGAGCAGCTTTTCCAATGATGCCAAGGGACACACACAGCCATGCTTGCAGTGACCTGGAGAAGGTTGACCTTGAGCATGGCTCATGGATGATCCAGAGGACCATCCCAACCTGCCTGTTCCCACTCCCCAGCACAGCCCTGGAGCTCTCCTTGAGATCCTAACCCTATTCCTCTGTTTAGGAGCAATCAGAATGTCCATGCTTCTCCTAAAACAACCGATGGCTGCCTTACAGCTCCTACCCTTTGCCTCTCCAGTCCTCTTGGGAGGCAGAACCAAGATCTCACCATTTTAATGGTTAAAGACCTCCCAGCTTCCTGATAACATCAATTCCTTGGTATTTGTCTATGCTAGGCTAAGCATGAATGAGCTCTCACTTGACACTGCCAACGTGCTGATGGACAATGCCACCCCCACCACCACCATTCCTCCCCCTGCTTCTCAAGACATCCAAGCTCCTTTCAGCTCCTGTAAAATGGGCTTATCATTCCTTGGGAATCACCAGCAGGCAGCTCCAGCCTGCGCCCATCTCTCCGGGGCAGGGATGCCTGGAAGGGCTCTCAGTGTGCCCGGGCCAGCTCCCTGCCCTGCGAGGATGTCACTTGCTCCTGTCACAGCCCTGTCCTGCCTGTCCCACCACCTGTCACCCTGCCTGTCTCACAACCCCTGTGCCCCCTG
>VWZF01005410.1:192456-203559 GCA_013396755.1 Sclerurus mexicanus
ACCCTGCACAGTGTCCCACCTGTCCCCTGCACCGTGTCCCACCTGTCCCCTGTACCCTGCACAGTGTCCCACCTGTCCCCTGAACCCTGCACAGTGTCCCACCTGTCTCCTGCACAGTGTCCCACCTGTCCCCTGTCCCCTGAACAGTGTCCCACCTGCACCCTGCACAGTATCTCACCTGTCCCCCACATTGCCAGCATCCTGCCCATGCTCTGCCCTACCCTGCTATGCTGTGTCCTGCACAGTGTCCCACCTGTCCCCCGTGCTGCCACGCAGCATCCCACCCTTTACAGCGACACGTCCCTGCCGTGGCACCAGCTGCTCCAGGACCAGGGGGCCTGGGGCAGCACAGAGACACCCACCCCTCTGGCTCCAGTGGGCCCAGCTTCAGAGCGGGGGCTAATTAAAGAACAACATTTTAGCACAGCTGCAGGTGGTTTCAGTCACTTCTCACCTGCCCCTGGGGCTCCAGCCCCGAGGTTTAGGTCTGTTGAATGCCATCCTGCCCTGGAGCACACAGCCCGCACTTCCCTGGCAGGGACAGCAGCATCCCTGGCAGGCTCCTCTTCTCCTCCCTTCCCTGTGCACGAGTGGCAGGGCTGCAGGCGACAGCGGTGCTGCCTCTCAGGCAGGCTGTCCCCACGCCAAGGCAGGACCCTGTGGGAGACACTGCCACGGCACGAGTTCACGTTTAGAGTCTGAGTGGGAAATGCTGTAGGTAACATCAGAAATACCTGTCTCACTCACACGCTGCAGTGCAAGAGTGAGTCGGGGTGGCCTTGTGCCCTGTTGTCTTCTCCACAGGCAGCACGGGCTGGCCCACAGCAGACCCAGCACTTCTTCACCCCTCATGAGACCCGACAGCCCCAGGCCAGTCCCATCTCATATGTTGTGACTTTGGCTTTGGGCACAACCACAGAGCAAAGGGAAAAGGTGGCAGCACTTTGCCATGGTGAGGAATCATAGAATGTTAGAATGTTAAGGGGTTGGAAGGGACCTTAAAGGTCATTTAGTCCTAACCCTGCCTGCTACGGACAGGGACACCTCCCACTAGACCAGGTTGCTCAACACCTTATCCGAATCCTGGCTTTGAACACAGTCAGGGCTGGGCCATTACAACCTCCCTGGGCAACCCTTTGGGCATCTTTCATCTTTCACTTCAGTTTTGGGGAGCTCCACGGGTGTGACCACGGGCTGGGCAGATGTGGCTGATGCTGTGGCAGCTCTGTGGGTCCCAGAGAAACATCCCCAAACTCATCTTCTCTGCACACTGTTTACCTTTGCTTCTGTCCATGTCCCCATGCCTGTGGGGACCCAACATTACCAGTCAAACCTGCGTTCCTCAGGTTACAGACGTGCTGCAGGAGATGATCACCACCATCTGCTCCCTGAAAACCACCACTGAGGGCTTCCAGCTGCAGCTTCTGAAGGATAATTTCCAGGAGGTGCATGGACAGAGCTGGGACAGTTACTGCAGAGCTCTTTGCAAAGGAGGTGGGCTCCCTAGGGACCTGCATGGATGGCAAGGGTGCATGGGGTGGCAGGGATTAGGATCTTTGGCAAATCTTTAAGGAAAAGGCACTGAAACCTTCCAAGGACTGCCCTGGCTGCAGTGACCTGTCTGGGTGAGCATCTGGCTTTGCAAAGTTCTTCTGGCAGGGTACATGTCACCCTCCCAGCCACTGGAGCAGATATCCATCCCTGAGTATCCCACTGTCCCAGATACCCCACTGCTCTTGTCACTCCTGCAGTGCCAGGAGGATTTTATCCTCTAAATTTTGAGGTCCTGGAGACCCACAGGGCTGGGGATAGGATGGCACTGGGGTGGCAAGGTTTGGAGTCCCCCCCCCGAATGCCAGGGGCTGCCCAGGCTCTCCCCTTCTGGCTGCCTGTCTGGAGAAGGTTCTGTGTGAGATGAAGCACCTGCAGGATGGAGAAAGTGCCCATCCCATGCCTGGGTCTCAGGAGGTGCTGCCCAAGGGCCTGGGGGCTGCAACCCCACATCCCACTTGCCAGGGACACATTGAGGCAGGATTGTCTCAGGATGTCCACACTAGCCACCCTCTGGGACCACCCATAAGCTCACCTTCCTGCCTTGCCTGGGTCCTGCAAGCCACCCAGGGCCATGCGTCCTCCCCAGGGGTTGGATTTTGGCAGGGAGGTGCTAGGCCAGGTGCAGGAGCAGTGCACAAGGCTGCAGGAAGCTGTGGGATGACACCAAGGACACCCAGGCTCAGCTCAGGAGCCACTTGTCCCATGGCTGGTGCCTGAACCAGGCTCAGTACACACTTGCCCAGTCTTGGCACATTCCCTCTCCGAAGCAGCTCAGTGTGCCAGGATTTTGTGACCATGCCATGCTGGTGGGCAGCTCCACAGAGGCACAGGGAAGGGCTGGGGGGAGACACGGAGCCTGGGTGGGACGGTGGAGCACCCAGCTATGAACAAGGTGCTGCTGGAGCTGGGCTTGGATGTTGCAAACAAGCGAAGGCACACGGGGTGGTGGCAGGGCTGGGGGTCTGCAGGGGATGGCTGTCTCCCTGTGCTAAATGTCTCTGCTTCTCACACTGAAGCAATGAAGACCCTCCAGCCCTGCTCCTGGCACACCACAGAGAGATGCCAAGTCCTCAGATACAACAACCACTGCATTTTCCCATTCTCATGTCAATGTCTGTCCTGGGTGTGCCTTGGGCCACCAGCCTTGCCATGTGGGCTCAGCCTGCTGCTGAGGACTCCCTGAAGGGCTCCTAGAGCCGTCATGCCCCAGGTAAGGCTGTTTGTCCTTCTGCATTGCAGGTGCTGCCATGTGGACAAAGACAGGCTCCTTTGGGGCTGATGGCAAACTGCACAGGTGTCTGGGCTGGCCACAGGGCTGTAAAATGTCATGGGGGGCTGGGGAGGGGCAGGTGCTCCAGGGCTGTGCTGCCAGGCCTCGTGGAGTTGGATCACACTGCCCTGGCAGCTGCCCATTGCAGTGAGGTACCACCATGGGCCATAGAGATGCTCCCTCCTCTGCTGCCTCTCCTGCACAGTCCCTGGGGGACATACAGAGCAACCAGTGTGTGACACTTTCGGACTGTGCGCATGAGCTCTCTGATCAGTCAGATGTCCAGGTCTGTGGTCTGGCACTTCGTCTTCCAATCCTGTGGCTCCTGGTGGCCCTGGGACAGTCGCAGGCAGCTTTCCCTTCCCACCACTCAACTCTCCACGTAGCTCCACCTGTTTCACAGGCAATTGTCAACCTTCAAGGCTGAGGACAAATCCCTTCTCTGTGTCCCCTGGGTGGGCTCTGTGCTGCACATCCCTTGCCTCGCAGACCATCCACACTCCCAGCAGGACTGCACCCTGGCCTTGATGTGCTCAGGCCACCGCAGCTGGGACACAAGGTGCACAGCCATGGCTCGCTCCACATGCCACCAGCTTGGCCCATTCCATTCAGTGGGACAGGACTGCAGGTGGCAGCTCCAGCACAATTCCACGCAGGGAAGCACACAGGGGACAGCCTCAGCTCCAGCCCTTGCTCCCAGGCTCTGCCAAGGCTGTCCCAAGAGGAACCCCGGGTGAAACCATTGCTCCTACACTGTTTATTTTAGCAACACAAATAAGAGATTCAAATTAATTATTGACTGCTGAGCGCAGAGATGCAGGGGCACAGCCTTGCTGGGAGAGGGCCCCATAGGGACAGCGACCTCCACGGGACCTGGAGAAGAGGGGATAGGTCACAGCAAGACACCAGCACCTGTGGGTGTCACAAGGGGAGGCGAGGGCTCAGCACAGCCCTGGTGGCATCTCACACCACAGCTGATGCGGTGGGGCCATGGGCAGAGTTGGGCTGGCTCCTGCTGGGGCTGAGCCCTGGATGCACCTGCCCAAAGGCATGTGGTGTCACTGTGTGGCTGGAACAGGGTGTTTGGTACAGCTGGAGGTGCAGCCAGCCCCAGCCTGGACACACAGAGCCACTGGGAGAGGGGATCCAGAACACTCTGGGCCCAGGGCAGCCTTGCCCTGCTGCGAACGAAGCAAAGACACCGG
Organism: Sclerurus mexicanus; assembly: GCA_013396755.1. NCBI lineage: Eukaryota > Metazoa > Chordata > Aves > Passeriformes > Furnariidae > Sclerurus > Sclerurus mexicanus. The sequence goes on from VWZF01005410.1 coordinate 196,486, forward strand.
GTTCAAAGCAGAAGAGCGTGTATTGCAAGCGGCTGCGGCGCATCTGGGAGAGACTTCCAGCCGCCGGGAGAAAAGAACAGAGGGGTTAAAAACGATCCCAAGTCTCTAGGGTTACACTGTGTCATGCAATAACAGCCCTGTGGCAAACCCCATCCCAGGAGGTCCAGGGGAGGGTGTGCTGGCCCAGCCGGGCCACCATGGCTCACCATCGGGGCTGGGCGAGGGGACAGACGCCTCCCCAGGAGCCGTGTTCCCCAGCCCTGCTCACCAGGGAGGATGGTGCGTGCGGGGTGGAGGAACAGCCCTTGCTCTCTCCACCCCTTACAAAAAAACAAGCCTCGTGGGGTGTCTGCCCCCACCCAGTCGAGAGGGGCCAAGGGAAGGGGGGAAAACACTCAGGCACGACCCACTCTGCCTAGTGGGGTGGCCCAGGGGACCCTGAAGAAGGGACCTCCTCTGTCAATGTCACTGGCATGCAAACTCTGGTGTCCCAAGAGAGGAGGGGGTGCTCCCTCCCGGAGAGTCTGGCAGCGGCGGGGTCCCAGGCGGAGGCCGGCACCGGTCCCACGCAGCCTCCCGCTGTCTCTGGGGAGCTTCCCTCAGCTCGAGAACCAGTAAAAACTACTTCAAACCAAACCCATGCAAGGCAGCGATTTTGCTCGTGTGTCTCGGCGGCTGCCAGACGCCCTGGCAGCAGAGTTCCTCTCCTCTTTGGGGAGGGGGGGAGAAAAAAATATATATATTTATACGCTGGGGTCCCCGCCGCGTTCGCTCTCCGCCGCAGCCTCATCTCTCTGCCTCCATGGTCACGTTGGCCTTCTGTTCCACGGTGGCCTGCTGGGAGACGGCGGCGGGGCGGCCCGCGGGCTGCGCCGGNCGCCATGGAGGCCACGGGGCTACTGCTGTTGAAGCTCTCGGAAGCCTTGAGACGGGAGAACATGGTGAGGGCGTCGGGGAAGTTGGGCGGCGTGGCCGGCGTGTTGGCGGGAGTGCACATCTGTGGGAAGGAGACATGGGGTCAGGTGGGGTGGGTCTCTGTGTTCTGCCTCCCACCAGGGCACAGAGACCCCTCTGCCCCCACAGGGAGCTCCTAGACCTGCACTCTCCTGATGATGCTGCTGTTGAAGGGTCTAAAGTCTAAAGCTGTGGTGAGAGCTCCTGTCAGGGGGCCCAGATGGGACCCACTGTGCCCACTCCTGTACCCACCCAAGTCGGGGACCCCCTGTGCTCTACAACCCACTGTGCCACCCTGGGCCTGCGGCTTTCTGACTCGGTGGGCACAACTCCCACCCAGCAGGAGACTGGGCATGCTCTGGGCGCTTCCTCCACACGTTCCAAATCCCCAATTGTCCCGGAGAGTCAAATGAGGCCACAGTAAGCAGCAAATCCCTAAAACACATCTGCCCAAGCAGATTATGGGCTGCCGGGGCACGAGAACCAAGGGACTGAGTCTGGGGACAGCTGGAAGGGAGCAGAGGCAGGCAGCAGCCACGCTCTCTGCTGTTTACACACTTCCAGAGGCACACTCCGGTGATGCTCCACAGGTTTGCACACTCCAGTGAGCACACAAGGACTCGTTTGTGTGGCTGCTGCACGGGGGGAAGCACCACGTATCCATGTGTGTGTTTACACAGGTCAGTGCTCCAGGCTCCTCCAGGCTCTCCCTGTCACGCTGGGGCTGGTCTGGACCACCAGCCATGCCCAAAACATCCTCCATCAGACCATCCCTCCTGGAGGTGCAGCCCCAATCACCCTGCAGGGCTCGCCCAGACCTGCTGTCCCACTATGTGGCACCAGCTGCTCTCCAGGAACACCTCCCTTGGCAGGCAGCTCTGGCAGTGCCCGGTCAGACTTCCCTGCCTGCACTCCTGGAGCTGGGAAGCAATGAGCTGGACACAGCACCAGGCTGCAGCGCCCGCCAGCTGGTGCCATGCCCTGGGGAACTGGGAAAGCACTTACCATCTGATGGTGGTGGCTGTAGGGGATGTTTGTTTCTTGGAAAAAAGCACTGAGAGCAGTCTGAAAGGAAGAAGAAAAAAAGGGAAGATGATGTTACCACCAGCACACAAACTGGGCACCCACCTCATCCCTGCATGCAACAGCAGGGCTTTGACAGACCCCGAGGATGATCCAGAAACAGACCCTGGGGTGTTGACCGTGCCCACAGCCCCTGCCTGCACAGGAGGGTGCTGGGCACAGCTGCTCCCCGTCCCCAGGCAGGGACCCACGCCTGCCATCTGCTCACACCAGGGCAGGCGGCAGCAACGTGTGTTTGTATCCTCACTGGGAAGCAGCTACTGCTGGAGCAGACCCAGGCAGGCATTTCACAGGTTACAGTCATGCTCTGCAACCACTGTGTGCAGGCAGAAGAGGGAAAGCAAACCCAGCCTCAGCAGGAACCAGTTAGATGTACGTCCTTAACAGGACATGATCCCAGTCACTGTATTCCCACCAGGAGATCCCCAGGGCAGGGGCTGCAGCAGGTGCCCACCCCATACAGCAGAGTATTTCCAATTCAGTCAAGCAGGCGGGGCACAGTGATGACTGACATCGTTCTGGTTGGCTTCCAGTTAAAACCAGTAACAGTCTGGTAAATATGTCACATGCCACAGGCACGTGGAGGACAAGGAGGGGTGCAGGGACGGAAAGCTGGAGGGACAGGATGGCCAAGAGGGCAGCCACCCAGCCCAGGTCTGGGAGGAGAGGAGGCAGAGGAGCTTTGGGGGTGCACCGAGCTGACACAGCAACAGTGAAAGTATTTCTTCACTCAGAGCGTGGTGAAGCCCTGGCACAGCTTGTCCAGAGAAGCTGTGACTGCCCTGTCCCTGGGACTGTTCAAGGCCAGGACAGGGCTTGGAGCAACCTGGGATAGTGGAAGGTGTCCCTGTCCACGGCAGGGGGTTGGAACAAGGTAATCTTCAAGGTCCCTTCCAACCCAAACTATTCTGTGATTCCATGATAGCGAAGCTGACTCCTGTTCTGTGCCAGGCTTTAAACGAGTCAGGCTAGAAAACAATGCTTCGATTCAGCTGCAGAACAGACTTAATGGAAATGTTGGAGAACTGGTTTGGATTCAGTGCTGGTTGGAGGAATAGCCCCCGTGTATCCCGTTCAGCCCTCTCCCCAGCGCCTGCAGCTCTCAGGCTGGGATGTGAGAAGCAGGGCTGTGGTCAGGTGCTGCCACACCACCTGAGACTTTGCTCCCTTCCTGCAAGCCAGTGATGGGGGTTACCCAAGCTCCTGGGGGAAAAAAAAGGGGCAGAAAAGCCTGGAAAAAGGAGAGGGAGGTTATACCAAACCCTCCTCAACTGTAGCAGCCGCAGTCCTACCCCTACATGCTCCTCATCCCAGTGCCCATATTCTCCTGTGTCATTCCCAGGGCCAGAATGAATGACAGCGAGTCAGCTCAGCTCATTGATCCAATGGAAAACTCATTCTGCCCCAAACACCCAGGCTGGCAAGCCCTGGGAAGGCGAAGGGTTTTATGGTTTTCTGGCTAAGCAGCAGAAAACTATTGGCACGACCAGGTGGCAGCCAGAGCAATATCTGCAAACAATGATCCAGACCTGGGTAGGGGAAGCAATTTCTGCTGCACAGTCTGGCAGCTCCCAAACCTTGGAGGGAGCCTACAATAGCTGGGCTGGCAAGGCTCTCCCCTGCAATAGCTGCATTTAATAACACATCCCTGAACCCTGTACCCAGCCAGGCTGGGAACTCAGAGCCCTCAGCACCCACAGCCAGGGCTTGCTGGATTTCAGCAATGGCCAGACAGCAGGAATAGGGTCTGTGGCCCAGGAGAGACCTCTGAACAGGCCAGTACATGTCTACGAATCAAGGAAATGTCCCACACAGACACTTCTGAGGCAGTGACACCCCCATCACCACACTACCCTTCGTCCTGGGTGAGGTCTGATGTCAACACCCACAGGCCCTATCGCTCCCACAGATCGTGATAAGAAAGGGGGGAACAGCAAACGGGAAGCACAGGCAGAGGTGTGGGTGCAGACAGATACCATAAGCTGATTAAATCTGCTCTGTGCTCCTGTTTTCCAAGTGGCCTCATATCTCAGACTGTGCCAATGGCAGACAGGAGCAGAGCAGGTCCCTGCTGTCCCCCTGAGCTGCCCACACTGTGATGACAGCTGAGACAGGGCAGAGGAAACACTCCACCAGTGCAGGCCCTTCTGCCTAAAACAGTCTCCTCCCCTCCATCTGCTCCTTTCCAAGCACAGCAGAAGTAACCCCTCTGCCCAGCACAATGCCCACCTCCCAAAGGAGCCAGGACCTGCAGAGCCCCAGCCCAGTAGGCGAGGGACCCCACGCCCACCCCCTCGGCGGCACGGGGTGCCAGGGACACACATGTAACCAAAGCTGTTGGTGCCACCTGGTCTTCAGCCAGTGTCACAGGTGCCATGGTGACTGGGGCAACAGCAAAGCCAATTAAGGCTCCTCTGCTTGAGGAGCCCAAGCCCAGCTCAGACCGTGACTCCTGTGTCACCCTGGTGTGAGTGGGAGCAGGGCAGCCCTGCTCAGCAGGTGACCAGGCCTCTGCATCCCCCCCGCTTAGGATGAAAAAACAGGTTTGCAGGAGGTAGACCACACAGGGACCATGCCAACATGCCAAGAGTGGTGACCCAGTCAGAGAGAGGGTGGTTGGAGGTGTGTGTTGTAACTGCTGCCAGCACAGGGAACCCAGCAGCCCTGGGAGCACTCTGTCCTTGAGCCACAAAGGAAGGGGCTTAGTAAGACCTAAATATATAAGAGGAAGTGGAAATCCAACCATAGGCACAGCCAGACACCTGCTCATCCTCTTGTTCCCCACACACAACCTCACTACTCTGAACAGAGACACACAGCACCAGGAAAGGAAGGAACGGGTGGTTTTTTGAAAGCAGACTTCTTCTTACCCTTCCCAAGCAGCTCCAGGGGCAACAGGCACATAACAAGGCCAAATGGCACCTCTCTGCCTGAGAAGGAGCCTCATCCATTGCTCAGCCCCATGTGAGACTCTGCAAACTCAGTCTGGTAGCGTGCTGGGTTCCAGCCATGGGGGAGGTACCTGCTGCTCTCTCTGGCTTCTCCCAAAATGCCAGCACCTGCGGCCCTGGAGGGGCTAGAGACACTCCAAACAGCTTTCTTAGGCCTGTAAACCTCCCCCTGCAACCAGCCATGGCACTGCTCCAGCTGCTGGAGGGCTGGGCTGGCACCGCCATTCCGGCTGGCACCCACAGCAGCCATCCCTGGAAGCACAGGAGGGCTCAGAGCTGCCAACTACACCAGGCACGACAGGAGAACACCTGCCCAGGGCCCCCAGGAAACAGGAGCAGAGTCACAGCGAGTGGGAGAGGTGACCCACACACTACTGCCTCGTTCCACGGCGATGAAGGGCATGCAAAACAAATGCTTCCCTGGTCAGGTCCCTGAGTTTGGTACAGGCTCCCATCAGCTCACACCACAAAGGTGGCTGTATCCCAGATGCTGTCCTGATCTCCCGCCCTGCTTGCTGTCCTGGATAACGTTCCTTGCCCCCAGACTCCAGGCAGGCAGGACACCACACACAGCAAACCCTCTCCCACCCACACAATGGCCCCTGAGCAGCCCCAAAGCAGCATGAGCTCAGGAAAGTGCTCCCAAAACAGCAGCATCCCTCTCCTTCCTGCCCAGGACTGACACCCCAGAGGTGGCACAGGCAGCGAGCAGGACACTTGCCCACGTCAGGAAGGTCCTGAGCAGGGCAGATGGTGCCAGGAGCTCCCTGACCCGGACAGAGGCACAGAGCTGGGAGAACCCAAGCCCTGCTGTTGTGTCACCGAGCCACTGAGCTCCCCTGTGCAGAACCTCTGTCCACAATTCTCTTACAGGCAGAACCAACATCCCTGGGCTACCGGGGGGGCTGCTCCCATTCACACCGTGCCCCCGAAGCAGCACTTCAATGGGAGGCTATTAATTTACACCACTGAACTCGCCCGAACTCCACCAATTTACACCGGCTGCAGACACAGAGCAGCCAGCAATCGGGCGCTGCTCTGCAATAACAAAAGCCTCGCAGTAAGGCGGGCAGGAGCGGCCGGGAGGTGCTCCCAGGAGGAGCCGTGCCCAGCGGCCATTTTGCAAAGGGAATTATCTGCCCGTCGCACCAAAAGTGAGTGGGAACATGGTCACGGCTCCTCGTCGCAGCGTTTGTTTACAGCCCAGCTTCCTCTGAGTCATGTGAGTGCCAGGCCGGCAGGAGACGGCTGTTTGTACTTGTGCAACCCGCCAAACGGTGGCAAAGTTCTGCGGAAAAAAAAGCCTTTGGATAGGGAAGTCAGAAGTTTCGCCGTGCCTCGCCGGCTCTCTGGCGACGCGCTCGGAGGTGGCGGCAGAGGCTGCCCGCCTGTCCCAGAGGGCCGCAGCAGGGCTGTGTTAGTAAACAAACCCCAGAGCACGCTCCACACACAGCAAAGCCCACGCGGTGCTCCCGGCACTGGGACCGGCGCGGGGGGAACGCGGCTCTGCCTCCCCAGCATCCATCCCCGCAGACCCACCCCGCGCCCCCCGGCCGGGGAGGGCTCCCGGCCCGGCGGAGCACCGGGGAACGCCGCTCCCAAAGGGAACGGGGTCCGGGAGCGCGGCACCCGCCCGGGCGAGGGGAGCGGGGCCGCAGCCGCAGGGGCGGCACGGACGGCGCCTCCAGCCCCGCCGGCCTGACTCAGCCCTGCCCGCGCACCGCGGCACACACACCTCAGTTACCGAGCTGCCACGGGCGGAAACCCCGGCAGCCCCAGCCGGGGCTGCGGGAGGGGGCGAGGGCAGAATCCTCCCGGGAGAGCAGCGTGCTGGCGACAGCCACGGCCCGGTTCTGCCCCCGCGGAGCCGCAGAGCCGCCCGAAGGAGCCCCCCACCCGCGGCCGTAACCCCCGCCAATGTCACGGCGCATCCCGCCCGCGAGCGGCACCAAAACGCGTCTGGGGCCGGGAGAGCTCCGACCCGGGAGAGCTCCGACCCGGGAGAGCTCTGACCCACAGAGCCCCCAGCCCCGCGGCCGCCCGAGGGCCCGCACCCGCGCGGGGCTCCGGGGGCACACGCGGCGGG
>VWZF01005411.1:0-16786 GCA_013396755.1 Sclerurus mexicanus
TGAGATTCCTGTAGAAAGACTGAGTTGAATCTCATCTGGAATGTCCTTCAAGCAAAGGAAGGAAAACAAGAGAGAAAGGAAAAAGTTCCAAAAGAGTAAGGATGCAGGGCCTATCACGACAGGACAAGGACCAAAAGAATTTTTATCCCAAGTCGTAATTTTACCTCTATGTTCCAAACAAACAAATTTTTTTCAGCACAGATTTATGGTTATTGACAATATTATTGAATGAGACACTAACAGCTTTGGCTCCAGCCTCTATTAAGTTTTGTGAAAACACTTTTGAAGGAAATACTCTTCATTCCTATTAGTACAAAGGCTGGAGTTGCCCGGTTTGAGGGAATTTACTGAAATTATACATCAGGTATATACACTGTCTCAGGAGAGTAGAATAAAAATGACTTGTACAAAAAGTAATTGATACAGTAGTGCTGAATGAGAGTCATACATTTGGCAAGAGCACACACGACTGAGATTAAAGAGGACCCAGGAGTTTAACAGCAGAGGCAGCCAATGAGTGCTACTGGAAGTCTCAAAACCTGAAGCTTAAAAATGCTCACGTTCAGGAGGGAATGCCCTATACCTTCTCCAGAGCAAGGAGTTTTACAATGGCTGATTTATTCTGTGAGTCATGGGATATTTTTGAAATCTTTGACGGTCCATTAGCAGAGATGACTCCTCAGGCTGGGTGTGAAGGTGTTGGTGACTCCCCAGATGGAGTTATCACACCTGAGTCATTGGTGTTAAGACAGGAAAACTTCCCAATCTCACAGGGTTCTTTAACAACCATCTTGTAGCCTGAGGTGTCAGGTGTGCCCTGGTCAGCTGCTGCAAATGATTCGTCATTAATAGTCCATCAGAAATTACAGAGAGGGTGTAGAATACACAGTTTTGGCTACACCCAGACAGTGAGAAGCTGGTCCTGGCTGCTCTAAATAGGACAACTTTCAATAACGTAAGTGTTGCCCCATCAGTTTGTCTGGTCAATGTGTTGTTTGTCAAACAATAAATTTCCTCACTTGTAATTACGAACTACTATTAATTTAGTTGTTAATTTTTAGTACTTCCCTTGGAATACATAAAGGTTGAATGGCTGGTTTACCAGTTCATTAGAACCTCTGGAATCTACAGCACCTGGTTTGCTGTGGATCTACAGCACAGTAACAACAAACCAAGCCTAGCTCTTCCCCCAGAAGTCTTTACAGTCTATGCTAAATCTTCAGTAAGCTTTTGTCCCCCCCCAAGTGCCCAGCTACATGTTCTGCAGCAATAAAACAGGGATAATATCACTAAATACTTTTTATTACGGAAAAATACATAACATCACAAGAAGTGGGTAATAAAATTTATCATTATGAAACTTAAAATGACAAGTGTTTCTTTGTTCTTAGGATGCACAGTAGAATTCCCTGCTGCCCCAGATATTCATGACCTCTGAACCTCGAACCACTGCAATTTATACTTGGCATTTGCTTTTCACTCCCAGGGCACATTTGTACTGTGAGCAGCACAGTGCAGACACAGAGACATTTTGGCTTAGGTGACTTGGTGCACCCAGTGCAGAGCTGAAACAAAATACAAAACACAAACTGAAACTAAATACAAAAACAAACTCAAGAGATGAAAGTGTGCAGTGATGGAACTGAATTGTGCCTCATCCTTGGACAGATATATTTAGTTCCAGTTCCAGGCTGAAACCACTAAAAAGTTATTATGGCCAAAAACATCATGTCAGGCCACAAAATCAGCCTAGCCCACCCTCCCAAGCATTCAAAGTATTCATGACAGAGGTTAGAAGTTTGGATTTCTAATGCTGGTAGGGCTCCCTTTCNCACAATGGGTGCCTTGCAGTGCCTGTCGCTGCCACTCCACATTTGGGGATCTGACCCTGACTCCCTTTCCACTGTCACTTTTAGTGAAGAATGAACTGTGAATAACAGTGATGGAAACAGAATTGGCACCAACAAGTTACAATCCACACCATACACCATCATTCCTGCCCTGGAAGACTGTTATGATAGATGGAACCCCAGGTCATGTACTGAGTGAACTCAGTGGACTTTTACAGAGATGGTCCACAGACTAATGATAGCAGCATGTACACATCTGTCAAAAGACAGGAAAGATGTATTGGGAAGTGTAGGACCTGGTATAAAATAAATGGTATGAAATGAGGGGTGGATAATGTCCTGGTTTCAGCTGGGATAGAGTTAGTTTTCTTCTCAGTAGCAGGTGCAGTGCTGTGTTATGGATTCGGTATGAGAAGTGCTTACCCTAAATCAAGGACTTTCCAGCTTTCCAGGCTGTGCCAGTGGGCAGGTGCATAGGAAGCCATGAGGAAGCAATGACCAGATAGGTGAGCTGAACAATCCAAGTGTTTCAGGGAACATCATGCTCTGTGTATAAACTGGGGGGATTTGCCTGGGAGGGGCCAGTCACTGCTGGGGCACAGGCTGGGCATTGATGAGTGGGTGCTGAGCAACTGTACTGGGCACCACTTGTTTATCTTGGGGTTTATTCATCCCCTTTTCTCTTTTTCACAACAGCTATTACTAGCATTTATTTCAATTATTGTTTCAATTTCAAACTGCTTTTATCATAGCCAATGGGGTTTACCTTTTTTTTTTCCCAATTCCCTTCCCCATTGGGGGTGGAGAAAGGGGGAGGATTGAGTGAGAGGCTGCTCATTAGTTACATTAAACAATGACAGAGCTCTATCAAAATAGAATTGTCTCCCCAAAAAAAACCAGCATGAGCCCTGTTTGCAGAGCTGAACTTCCCAGAAGTTCACAGCTTAGCACAAGGCATAGGCAGCATCATTAGCCTGAACACCAACAACTCCATCTGCTATTCTGTTCCTTCCTTTGCAGTCACAATAGTGAAATCCAGGGGAAATTAAAAGTATCCTGACTGCAGAGTCCATCAGCCACACATTGTAATGTGGCTGTGAAAAGCACAGCCATTGACTAGCAAGCACAATCAACTAATAAAATCAGTGCTTCATCATAACCCTATTTTAAACAGACTACTGATAAAGTTTGACATGAAAATAGCATGAAAGGAAATGGATATTCCATGAAACTTGCTGAGTGCTCATTTAAACTGTGTTAAAAAGAATCCAGCTAGTGATTTTCATTGTGGGCTCTTACCAAGAGGAATTTCCCTGCAGGATGCTGTGGTCAGACCGGTGGTGATGAGCAAATTTTCTGTGTGACATCCTTCCCCAAGCAGGGCCAGTAGGGCATGATTACAAATGCCACCTGCGAAGGGTTTAGCTCCCCTCACGGACCTCAGCTGGGATATCTGCAGGTGGCTGTCCAGCATCATCTTCAGCTTTGCAATATCCTCCATAAATAATTCCCTTCAGTTCAACTCTGCATGTGTTGAGCCATATTTATTCTCCTAGGGCAGGATAGGCCTGCTCTTTTCCCAATGTATGAGCAAGAAACCAAACCAGCCATGCTCATTTCGCTGCAGAGCCTGGAAAATTGAGTTTGCTGGGGCTGCTGGATCTCGCTAACAGCTCAGAGCTCATTAGGGAGTCTAATTTAATGCCCTGGCAATGTACAACTGCTTCCCATGGCATGGATGGGTGGGCAGAGCTCCCTGGGTTTGGAAGTCCCCCAGCAGTTGTGCTCCCACTCAGAACAGGGACTGAGTCCAGCTCTCCAAAAGGAAATGGAAACACCATTTTTTCTTCTCTAGTTTTTCCTGTAAGAGTGCACTGCTCCCTTTTATAACTGTTCTAGGCCTCTAACAAACAAGCAAAGGGCAGTTTGTCTCCTGAGAGCCTGTGACATGAAATCTTTGACCAGAAACATAATCCCACTGCAGTCTCCAGGTTACAAAGGCATGTCCTGGGCCAGCTCCAGCTTGGGACAGTCCTGTTCCAAGGTCAGCTGTGGTGCTGCAGTTGGGTGGCGTGGATTCCAGTGACCCTTCCTGCCACCCGTTCCCTCAGAGCTCCCTCTGCCTCCTGGCCCTGCCGTGAGGATGGGCTTCCAGTGTGCCAGGACTGCTGTGAGGTCTGCTGCTCTCCTGGCTAGAGGGCTGCTCTCAGCTTGATGACCTGATAGATGTCAGCTCTGTGTCCCTGACACCTCCCTCCTCCTCCAGGGCCAGGCTCACTTGTGTCAGCATTTGCCACCCGCCACAGCCTGGGGTGACCCCCAGTCCAAGCACCTGCTGTGCTTTCCCTGCTGGATGCAGGCAGCCTCATGAACAGATAGAAAGCTCATTTCTTAGCTATCCCAGCCCAGAGCCAGGACATGGGGATCTCCCCAGGGTCCTTGCCTCCTCCAACAAGTGGCCCAAGGTGATGCTCCAGGTATTGTGGCTCTCCAAGAGGTAACAGAAAATCAGCCTTTGTCACAAAGATCATCTTCTGCCTTTAGTTTCCCTCACTAAGTGTAGGACAAGGTCAGGACACCCATTTCACACTCCCCAGATTCTTGTGAGTTATGGCTCTTCATGCCCAGCTCTACTGTGGGGGGTTTTTTTCTTGCTGCCAATCTTCTTTTGCTGTGCAGCTGGAATTCCCTGAGAAATTAAGGGGTCAAATCCACCATCCATTGTTGCCACTCTAAGAGGGTACACAAGCAGTGCAACACTGACTGACAGAGGTGCAGAAATGTGACTTTCAACCCAATCCTCTTCTTGTCCTTAAGGTTCCTGTATCTTGAATTCCACTTTTTACCTCTCCTCAGTCACTGCAGTTCTAATTTTTTCTTTTCTTTGAATATACAGAAGATCTTCATGACACATTTAAAACTCTGTGCTTTTGCTGACACTTTCCTTCCCCACGATCTGCCTTAAGTCCTTTCTCTCCCCCACACTCTCACCCAAGCATTGCCTGGCTGTGCCTTCCCCTGATTTTCTGCTGTCCCTTTGTTTTGCAGGATCAGGTCCATGGCCCCAGCCCTGCACACCGTGTACCTGCACTCCATCTCTCCCCCACTCAGACCTTCCCCCTGTGACTCCCCTCTGCTCCTCTGTCTCACACCTGAGGTGTCACACAGACTCCTGAAATCCAGGACAAAGTTCCTCATCTTTTCTCTCTCTGTCATTTATCAAGCTAGATATAAAATTTGTCTGTCTCACAGATTAAACATCTTTGGGCAGGCGAGGGGGGATGGAAGCTGTCTCCATTCTGCAACTCTGCCTTGCTTCGATGACATCAGTTAAGACAGGCAGATGGAGAGTAGCTTCAAATCTCTGCCCTGCCTTTTACAGGATCAGTTAATGACCATGTAGTTATGCTGCTATTTTAAGCTTTAATCTCCTTGCTTTCTAGCTACCTGCTGGCAGCAGGGAAAGTGGGTGCATTGCTATCTCCTTGCACATCCACCCTGCAGTTCTCCTCTCCGTGCAGTAAACCAGGGGTCCCACTCCAATACAAAATGTCGTGGTGGAATTTCAATTGGCTCTGACCCCTTAAAAAGCAGAGTGGAGGGACAGAAACACACTTTCAAGTGCTTTTAACCTTCTCACCCTAAAATCAGTTGAACAAGGACTCAAAGCCTTATATGTGCTGGGTTTGAACTTCTTCAAGTAGCATTAAGGTGAAAGTGCTACATGCAGGGTCCCTTGTTGGCACCGCACTCTCCATGAAAAGCAACAAAACACAAGCACAAGCAGCAATCTGCCCACACATCATTCAGAGGCAGAACCTAGACTCAGACCTAAACAACCCCAAAACTTTGCTTTAGAGTGTGCTTTTGCCTTGAGTCAGTTACAATTTTCATACTTTAATTTATCTGAAGTGCTCACTTTGGGAAGACAGGAGGGAGTTACACACTCCACACTACCCCCATGATCCTGGGAATACAGAACAACATACATGGAAGCTCTTCTAATTCCAGGTGGTCTCATGGTGTCATTTTCATGTGGAACCTTGGCATCCCCCTGTGGATTAGGTCTGTGGAGCACAGGGTCGGAGAGGTGCCTGCAAGAGCAGGGATTAAAAGGGAGCCTGTGGCACAGGTAGGGACAGAAGTGAGTGTTGCTGATATCCAGGTTTGGAGGAGCTTGTGGGGACCTGGCAGAAGCCCTGGGATCATGTAGGTCATTGCAAAGCCAGCAAAAGTGCTTGCAAATTCACATCCTCCCTCTCTCTGCTCTTCAAATCTTTTTCAAAGTTCTTCAAATGTGCCCAAAAAATTTTAGCTGAAGCTGAGCAAAACTGCAGCCACTTCAAAAGAGGAAGGACATGCCCACAGGAGGATCCGGTAAAAACACTATTAATATAAATGCCTGTCAGTGAATAGCAAGAGATTCATTTGGCCAACAAATGGCAGGTTTTCCAAGCCAGGCACAGAGGAATTCTCCTCCAACCCAGTCAGAGTGATGGAGACACAGTGCCATCAGCTGGGCTCTTACAGCCACCTGCCCGCAGCCTTTGGACCAGAAGGTGGAGGCTCCACAAAACCAGACTTTTTGTGCTTAGAAAGCAATTTGTGGCAGACAAGGGTGCACGCAGAGAATGTACCTGCCCTAGGTGGGCAGGGCAAACCAGTCTGCAGCATAAAATCGGGATTAGGAGGCCTTGAGCCCGTTAAGAGGGCAGTGGCTAATCCTGGCTCTGAAGCAGCTTTAGGGACCTTGAGTCCTGCATGGTGCACCCCACCATCCACTGGCACTTACTCGCTGCCTGAGGGTAGGCATGTGTGCTGGGTTTGGCTGGGACAGAGTTAATTTTCTTCAGAGCAGACAGGCAATTGGACAGGGCTGTTCTGGATCTGTGCTGAAAACAGTGTTGATAACACAAAGATGGGGGGATTTTAATTGCTGAAGAGCATTGCAAAACATGAAAGCCTTTTGTGCTTCTCTCACCACCCTGACTGAGTGGGCTGGGGGTGCAAAGGGAGCTGAGAGAGGACAAGCCAGGACAGCTGCTCCCATCTGACCAAAGGGATAGTCCAGACCATATGGTGTCGGGCTCAGCTGGGGGGAGAAGGAGGAAGGAGGTGCGTTTTGGAGAGATGGCATTTGTCTTCCCAAGTCACCCTTACACATGATGGAGCCCTGATGGAATGGCTGGACACTTGTCTGCCCATGGCAAGCAGTGAATAAACTCCTTGTTCTGCTTTGCTTGTGTGCATGGCTTTTGCTTTACCTGTGAACCTGTCTTTACCTTAACCCATGAGAGTTTTCTGACTTTCACCATTCTGATTCTCTCCCCTATCCCCCTGGCGGGGCAGTGAGGGAGCAGCTGGTGTTGCTGGCATGGCAGCATGGTAGCAGCAATGCCCCTGGCACTGGCCTTTGCTCAGAATTTGCTTTGGGAACCTCTTATAAAGAAAGGGGAGCTCCATGTGGCAAGAGGGAGGAGCAGTATTCCTTAATTTTCAGTGGCCAGAGGAGTGCAGTCAACTGTACAGCCCAGCAAAGTGCACACAGCCTTGAAAGCCTTATTAATTGTGTTCCCTCTATTCCTAACTGCAACTGGCTCTCCATTGGGGTATGCCAGCACATCTCTCCCTGAAGGTGAGAGCTCATATTTCCCCCCCTCCTCTTACCTCCTTCTCTCTTCTCTCATTTTCTGCTGGAAAAATAGGCAGCAGCAGACTCTTTCCCCCAGGTGTGCTTGCTTTTATGCCATGTGAGGAAACTTCCTTCCTCTGCTTTGTCTCCTTCTGTTTCCTCTGCTCCTCCCCAGTTTATCTCCTTGGTGCCTATCTTCTGTCTGCTGCTGGCTGGCTGCAGGGCTCCTCAAATCTGGTTTTAAAATGTGAAGTGACTTCTGGACTGTGTGGCTCTGGGCCAGGAGGTGGCTAAGAAAATGTACTTATACACTACTTTCTGACATGGGTCAAAGCTTGTTCCAATTAGGTGCTTTGGCATGAGAGGAACAACTTCAGAAACTGACAAAATTATGTGATTTGAAGAACTCAGACTTAACTTCATGGATGGGTGACTCCTGAGCAATATACATGTTTTTATGTAATGGGTCTTTCATGTCTTTCCAGAAGAAACTTCTTTGGCTCTGCTTAATTTAAGTTGTATATATGGGTATATCCTACTTACACAGATATATCCTCTGTCATGAAGAGTTTCTTTATATCTCTCTCTCGCTCTTCAGGGGTTCTTGAGGAAGTTTTCCTGTCTGGTCAGTCAGGAGCCATTACCCAAGACATTAATGAGTGGGACTGAAGCCTCTTCACAGCAGACAGTGTGAGGGGTGAGAAAAGAAAGAAATTCACACTAGATAAGTGAAATGGAAGGCAAAACTCGACTGAGCGAGGTCCTTTTGAAACTCACCTCACACAATAGAAAGAGTCACTAGTAGGAGAACAAAATTCACAGCAGGGCAGGGTCCCAGAGGTGGCACGTCAGGGGTGGGAGTGGAGGGTTTAGACAAAATTTATTGAAGAAGCCCTGCCACTGAGTCACAAGATGCAGAAAGGACTCCCTTGATTTCTAAACCCCTTCTCAGAGAGAAATCTGGATATGGCTGGATCCAATCTTAGCCTTGAATTACATAAATTGCTTGAATTTAAGGAATTACAGTGGTGTGATTGAACCACATTTGTCCCACAGGTTTTAATGATTGGCAAAATGGGAATATTTATATAAAAGGAATCATTTATTGTTGCAAATGATCAGACAAATATCTTAGAATTATTTACTACACAGTACAAAAAGCTAAAAATCTACTTGCAAAGTATAATAGAGCATAAAGTAGTATAGTGTAAGATAGAATAGTACACTATACTGAAGCAAGTATTAAAGGAATTACACTAAAGCTAGCAAAAAGAAAATAATTGTTAAGTAGAGATCAGATGTAACTCACCTATACCAACCCTTGTGGGGAGAGCTCTGTTTCTCAATGTCGAGGAGTGTCCTTAGAGGGCATCCTCAACCAAGGGAGGAATCTCCACATACACACCCAAGAAGGGTCATGTCAGAAGAACCTGCCTGTATGGAAGGGGACTGGACTTTTATAGTATAAACTGATTGACTGGCAGTCACATAGGCTGGCAGACCAGCTTATCTGTCAAATCCTGTTTCAAAAGCAGGATGGGTATTCAAAGTCTGGTGAAGCAGGATGGTTTTAGCATAATTCAACACCAAGACAGCATCCTGGCACCAGCAGTTGAGCTTGTCTGACAGCCTGCATGATGGCTTGCATTGGATGCATTCTCTTACTGGATTTTAGATCTTATCAGGGTGGGCCTATCCTGCCACAGTGCACAAGCTTATTGACCTGCTGTGGCACTGATGTGTTACCAGAGCACTGGTACCAGCACAGAACAATGGATGGCCATGAACAGAGCTGATTTTACTGGGATTGGCTGCTCCCTATTATTACTCATGTAATTTAATGCAAGGCCAATTCCCTCTGATGGAGAACAGCTCTTTTCTTTCAGTTCTCCTTATCATGAACTCTGTGACCATTTGTCACTGAAGGGGTATTTTCTGTAGGCTTAGGTGTACCCAAAATATGCACAACCCATCTGTGTTCAGTTTCCTCTGCAGCCACACACAGTTTTTTCACTGCACTGATTTGAACAAGACTGTGACCCAGGGCATAGCTGTGAGCATCTCTGTGATACTTCTGGTACCATGGCAGTGGGGTGGGAGCCAGGAGGTTTAGAAGTCTTAGTCTTTAGAATACATTCTTACACTCACAGATGGAGCAGCTGATTTAAAATATGAAATGGTATGTGGTATACATGGGAAAGTCATGTATGGTAGCAATATCAAGAGTATCAAACCTCAGGATACTGAAATAAGAAGTGGGAGAGAAAAGAAATGTGGAATTTAACAGTAAAAAGTGCTCTGGAGAGCACAAGGTCTATTACTGATTAGCTTAGGTATGGTTTTCTGTCATGTCTTCAGGAATTTTTTTAAATCAGGTTTAGAGCCATGTGCAGCTAATGACTTTTGTAAGAAGATGAGGAGTACCAGGAGCATGCAGAGATGCTTCCATCAAAATTACAAAATTAATCTGCATGGGGAAAGGTGTCTGTATCTTCTGGAAGAGTTGGTGGTTCAACATCAGGCCAGCAATGCTCCCTTCCACGAGCTACAGGAGCTCCTGTGGGTCAGCCTGTTGTGCACCCATTGCCTTCCAGAAATCAGGTTTCTACACAAGTAAACAGCAAAACCTCCAAATCCAAGTGGTGAGACTGATAAAGGAGCTGCTCCATGACACCTTTTCTTTTTTTTCTCTCATTTTTCTTTGCCCTCAAAAATGATGCCTAAAATCCTGGAAGACAGGTACTCAGAGAAAACATTAATGGAGAAAGATAAACAATACCTTTATTGGGACTTCGGAGGTTTTGGGTCTCCACTGGGCCTCCAAAATGCATGTGGTTTCAACAAGGATCTCTGCAACCAAAAATCCCCGAAAAACCCCACACCCCTGTAATGTTACAGTTTTTGTACTCTTCCTAACAATTAACATATTAATAATTAACATATTAATTAGCATATTAACATATTTATTATTAACAATAATTAATAATTAACATCTCTATAACCAATCATCATTTCTAATTCTCTCGGTGGTCCACCCATCAGGGTGCTAGGCTGTGCCCCCTGGACCACCTCCAAGGGCTTCTGGGCTCTTCTATTGTTTTGACTTCAAGTTATCTTGCAGGTGTCTCTGAAAAACATCATGACCTTCAGAGAGCCTGAGAATGTGTGAGAGAATCACTTTAGTAACTTCTAACACCACTTAATACGTGAGCAAGAAAACCTGTACTTCTAAAACTCTAAAACTCTACAAAATACACACCAAACNCCATTGCCTTCCAGAAATCAGGTTTCTACACAAGTAAACAGCAAAACCTCCAAATCCAAGTGGTGAGACTGATAAAGGAGCTGCTCCATGACACCTTTTCTTTTTTTTCTCTCATTTTTCTTTGCCCTCAAAAATGATGCCTAAAATCCTGGAAGACAGGTACTCAGAGAAAACATTAATGGAGAAAGATAAACAATACCTTTATTGGGACTTCGGAGGTTTTGGGTCTCCACTGGGCCTCCAAAATGCATGTGGTTTCAACAAGGATCTCTGCAACCAAAAATCCCCGAAAAACCCCACACCCCTGTAATGTTACAGTTTTTGTACTCTTCCTAACAATTAACATATTAATAATTAACATATTAATTAGCATATTAACATATTTATTATTAACAATAATTAATAATTAACATCTCTATAACCAATCATCATTTCTAATTCTCTCGGTGGTCCACCCATCAGGGTGCTAGGCTGTGCCCCCTGGACCACCTCCAAGGGCTTCTGGGCTCTTCTATTGTTTTGACTTCAAGTTATCTTGCAGGTGTCTCTGAAAAACATCATGACCTTCAGAGAGCCTGAGAATGTGTGAGAGAATCACTTTAGTAACTTCTAACACCACTTAATACGTGAGCAAGAAAACCTGTACTTCTAAAACTCTAAAACTCTACAAAATACACACCAAACTTTCAGGCATCAGAAATATCCAAAGTTTGAACTCCAGGCGGGGTGGAGCAAGGGATAGTGAGCCAGCACAGGCGCTTTGCTACCTGGTGCAGCGTGTGTCCTTAGTGGATTCAGACTCCAAGCTTTTCTGTCACATTGATGATGTCAAGTTGGAGCTGGGGTGAAAAATATTCCATCCTGCCTGTCCTCATTTATTGTGTACTGAGTGACAATGGTGGTTTTTACATCAATCTCACCAAACTCTTTTTTTCACTCTTTGCAATCCAGTGCTTCTGAAAACAGATTTACTACTGACTTACAGTGCTTTAAATAAGGAAAATATTATTTTTAAAGCTTCAAACCCACATTTGACACGTTATTTATACTGCCCTATTTATACTGAACTTATCACTGAGTGAAGAGCAATTCACGTCTCAGTTCTTTTCTGCTTGCTTTTAGTTCTACGGTTTTATTTTGTTTTTAATTAATGCCTTAGTGTGTTGTACTAGTTTTGATCTGGATACAGCTCATTTTCTTCCCAGTAGCTGGTATGGGGCTGTATTTTGGACTTGTGATGAAAACACAAGACAATATAGAGTTGTTTTTGTTATTGCTGTAAAGCACTTGCACAGCATCAAGCCTTTTCAACTCGTACTGCTTTAATGGCAAGGCGGCTGGCAGTGCTCAGCCTCTTGGGACAGCTGATCCCAGCTGATCAAAGCAATATTCCACATATTCCAGACCATACGATGCTGGGCTCAGCACATAGAGCTGAGGGGAGGAAGGGAAAGAAATTTGAAGTGATAGCATTTGTCTTCCCAAGTCTCCACTACACATGATGGAACTCCTGGCGATAGCTGGACACCTGCCTGCGCATGGAAAGCACTGAGTGAATTCCTTGCTTTGCTTTCCTTGTGTGGGGGGCTTTTTTTTTTACCTATTAAACTGTTTTTATCTCATCCCACAAGTTTTCTCACTTTTACTCTCCTGATTCTCTCCCCCATCCTGCTGCTGGGGCCATGAGTGAGTGGCTGCGTGGGCCTTGGTTGCCAGCTGGGGTTAAACAAACCACAGTATGTGTACATCAGAAATGCAGTAGATTTTAATGTGCATTCTGGGGGAAAAAAATCAGTTGTTCAATCTCATACATAATACATTTTTATTCTCCTCCCTTTCTAAGTGGAACACTACTAAGAAAATTCATCAAAAACCAAACCTTTACTATACTAAGTGTACAACACACAGTTCTCATTGCAAACCAATGTGTGTGTGTAGATTTTAATTTTAAATGGTTGCAGAGCCCGTAGAAACAATAAAGCAGATTTGACAGCCACTGCCTTCTCTGCATGCACATAAATAAAACCTTACTGTGTTCCCTTCAGCGCAGTGATTGATTCAAAGAACAGAGGGAAAGCCTGTTTCCTCTGCCCACTGTCCTCTGTCCTTGATATGCCCTGAAACACTCTGAGAGAGGTGACAGAAATTGTTGGAGAGGAGAAGGAAATTTCACACATCTTCTTTTCTTGAGTCACTATAGAAACACTGCATTAATTGTGTTTGGTATAACGAGCCATCACCAGACTGAATTTTGAGGCTTTTGGTGCTCATCAAGGTAGAAAAACGATAATGAAGCACTGTCATGACCTCTTAGTACATCCACAATTACTCCCAGGAAGCCCTGGGCATGGCCCACAAAATCCCTACTGTCCAGCTCAGCTATTTTCGGATAGTTTGCTGGGAGGACTTGCACATAAGCAACTCTGATGTATGTAGCATTTGTCACAGGGTCCAGCCCTTCTCAAAGCAAACACTCTGTCATAAAGGCCATCCACAGCTTTCTTCCTCCCTTATTATTTGGTTGGCTTGGGTTTCTCAGACAGAGTTCTAGTATCAGTTTTAAATACTCCCAAGACTTCTTCCATACAGAAATGCAACAATCTGCTGCCTTCTCCTTGCACAATACATAGATGTGTCTGACACTGCAAATAAATACAAGTGCTGCAGTCCAACTATTGCTTGAAGAAAGTAGAACAATGGCACAATTTTATGCCTGTATCAGGAGGAATAGAATATTAATATTCTAATTCTCATTCTTTAATGCTTCTAAGAGGTGGCCAGGTAAGGCTGAATTTTGGGTTTATGCTTCAAGTGTTAAATGTAAGAAAGCAGTAAGTCTGGTTCCAGAAGAAAGTGGCTCTGGGGAAACGCCCTTTCTTAATTTTCTAGACTCTGTTTTAAATAAAGTTCTGAGGATTAGATGCACGTAATTCACCATCCTGTGTGGACAGAGATTAAATGCAAGTTCTATGCAACACTATTACTGTGTGATGACCCAAGTTGGTCCATTCTTCTTTTAGGGACCTGAAGTATTTCCTCTCTCTCTTAACTTCTTGCCATTGTTTCCTTTGGGTCTTCTTTCTGTGACATCTGGTTTTTTGGCCTAAAATATGCTAAGTCCTTTAACTTAGAAGATATTGTCTCTGCCCTCTAGCATCCTGCTAGCAGCATTTCTGCCCATGCGTTAGTTTAGAGACCATCTGCTTGTCAGGCACCCCACTTAACAGGGCTTTTGCCCAGGAACTGTGCTCCCAAGGGCTTCCTGGAAATTGCATATAATCCTGTTGTGTTCCCCACTTTCCCAGTGTATAAGGGAGCAATATGTCCTTACAGGTTCCAGCTCTAATCACCTGGAGTATTTCCTCTCATCAGCCCTTTCTCTTTTAAAAATGTCCCATGGGGGAAAAAACGAACACAAACAACTACAGAGAATATATTCCTAGCAGATCTTTTGTTGCTCAATTTCAAAGAATCATAGAATGGTTTGGGTTGGAAGGGACCTTAAAGATCAGGTAGTTCCACCCTGCTGTGATGGCAGGGCCACCTTCCACTACCTCAGGTTGCTCCAAACCCCATCCAACCTGTCCTTGAACATTTCCAGGGATGGGGCATCCACAGCTCCTCTGGGCAACCTGTGCCAGGGCCCCACCACCTGTGAAGAGCTTCCTCCTAATATCTAATCTAAACCTACTCTCTTTTAATTTGAATCCCATCACCCTAGTCCTGTCACTATATGGCCTTGTCCCTCTCCAGCTGTCCTGTAGATTCCCTTCAAATACTGGAAGATCGCAGTGAGGTCACCCCAAAGCCTCCTCCTCTCCAGGCTGAACAATCCCAATTTTCTCAGCCTTTCCTTGTATGAGATATCCTCCATCCCTCTAATTATTTTGGTGGCCTCCTCTGGACTTGTGTTCACAAGAGTGCTGTAAAGGAATTCATAAAACTGTGGAATAATTTTGCAATGGTAACCCTTCCCTTGCATTTGGAGTTTAGAAATGAGAAGGCATACAGGAAGATGTGTGGTTGAATCTTTCCACATAGTCCAGACCTGGAATTAAGAAATGGGCCCACAGCTACAGAAATCAATTTAAATACCCACCCCAACACACTGCAGGGGGCTTCAGAGCCAAATGTGCCCCTTCCTGAAGCTGCTGTTACTGGCAACATGGGTGACCACAGGCACTATTTCTGACTCAGCTGCCAACCTCCCTCCAAGGCCAAACCATGAAAAGTCCCCTTGGATTTCAGTGGGGGTTTTTTTGTTGTTGTTTAGTTTGGTTGTTTTGTTTGGGTTTGGTTTGGTTTGGGTTTTTTTTGTTTTTG
This sequence comes from Sclerurus mexicanus, assembly GCA_013396755.1. NCBI lineage: Eukaryota > Metazoa > Chordata > Aves > Passeriformes > Furnariidae > Sclerurus > Sclerurus mexicanus. The sequence goes on from VWZF01005411.1 coordinate 15,071, forward strand.
TTTTTTTTTTTGTTTTTTTTGTTTTTGTTTTTTTTTATAAACTGTTTGGGGAAAAACATCGGTGCTTTTTATTCCTGGGCTTATGGTCATGGTAAGTCTCCTTGCCTCAGCCTGAGGTGTGTCATGACCAGAGATGATTTTTCTTCCTCTTCTTTCAAATGGTTTCAAATGGAGACTACCAGCACAGGCTGTGGGTGTTGATGGGAACAAGCAAGATGTCAGGTACCTGGGAGACAACATAAATGTCCAAACCTTAGCCAAGGCCCAGGCTGTGCCAGTTAATGCAACCCCAGGAGATCTCTGGATGGAGCTGGGAAGACTGGGGCTCCATCTCTTGGCAGGTGACACCACCTCACTGCTTCTGCACTTCCTCTTGCCCTGGATTTGTGCAGTGCTGTCAATGAAGAAGATACAACCATGGAGAGACAGGACTCACAGAGGCAGAGATAGGTTTAAAAAGGTATTTTTTTGCCACCTTCACCATTGCTGCATCCGTGTGAAAAGTGCTGCATTTTACTCCCAGCACAGTGCTCAGAGCTGCCAGAAAACCACAGTGCTGCACTCCAGCCCAGCAGCTGCTTTATGGCTGCATCTCTGACAAACCCCATCACCACAAAATTCCTACTCCTTTCCAACACCACAGGGCTGGAAAAAAAGGTTTAAGATTGGATTAGTGAGCTGTGAGATAAAGCAAAGCTGCCTCACAGGACATTTGGCCTAATACACACATCATGGAATGATGTCCAGAGAAGGGCAGCGGAGCTGAAGAAGGGTCAGAAGGGAGCTGGAGATGTTTTGCCTGGAGAAAAGGAGGCTCCGGTGATCTTATCTCTCTATATAACTACCTGAAAGGTGGTTGTAGCCAGGTGGGAGTTGGTCTCTTCTCCCAGGAAACCAGGGACTGGAAGAGAGGACACGGCCTCAAGCTGTGCCAGGGGAGATTTAGGTTGGACATTAGGAGGAATTTCTTCACAGAAAGGGTGATTAGACACTGGAATGGGCTGCCCAGGAGGTGGTGGAGTCACTGTCCCTGGAGGTGTTTAAGGAAAGACTGGACTAAGTGACCTGGTGTGGTTGATGTGGTGGTGTTGGGTCACAGGTTGGGTTCAATGATCTCAGCGCTCTTTTCCAACCTGATTGATTCTGTGAATCATGGAATGGCTTGGGAGGCACCTTGAGGAGGGATGGGAGTGTAACATCTGTGACTGCAGATGTTGCACTGTTCCAAGGACAGGGTCTGTGTGGCATCATCCATGGCAAGGGCAATTCCCTGAAGTGCATAGCTGGGGATTCCCCTGGAGGTCACCAGGGGTTTTGGGGTGTGTTTCCCCCAGCCCTCCAGGTGGGAATACCCTGCTCTCTGCTGTTGCCCTGGGGCGTGGTGGCACAGAATCATGAATTGTTAGGGTTGGAAGGGACCTCTGGAGATCATCCAGTCCAACCAGGGTCACCTGGAGCAGGTGACACAGGAACATGTTCATCCACATGGAATGTCTCCAGAGAGCAAGACCCCATGACCCCCCTGGTCAGCTATTCCAGTGTTCTGCCCCCCTTAGTGGAGACGAGTTTCTCCTCATGCTGAGTGGAACATCTCGTGTTTTAGTTCCTGGCCACTGCTCCTCGATCACTGAAAAGAGTCTGGTAGCATCCTCTTGGCACCTGCCTTGGAGATGTTTATATGCATTAATGGGACCAAGCAAGCCTGGCACACCTGAC
>VWZF01005411.1:17431-44767 GCA_013396755.1 Sclerurus mexicanus
AGCGGTGTGGAGCCCTTTCACCCCCCTGTATCCCCGTCTTAAGTGGTTATGGTGCGTGCATAAGCCCGTCTGTTTGCCACCGATGTAATCTGGAGGCGAAGGGAATTAATGCATAAAAGCGTTTTGTAGGGTTTCCCTCCCCTGCGGCTACTGCCCTACAGTTCCTTCCTTCCCTTAATTGCCATCATTCCCCCTCGGGGAGGTCACTGAGGAGCAGGGATGTGCCTGGCCAAGGGTTAGGGCTTTCTAAAAATGATGCTCCGTACAAAAAGTTGTGACTCAGCCTTTTGGCTCGTGGTGTGTCAGTGCAGAAGGGCTCCTGTTACTGTCTCTGTGAGGACTCTGCTTTCCTCAGCTTGGAAACTGGCTTGTGAGTGCGGTCGGAGCAACTTGGTGCTACTAATGGCTTGAAATTTACAGGTTGGGGATATTTGATACTTCATTTAGGTGTTTGTGCTCATCTGTGTGTTAGCGGAGCTGTAGTCTGGGCATTCTCATACCATTCAAGGAGTCACAGTTTCTTCAGGCTCAGCCTCAGGTCAACCTCAATAGCAGAGTCTCAGGTGTCAGATTTGTCAAAATAAATCATTTAGTGGAGTGGTACAGCAGCAGGTCAGCTCGAGCTGGGACCCAGAACAAAGGAATGCCCTCATAGTTAGACCCTGATGACTTTGCACATGCCCCTCGCATGCTCTTGGTCCAGGGGTGATTTTTGGTCTGGGGTCCTCTGACAGCTCTTTGGGTTCTTTCTCCTCATCCACACAGACAGGCTGTTCACTGTCCTTACCTTGCCGAGTTCTAGTTCCTGCTGACAGCTGTAACCTCCTTGTCTTCTGGCTTGTGCTCCCAGCGCACCTGCTTGCTGGCAGAGCATGGGAAACTAAAAACGCCCCAGACTTTGGGTCAGCGTCACTTAACAGCACCCAAACCAGCAGCGTCTCACCGGTATTCTTCACACGCCAAAGCCAAAACCCAGCATGGTACCAGCTCCTAGGAAAATCACTGAGGAAATTACCTCCCTTCAGCTGAGAACAGATCTTGGTGTGAGTTCACAGCTTGTGGCCCAAGGCTCCAGCAAATCCAGCTGCTCATGCTAAGCAAGCAGCATACTAGATCACACACTATGGTAACTCCTTGTAACTCATTCTGCTTAAAACTCACTTATTTATGCTAAGCAATACCTCTTAACACATGCTTGGGAAGGTGAGATGGGAAGTGGCCATAAAGTGTGCTTTGGGTAGGAACTGTGTGAATTTGGGTCTGCCTGTGCTTGCTCTGTGAGATTAGTCTCTCTGGAGGAGGAATAAATGAGGGCTGCTGCTGTCGTGGCTGCTCTGGGTGGATGTTTCTGAATGGGGTCATGTTTGAATTTCACTGCTGCTCAGAGGTTCTGAGTATGAGTAGTAAAATTGCAGTGGATCTCATATTTTACAATACTCTTTTAACAGTAGTCAAATTTGCTACTGTCACCTGTACTGTATGAAGTTCTCCTTCAAACTCTGGCAGCCTCAAGGTGTTGACAAGTGCAGAAGATTAAATTAATGGAGGCTAAGTAAGCGTGTCCTCTCTGAAATTTGATCTGGATGTGAAGGTCAGAATATCTCACGATTTTGTCCTATGCCCAAGACTGTTTCAGAAACTGCTCTCTGTGCAGCCAGGTCCTGAGCCTTCAGTGTGATCTTGAGCAAGTTGGCAACTTTCTTCTTAAACAGAGCTACAGTAATTGTTTCATTTATCAGAGTTTACCCTTTTAGGAAGTGCCTGTGCTTTAAGAGGTGCTGTGTCATGTTAGTTACTTGCTGTTCAAAGGAGGGTATATTGTTTCTATCCACCTGGAAAGATTACAAACTACCACATGTTGTAGGGCTTTCCATCCTCTTTCATATCCTTTTTTATTCTTCCTCCTTTGTGCATCCACCCTGTTGCTTTACCAATGCCATGCAGCTTTCTTTTTTTTCCCTGCAAAGTGTATTAGATTCACAGAGCAAGATCAGGACATAAAAGGGAGGGGCTCACTGACAGCAGCAAAAATTACTTCTGTAATAAACATGTTTTGATAATTCATTTGAGACTGAACTCGCAGAGAGGTCAGAGAGGAAGCTAAAAGAATTGTAATGGAATTCTGTTAAATACTGCATCCATCCACGGGCAATAGAGTTAACTTTCCGTCAGTGTCAAAATACCAAGAAGCTTTCCTGAGCTTGGTGCTGCGGTAATTCTTTTATCAAGTAACTTAGAATGTGGGCCTCAGCTGCTGCTTACATTGGTAGTTCTTCCAGAACACTTCTTCCTACGTGAAATTGTAGAGACTTTTCAGAAATTGCCCTCAAAGGAAGAGATGGCAAGAGTGCAGTGTGGTTTTAATTTGGCATGTGTCTTGGTGCATTTAGAAGAAAGTCTGTGTACTGCATATAAGTGATTAGAAAATTGTGTTAGAAAATACTGTAAGCTCGTTATTCCTAAAAGCTGCCTTTCTGTTCTGGCAGCTTGTGCATTGGTGTGTTAGAAAAATCCTGTCTACTGCTAGTGCATATTTTTAGTAAGCATTTAAACTTGTTCAAATTTGACCAAACCTGCCTGAATTTCTTTCCAGAGAAATTGGTAGCTTGCTTTCAGAAAGAGCCATTCTGGTCCCTGTTTGCTGGGTTGACTTTAACTTTAGGTAGAGTGGAAAATTTTGTTTAGCGCTTGTCTTCCAGCTGTTGCCATTTTCTTGCCTGTCTGAAGGCTTTTTCAATGATCTTTACACATAGATCTTCTCCTTTAATCATAATGTGGCTGTAAAACCCAACAACATTGTTCAGCACTATATACAAGAAGACTTTTTTCCCCCCATGTGTTGCAACTGAGTAAGCCCTAAGATCCTTGCTGAAAGAGGATTGTGAGTTTCTGCGTTCATCCAAATTGACAGTTCTGCTCATAGGATCTAAGGCTTATCTCCAGGCTATCTGGCATGTGAAAACAATTGCCTCTGGTCAGTGGTGAATGCAGAAAGCAGCTGGTTGGACAATGGCAATTCATCTGCCATTCTGATGTGCACAGAACTGTCTTTAGACATGCTCAGTTTTCACCAGACAACAAAAAGATTCAGTAATTAAGTGGTCAAGTCTTGCTGTACTCTCATTTCTGGGAGAAGCCAGGGTCTTGTTTCTGCTCTCAGAGACTTGGCTGCAGTCTTTGCCAACTGGTCTGTTACCTCTGCACGTAACACCATCAACACCTGTGCTAAAAGCACTAAAACTTCAATTTTCCTCTGCTTGTGGTTTAACTTTGTGAGCATACCAATATATATCTCACTGTAGGTTTGTTGGAAGCTGCTGAGGAAGGGGTCAGAAGAAAAAGGAAGGAGCATGGCTTAGGACTAGCGGAGAAGTTCCTTATACCGATGTAGTGTTGAGGTTTAACTGTGGATGTTGTAAAAGGATACAATACTTTTGTTTCTTTCCAGCAGACAAATATCATCTAAGTAGTACATGGTTATTCAGGAATTGCTTGTGGAAGGGACTTCTGCAACATCCTTTTGGTGGTCTGGCTGTTTTTAAAGTGTTCTTATTATTTCTCCGTGCCTTGATTTCCTAAATGTTGTCAGGTAACAAAGTTAAACTGGGCAATTGGAGCTCTCAGTCCAGCTGATTAATAATGTACTAATTATAGTTTACACAGGGGTTACTTTTTTTTAAAGAGGCATATCTAGCATTTTAGAGTTAGATTTGCTTCTGAAACTTCTTATGAACCAACCTGAAGTAAAATTACAGAAAATTCTCAGTTACTTCCTCACCCTGTCCTTTATTTTTACTTACATATGGTGATATGCTTTGAGCTTTAATTGAGCAACTTGACTTAATTTTAATTACCACACGTTCATGTGTTTTTGTCAGACTCTTAGAATATGTGACTGGCTACTCAAGAAAATTAGACTTGGTAGTCTTACTTAATTTAAAATACATTTTGATGTACCTAATAGCTTTGCCTGCTTGGTATGGGTTTTGTAAGCCAAAACTACTGCTTTTTGAACATCAGGATCATCACTGAGATAACCTTGATTCTCTTTTTCAGCTATAAGAGGGCTTTTGTCTTTGAGGTCACTTTTAACTGGAATATAGAAACTATTCACCAAAAATATTTTGCCACTTGTAGAATAAATTGTAAAACAGATTGCTGTTACAGATTTATTCTGTATGTAGAATAAACTATCAGCTTAATTATTTAACACTAGCTTCTTTTGATACTAGGAAATACTAGTTTTTCTTCTGGGTTACTTTCTACCAGCTTTTAAAATTTTCTTTCTTAGTTCTCTATTTTGTTGCACAAGCACTGGCTTTCTCATCTGGAGAAGGTGTGTGTGCCCAGGGTGTGATGCCAGTAGGTGTTCTGGTGCAGGTGACTGGCTTAGCAAAACATGTGAAACAGTGGAGAATCATAAAACAGGTTCTTGATTTCCCTCAAACTAACAGCTGGAGATCTTCAGGTTTGTGGAATGCTTCTTTGATACCCTTTCCCTTTTCTAACAAAACACATGTCCTGATCCCATCAGAACATGAGTTGAATTTGCCATGGCAGGGATGTTTATGATGAGTTCTCTTGTGTGTTGAAATAGTGGTCATTAAAAAAGTTTCAAGGTGACTTTGCAACTTCTCTCACTTGTTTTTGTAATTCCAGGAGACTCTGCAGAGGATTGTCAGTACTCTAGTGAACAAAAATGATGAAATTCACAACTTCATTGACATGCTGAACCATACAATATCAAATGTTCAGGTATGTATTGTATTAAAGCTCATGGCTTGTGGCTGAGACATGAGCACCTTTCCACTTCTGTTAGTCCCAAACTGGGTCGTGTCTTAGGGATGGGCTGTAAGAATCAAGTTCCACATACACCGTCTTGTTGGAAGTCTGGACCATCCTGGTACTCATGAGAGTGTAATTTGCTCTTTATCTTTTCAGTAGTTGCAAATTGTTGGGTTTAAGCTGAAAGTTAGGCCTAGTTAAAGCATCTACATGAGGATGAGGTTTAGGTTCTTTTAGTCTGTCAATCAGCCATAGGTTGTTTCATGCTAAAGCTGAGACAAGTGAACTGTGGAAATGTAGTTTGTCCAGCAGATCTTTAAACTGATGTCTTGAGTGCAGTTTTTAGTATGAAATGAAATCACTTTAGGTGGAACTGGATGACTACCTCCTTCCAGACATCTAGCAGTCCACTGACAGTTGTGGGAGGGGAATCAAGGCTGTTTTGGGCATGGAACAAAGCTGCCAGGTGTGCTGGTTCCATGCTAGTTGGAATATAATGGAATTTTCATGGATTTCAGCATCCAGTGTCCCGATGCAGGGTCTGCTTTAGGATGTTTCATCATTCCTAGTGCTGTTTCCCTTTTGAGCTGAGGAGCACTCACAAGGTATCTAGTGGTGCTGGCAAAGCCTGTGTGGGCAAATAATGTGAGTTTCAGTCTAAAAGGCTGGTTTGCATTGTTCCCAGTGTAAACAGCATTTTCAATTCTCCTCTCAGGTAAACTCTTCTAATGCAATCAGTGAGCTGGATGAAGAATTTGATGGTCTGTATTCTGTACTGCACGAGATGAAGGGGAGTATGGCCAACACTATCCAGCAGGAAGAGGCTCGTAAAATTCAAGCTCTGCAGGTAACTGTATAACTACATTTGTAAAATTCTGCAGCTGAGTAGAAGCACTTTTAAACTTCCTCTGTTCCTGTTCCTCTGCTATTCCCGTTGGTCATACAGCAATATTGATTTCCAGGATTGTCCTGTGACAGTTCTGGAGCTGGCTGGGCATAAAGTCATTGCCTTTTTCAAGGCTACTGCCACATAAAACACTGCCATTCACAGACGAAGTGCAGTACTGTAAATGGAAATTTTAGTGCACAAGAATATAAATGTTTATTTCTTTACTTCTGAAGTCCTAATTTTTGGGAGAAACAGGCTTTGAAATTAAATCTGGCTTTTAAATGAGACCTCACCACCTATCCAGCTTTTTCCCCTCTGGAATTGTAGGATGTGGCAGGATCACTGTTCACTTATCAAGCGCAGTGTAGTCACCTTGATTATATAAGGTAATAAGTTGCTACAAATGCATAACAAAGCCATGTCGTTTCTAGGACTGGTACTTCATAAACCACTTTCCTTTTAATGTGAATGCACCCAATTATTCTTTCTGTTTTTGCTTCAGGATCAGCTTAGCCAGTGCAGTCGTGCCCTGGAGAGTTCTGAAGAGCTTCTGGAACTTGCTGTGCAGTCGCTGGACATAAAGAACCCAGCGAAACTCTTAGAGGTAGAAAACATTGAGCAGATGGGTGTGAGGCAGATGTTGGTGTCTGTCTCCATCTGAAATATCCTTTGCATTACTCTCCTGGACACTGCAAACTTACCAGGTGTACTGACAGTGAGGATAGAGAGGCATGTGAAAATACAGTTATTGCTGTGTTGAAGAAGCCCAGTCAAGCAGTATAGTCTTGAATTTTTATGCAATTTTTGATAAAATAAGGAGGGCTTTTTCACTCAGAGTGAGCAGGGGAGGAAAGCAATGCCTTCTCCAGGGCAGCTGTCATTGTTAAGTGTGGCAACAGACAAACACACACACACAAACACACACAGAGGTTTGGGGCAAAGAATATTTCCAACTAGCAGCTCCCTTTATTAACAGAAGGCTTTTATGCCTTTTCTTATCAGTCCAAGCATACACATGTCACACTCTATTGGCCAAGCACTTCTGTCCACGAGTCTTAGACCATCTTCTGATAGGTAGTTCACATCTCTCCTCATGCTGGTAAGACTCAAAACGTATCTTGTTTTTCTCAGTTGTTTTTCTTTTACTTTCCCGTGCTGCTGCAAGGCCGTAAACTTTTTGTCCACTTTCCCATGCTCACAGCTGCATCCCTCCCAGGCCAAAGGTGTCTTCAGCCCAGAAGTCTTCCACAGTTAAGCAAACTTGCACTCATGAATGCAGAAAGCAGAGTTGAAATAAATCTCTCTGAGACTGAGTAAAGAATTGGAGAATGTGTGATGGCCAGTGCTCAAAGCTGTGGAAAGTGACCTGTCCATTCCCAGTACTGTCCCACGGCACTTGCAGGCAGTCTCTGGGTTTTGTATGTGTGTGGCAAGATGTTTGTTTTGCAGAACTTCATGCAGGCTGCAGATCTTTAATTTGTAACCCTGATCTCTGCAGCTGTCCTGAAGGGTCTTAAAAAACTGCGTTCAGCTCAGAACCTCATTCAGTTTGAAACCTAATTCCTGTGTATTCCCCAAAACCTCCCAATGCATGTGTAGAGAAAAGCCCACATTTGGGCCTTGCATTGTGATACCAATACAAGTAATTTGTTCTTTGCCGCAGCAGATTTCTAAATCAGGTAACATGTCTCTAACTGGAAGAATATGCTTGTAAGTTAATGAAACAGTTCCACATATATCTTACAGAATCAGTACACTAGTTCTTGCTACAATAATCCTCATGGTGGTAATAGGACCAGTCACGCCAAATCCAAGGCCAAATTACTTTTTTCTTTCTGCACTTTAAGGGGAACGAGGACACAAATCTTTCTAAAAGAGTGTGCAGGCAAGCTGTCTTACTGTGTCAGTTTTACCTTTTGGCAGCAGTTTGTGTGCTGTCCTGCTTTCTGGGTGTCAGTTTTGATTTATTTGCCTTGAGGAGCAACAGTTCCTAAGCTGGGCATTTTTCTTAGGACTTCAGTTGGGGTTGTCCTTTCTCTCTTGTCTTATTGATGTGTAAAAAAATTAAGTTAGCTCTGTGTAGAGTTTGGCTTTGAATTTAAATTGTTTCATTTCTGGTGTCTCTTGCTCTCTTCCGATCAAATAGACTAAGGAAAGCTATTTGAGTGTTTGCTAGGGGTGAAATCTCTTCAGATTTGGAGTCTGAATCTTAAGATACCAAAATCCAATCCAGTGAACTTTTAATGTCTAGGGTATGGTATTGGTGTTACACTAACTAGCATGTGTGCATTTGGATATGGCATTTTAAGGTAACACTGCCTTGTCTATTAGGCAGTTAATTCTGTTACTCTGCTAGTAAGAATAGCAAGTGTTCCTGAAGGGAGAGCTCCAGCCCTGACTCTCTTTGTTGGCACAGATTGTGTTTGGGTACTCTAATAGTGTTATGAAATAGCTCTGTTTTATCTACAGCTGTCATATGGAAAGATCAGCCCACAGCTCCTACAATAACTTTTTTTTTAGGTAAAACAGAAGTACCTCTTAAGATAAATTGTTTTAAACACTTGTGGGTTTTTTTCAGCTTCCCACTTGGGAATATACAATCAGTTTAGTAGCAGGGACAACGGATTTTTTTAATTTAGCTTTTAATGGAGTGTGACTTGTAATTAGTGAAAAATTCAGAAGTTCTCCACTTTTGACTTCAAACTGGGAAGCTCCCTCATGTTTCTTGTCTCCTCTTTGAAGGGGAAAATAGTTCAGCTGAATGGCAACTGGATCAAAGTAGCAATGTTAACTCCAAACATGCATAGTAGACATAACTAAGCCATCATTATTTCTGCAATAACACTTCAGTTTAGGTTTGTAGCTCCTCTTGGTGAAGGACAGGGATTTTTGTCTTTCCCAAGGCCAGTTACTGTGTTTATCTTTGCAATATGTCATCACCACTTCTGCATCTGCTTCAGGGATATCATTTAAGTGCTGGGCAGAACTATGTCCTGTGATTTTTTTGAATAGTCATATATGGAGAGAGTGTTTTAGGAAGTATTGTTGGAAAAGTATGATAAATTTCAGAGAAAAAGTTAGAGCAAGTCCTGTTTTGCTTTTTTTCTTGTTTATCAGAGCGTTCATCTTATGGTGTGTAGCCAAACAAGCCTTGTGTGGTCACATGCCACTAATAAGCACTTCATAGCTTCACAGAAAATACCATGGTAGTTAAGTGTTGCTGACTTCATCCTGTAGCTCTTCTATGGGGAGTACGTTTCTCTGCATAAGTTTGGTTAAAAAGACAAAGTCACATCCAGGAAGTTGAGTAATTTGGAGTTGGTTTGGTGTGGTTCTTGAAATCAGTGTTTTTTCTCAGGTGATGTGCTGTTACCGTGCTAACCCATGCTATTAACATGCTTAATGGGACAATTTATTATGATGAAAATGTTGAACTCATTTTGATCTTAAAACCTGGGCAATGCAGTGGAGATGGTTCTCAGCCTACTTGCATGTTACTGCCATTGATATTGCATGGAAATACTAACTACTTTCTCTCTCTTCTCCCTGACATGCATCAAGGCTGCCAGACAGATCAAAGATAGGTACAGTACAAAGTCTATCACTTTTCTGTCTTTGAATTAATCTTTATCCTTGAAAATGCCTTTATGTTGAAAGGGCCATAGTCAGCTTAAGTCAAATTCATTGACTCTTTCCTAAGTGTTAGTTATCATAACTTCTGAGAGAGAACTCAAAACTTCTGTGCTGCTTATGTAGGAATTTTCTTGGCTTTTTAAATAAAAAGGCGTTTTTAATGCAGGGAAGTAGACCTCTGCAGCAACTGCTGCTATTATTATGTCTTTACATGTATATCAATTATTATTAATAAGCTTATTCTTAATACTGGATGTCGGAAATTTAATTGTGTTTCAAGCTGACTCTGCCCCTTTAAGCTGTGAGAAAATATTGTTATTTGTTTTTTAAAGTGCTTAAAGACTTTTGCTAGCTAATTTTCCTTCTGAATGTAAAAAGTCTTGCAGCTGTTAAAATATTTCTGATGGCATCACTCTGTCTAATGAAAATGAAATTATTATTGTAGCTTTTCTTTAAGCTGTGTCTTCAAACAATTGTTTAAATAACAAAACTACTGTTTCAAAGTAAATGTTAGGGTAATTTTCCCTTGCAAGAATGTTAAGGATATTCCAAGGGTCTGACCTTCTGGTTCAGAAAACTTACTATGATGTACATCATATTTTGGAAGGCAGATCACAGGGTGTTCTCAGCATATGTTGCTCTTATGGACCAAATAGGTTGGCTATCAATTTACAGGTTTTTCCAGGAAGGGTTTTATGGACTCAGTTCTCTGAATTTCTGTGTAAAATGAGTAATTGCTAGGGAAATTAACCTTTGCTTTTTCCAAGGGTAACAACTTAGGGTCATTAATAAATCAGAGGGATAGTGGATAGTGGCAGTGATGGGAATCTTGATACTTTTAATCAGTAATAAGCATCCTCTTCTGGTTTCTTGAAATGTTGTGTCACCTCATCCTTTGTGGTTCTCTAAGACTGGTGTCTAAACAGAAGTTAAAAGGCTGTCTGAAGCTGACTACTCCCTAGTGTTCTCCTACTGCTAATCAGAGGATTATTCTTCCTTAATGAGAGATTTGCTCTACCCATCTGGCTGAGCAGTGGAATGTGCTGTGCAGCCCATACATAATTTCAGAACATGAACCCTGTCTTGGGAAATCAATTGACTTGTCTTTTGTGGTATTTAGTTCAGTCTTGTGTCCCAAAATTGTAATGCTTGTCACTCCTGACATGCATATATCTTTAATATTAAACTTGATATTTCCTCCCTGTTCCTCACTACCAGATTTTTTTGCTTTTCACCATTTGATGTATCTGTGGTTACCAGAAAATCTATCTTGTACGCTAGTGAAGTATGTGGTACCTCACAGGAACTGATATGCACAAGGTATTCTAAAGGTGCTGTGCATCTGTGGGTGTAAAATAGATACAGGTGCTTACAGCTGACTTTTGTGCTGTGTATAATATTTTGTAGTTAAGAGTTTTATTTTTTTTAAGTAGGAGTTGGGACCTGTGTGCTGTCTGAATCAGTGTTACTCAAATTCTGCTCCATGGCCTCAAGTCTTCAGAGTCAGAGAGCTATTCTAGAGACTTGTCCTTATTTTTGGTGTGTAGCTGGGGGACAGGAATGTCTTGAGAGTGTTCAGAACAAATACTGAGCTAAGATTTCAGAGGTGAAAATGGGAGCTGTGTTTCACAGAATTATGGGATGGGTCAGGTTGGAAGGGACCACAGTGGGTCTTCTGGTCCCACCTTCCTGCTCCAGTACATTCATTCCAGAGCAGAAGGCACAGGATTGTGTGCAGATGGTTCTTGTGTATCTCCAGTGAGGGAGACTCCACAGCCTTTCTGGGCAGCCTCTTCCAGTGCTGCTCACCTGCAGAGGAAAAGTTCTTCCTCATATTAAGATGGAACTTCCTGGGCATCAATTCTTGCNTCTCTGTTGAAGTTCGGAAGGTTGTATTTTGTAAAACGGGTCTTATACTTGCATGTTCCAATCTGCAGCTTAAACATTTCTTTCATCTTCTGATAAGGTCAGACACAGATATGAAATCAGCATAGTCAGCTTGTTCACTGCTGTCTAGAAATGCCTAGAAATGTTGTCTGTGGTGCTTTAGATTTTTCATACTTACTGATTTTATGTCAAGTGATACAAATTTTTTTTTGTTTCTTATCCAAGTTTTTTCAGTAGTAAAAGGTTTTAAGCTCTTCTCTAGTTACCTCTAGTATTTATTTGCCTAGTAATGTGGAACAACTGATAGCTTTCACTATTATTCTGAGACAGTCACATTAGCAAAACTTCTTGGTTTTGAGTGTGTTAAATAGTAAAGTCTGTTAGAAGAATGTTCTGCTCTTTGATCAGTAGTTTGACATCAATGGTAATAGATTATCTGATTACTGTTTTGGAAAATGGCTTAAACAATGTAAAATACACTTTGCTAATGCTGTTTTCCTGACTTCAGTGTCACAGTGGCCTCAGCATTCCGCCTCTCCCTGAAACCAAAAGTCAGTGACAGTATGACTCACATGATGGTGGATTTCGCTCTGGAAAAGCGCATGCTCCAGGCTGTCAAGTTTTTGCCAGGTAAAAAGTGTATGCAGTGAGTTCAACTTGTTATTGCATGAACCACTTACTATTTTAAAAACAACCAAACAGAAAGAAAACCACACCTCTTGCAGTACCTCAGCATTAGACAGCATCTCAGAAGTCAGAATGAGTCTTCCAGAGCATGTTTTTTTTCTGTGTTGTCAGGTCTCTGTGAAGTTAGCTGAAGTTTCTCTTGATGCTTAGTGACACTTCAAAGTCCTGCTCCTCTGCAGTAGTGTTAGGGATGCAAATGTAGGCTATTATGTCACTTAGAAGAGTGCTGAAATGGTCTGAAATGTAGGAGAGAGATGGTCTACTAGTGCAGTGATATTGCCATAATACAGAAGGTTTATTGATACATCTATTCCTGTTCCACAGTAGACTTAAGTGCATTAGGCTAGCATATATCTTTAATGTCTTTTTATTCATATTGCCTTCCTATTTAGAACACTTTGCCCTTGACTGTTACCAAGAATATATTGACAGGAATACTGCTGGCAGGGATGCAAATTGTTACATCTCTAGGTCACTAATCAAAATCTGTTAAGGACTTGGCAGCATCAGATTGCGTTTCTGCCTTGCATGTTGCAGATACAGTATGCAGTAGCAGGTGTAGAAAATGACCAGTGTTATTCCTGGTGGTCAGCTACCAGTGTCCAGGCAGAAATTCACCTCCTAGTCTTGGGCTCTGGGTGTCAATCATTGCTCTGTATTTCACAGCTGAGGAAGCACGGTAGGTAAGCTGAACACAGTGCACCTGTTTGACAGGAACGGGAGTGTAAAGATCTAGCAGCAAGTGTAACAAACTCTTGTGTCTAGATAAAGGTATTGTTTAGTATGACCCTTCTTATACATGCATTTTCCTTGTCAAATATATAGGAATTTAAATTGTTTGGGCCTTCAATTTTTATTTTTTTTTATTTTTTAAACAGGAAAATTGACTGTCTGGGTGTCAGTCTTGCTTTTTCTCCTGTAGTGCCGTGGTTTCAAATTACTCAGACACCAAATTGTGGCAGGGAGATTTGCAGTGAGCATTGCCAGGCCTTCATACATTGGGAAATAGTAGTGTCCTAGTGCAGGAAGTTGAAAATGGGTTTGGTGGTGTGGTAGTTTGAACACTGCTTGCCAGAATTATTCTGAAGGCTTGGTCACTTGTAAGACTCTTTATCTGGCATCTTATGACAAAAATAATTGGGGTAAGTAGCTAAACTTAAAGATGTATGTACTGAATTATTTGTCCTAATCTTAATTTTTCTTTTTCATATTAAGAGATTTGCTTGAATTAATTTCAAATTATTGCTGGACGACTTCAAAGTTTGATGTCAAGTGCATGTCATTAACACCTTAGCCTTTTGTTGTAGTTTAACACCAGCAGGCAGCCCAGCACCACACAACGGCTTGCTGACTCTCCCTGTGGTGGGATGGGGAAGAGAATAAAGAAGGGTCAGAACAGTTTTGTGTTGAGATGAAGACAATTCAATAGGTAAAGCAAAAGGTGTGTGTGTAGGTGAATTTATCCCTGTCAAGGGGACTTGGGAGGACAGGATGCCATCACTCTGAACATCCCTCCCACCTTCTCTCCTTGTCCCCCCTAATTTATGTGCTGGGTATGACATGATTTGGCCAGGAATATCCCTTGGGTCAGTTGGGGTCAGCTCTCCTGACTGTGTTCCTTCAGCTCCCTCACTGACAGAGTGGTGTGAGAAGCAGAACAGGACTTGATGCTGCTCTAAATAAACCCCCTGTGTTATCAAAACTGTTTTCATCACAAAGCCAAAGCACAGCACTGCACAAGCTTCTGTGAAATGTGACTGTCCCAGCCAAAACCAGTGCAGACTTGAATATTCTTTTGCTGTCAGTCTCTTCTGTGGTGCCTAGTTGTTCTCAAGCATTTCAAACCTATCACACCAGCTTCAGTGCAACTCCTACAGGGATGTGAGGGTAAAAGGATGTGTTTTGGTAGTGCTGGGTTAAAACATTTGAACAGATCATGAAGAGAAGGTGTGAAGGGAGTGTTCACAAAGCAATTTAGGTCTTCTGCTTCTAGTGCACCTGCTGTGGCTCTAGGAGGTGGTTGTATCTGTGTGGTAAAATCACACATCTCTAAATGCCTCAACTACAGATAATGTAAAGCTGGTTGTCAGCAATCCTTGTGAAGGGGAACCATGGCTAACAATCTATTCAAGAAATAGTTATAGAGAAATTGCATAAGGGCAAATATGTAATTAGGACTTGGTCACTAGGACCTCTACAGAACAGCACAGTTAAGGGCTTGAGTAGTATGAAAAGAGATGGTTTTTGACAAAAGAAAGCAATCTGCAGATCTGTCAGTTCCACAGATGCATCAGTATTAAACTTTTTTGATGTTCCTGCTCAATACATTGACTTCCAGGCCACTTTTATGTCTTTCAAGCTTTTGTCAATGCTGAAACAAAGGGAAAGATTTTTGCGGATTCTTCCTCCAAAACATGCAAACAATAAAAACTTTGTCACTTCCTCCAGCAAAAGTGTTCCTTGAATATACTTTAGACACTACAAATAATATATAAATGCCTTCTTTTGCAAAATTTTGTCCACAGGCTTAAGTGCTCCTTGATTTCATGGAAACAGACTTTTGTTGTGTATAAACAAAATTTCAGTCTTTAGTAGATCTTTGGATTTATTTCCCCTTCTTTTAAGACAAAGGGTGAAAAGTAAAGAAAACTATGTAACTGTGGAGTAGCTAGTGGGAAATACAACACTGTCTGTAGTGATACATAGTGATTTATAGCAAATATAAGTGATGCTGTGTGGGGGCTGCAGCTCTACTTTACCTTCCAAAGACTCAGAAACAGAAGTTTGCTTCTTTATGTTCTCCCTGTGTGGTGTTTATTCTGAATGTAGGCTCATAATTGTAAGTCCACTCTACTATAGTGATGCCTAAAATCCTGGAAGATAGGCACTCAGAACAACATTAGTGGAGATAGATAGATAGATAGATAGATAGATAGATAGATAGATAGATAGATAGATAGATAGATAGATAGATAGATAGATAGATAGATAGTTAAATAGATAGATAGATAGATGATAGATAGATAGATAGATGTGCTTTTATGTAGAAGCTTCTAGGTTGCCCATCACCTAGACACCAGAAGTATGCATGCATGTGGTTCAGTGATGTTACAGCTTTTATAACTTCCAGTAATTAGCATATATGATATCTAAAATCAACCCATAGTACCCATTTCCCCTGGTGCCCACCCTCACAAAGCTCAGAACTGCCCCTTGGAGCCTCTTCAAGGGCTCTGGGCCTTCTGTTTTGTCTTCAAGCTATCTTGCAGGTGCTTCTTCAAAACGCTGTGTCCTTTGCAAAACTCAGAAATGTGTGAGAAAGTGCCCAGTGATCTCTACAAACCACCTAATACGTGAGCAATCCAGGGAAACCTACATAATTCTAGAAAATCTACAAAATACACTGAAATCTTTAGGCATCAATAGCAAGTCCTCCTTGCTGCTTCCAGAAGGGAATCAGCCCAACTTATAAACAAAGCAAACATCTGGAAGATTTGATGCAAATGCTCACTTTAGAGCTAATGTGTACTTCTCATTTTTTTAAAATGCATGTTAAGTGGAAGAAGTGAGTCATAAGCCTAGTCTTTGCTCATGCTTTGCTAATGAAAATAGATCCTCTGAAAGAAAGGAGTGTTACTAGGTCAGGGACACCTTCTGGATTCTGTAAATCCAAGGAGAGCAAAGTGGCATTCAGTCCATTCTCCTCTTGGAACTGCTCTCTGTGTTTGTCTTTGTGCAGTCCCTAAAGCCCCAGAGATAGATGTGGCAGCGTGTCTGGTTGCTGATAACTGCATAACAGTGTCGTGGAGGATGCCTGAAGAAGACAGCAGAATTGATCACTTTGTACTGGAGTACAGGAAAACCAACTTTGATGGGCTCCCTCGACTGAAAGGTGAACAGCACTGGGAACTGATCGACTACATTAAAGCTACTCAATACACATTATCAGGTAAAGGTGTTTTATACTTCAAACCCAAGAATATCAATATAACTCTTTATGCTTGGAAGTTCTGCAAAATGCCCCTTTTTCTGCATGTAATGAAGGTTTCATTATATCACATCAGTCTTGGGTGCTTTGTACAGTAATAGCTCTGTTCTATGTTTTGACTTTGAGATTTTGTAAAAAATTATGTGTTAATTAAAGTTCGAGCTGATATTTAAGCATGGGTTTTTTTGCAGATTGGGGTAAATGCAAGACAGCTGCACAGAAAAGGCCTTAGTCCTGTAAAAAGTATCAGTAATCAATATAATTTCAAGTTTCTAAACATTCACTTTTTTAGGTCTGAAGTTTGATACAAAATATGTGAACCTTAGAGTACAAGCCTGCAACAAAGCTGTGGCAGGAGAATACTCCGATCCTGTGACTCTGGAAACCAAAGGTAAAATTTTAAAGGCTAACTTTAGCTGTAGTGAAAACTCTGTGCTTAAACTTTTCTGCCTTTTTTGTGAACCCATATGTTGAATCTGCTTCTGCATGAGCACTGCTGAAATACATCCTAAGGGGAAAGGAACACAATCATTTCGGTGAAGGATTAAGGAGCTTGTTGGCACAAAGCTGTCCTTTCAGCATTCAGACCATGAAAAAATGGGATGATAATGCTAACTTTCTCCAGCAGAGCTTGACATGGGTTGCTTTGAGTTGTGGATTGACAGTACCATATGCTGCTACATCATGCCAACATACAGCAAGAGAAGGATGGATGTTGTGGATGACTCATGGGGCTTCTAAACTGTTGGTGTAGTTACCTGGTTATTAGTGAGATAGATAGAGCTTCCTGTAACTAGAAGGTGTGGAAAGTTTTTTGGGTTTATTTTTTTTTCATTTTATTTTTCTTAGAAGTAGATTCTAACCACTGTCAGTATTTTTTTTTAAAGTAATAAGCAGCTTCAAATTGCTAAAGGTTGATCTGAGGACTGTTAAGGATGGCTTCCTAACCTCATCTTGTAAATAAACCAGCAGAAAAAATTCTTGGAAGTGATGTTTTGTGACAGAACACAAGTCCTAACTGTTGAGATGGAGGCAGTGATCCTGAGGCTTGAGCTGTAGCCAGGTCTGTGGTGGAAAGGCCAAAATGACTGGTATCAACTATGTGAATTTGTATTTAAATTCCTTTGCTTATGGAAGTAACTTCATGAGAACAAAGCTATATGCAATTTGAGCTGATGGGCATTTTGGTAACTCTTCTAAATTTACCTTAATATTTCTAAGCAACAGTCATTTTCAGATGTAGTATCTGTTTAATGACCACTTACATGTCTTACTCCAGTGCCAGAAAAATAATTCTGATTTTGATTGTTTGGGCAATTAACACACTTCCCATATTATTCCTGAGTGAGCATGTAGTTCACTTTCTTCATTAATCCACCCCTAGAAAATCAGTTTCCTCATCCATGTGGTTACCTGAGTGTTGTTTAGGTTTGTGTACCATTGGACTCTAAACTCTTAAAAATCTCAAGTATACTTTTGTTTAAAATCAGAATGTAATATCCAGTGGTATTAGGACACTTACAGAACAGTCTGTAAACATCATTAGGGAATTTATCCTGTTGTGTTAGTTTTGTTTTCTTACATGAAGGGCTTGGCTGCAACAAATACCAAGTCTCTTCCTTCTCCATGAATGCTCTGCTGTTCTTGTGTCTGGAGCTGACTCCACAGTTCAGCACTGTCTGCCTGGATGTACTGCCCTGTCAGCTGAGTACTCCCCGAATTTGAAGTCCATATTAATCATAAACACCTTGTTGGAGAATCAGTGCCACTGCGGAGCGTGGAAAATAAGCCTACCTTTCTAAGTAATTCATAATTGTAAGAATCTGGAGAGTAGGCTGTAAGCAGCAGCAATCACTAGCTGAATTTACTTGCTGGCTCTGAAGCATTTCATAGATAAGAACACTTACTTTGTAAACCATGTACTGAAAGTAGGTTGATGGGCTTTATTTAAAGTGCTCCTTACCTTGATTGCAAGTGTCAGACTGAAAAGCTGATTTTTCTATTACATCTAATAGTGCTCTGCTGCAAGTTTGCTACTGCTTCTGTCATTTTCTGTGAATAGCCCCTGTTGGGAGAGAGTATTATACCATTTCACTGTTTTCTGTTTTGTCTTGACCAGCATTTGTGTTCAGTTTGGACAGTACTTCATCTCACTTGAACTTGAAAGTTGAAGACACCTATGTTGAATGGGATCCTACTGGAGGCAAAGGCCAAGAGAAAATAAAAGGGAAGGAAAATAAAAACAGGTGAGAACTCTGTTTTGCAAATGTCTGGCATACCTCATCTGGCAATTAGAGGGCAGGGTGGAATTAAAGCACTTGAGGACAGCGGGACATGAGAGGAATTTTCATTCAGAAATCGTTCACCAGAAGAAATTTTAATTTATTTCCCTTCTCCTGTCACACAGATGTGGAGCCTAGAATTTCATAATCATTATCTAATACTTATTTAAAAAATACACTTGTTAGGATATCATTCCAGGTTCTGAAATAACTTGTAGGTGTGGTGGATTGAGCTTGGCTAGCCACCAGGTGCCCACACACCTGCTCTGTTGCTTCTCCTCCTTGGCTGAACAGTGGGAGAGAAAATATGATGAAAAGTTTGTGGATTGCAGCTTCCTCCAGGGCATGTCCACCCTGAGGAGTTTGATGTTGTTATCTCAAACCCTCATTGCTGAGGGAAACATACCAATAAACAAACCAGACAGCAAAAGATAAAGGATAATGAAACATAACTCTTGTGGAAGTGGCAGCCCTAAACATACTTATTGTTTTTCCATGTGGGAAAAGTACTTAAGTAACTTCAGCAGAGTTCTTGGTAGGTTGTTAGTGTGTGCTACTCTGAATATTCTGAATCACTGAATAAATACTGTTGGAAGAACATTATTAGGTCAGTCTGCTGTGGCTGAGCCTTGAATATATACAAGGATGAAGGAGGTGTGGATGAAGAATGTGTTAACTCGCTGGCCCTCTATTCCAGGCCACCTTCATGGGAGGGGAGGAATACCCTGATACCTGACTGGAATTTCATGAGGTGCAATGAGCACCAGGTGCCTCTGTGTGCACCCCTCTGCGGAAAGCCTGGCTGGATCTTCTCTGTTCTGGTTACACTGTTAATGACAACAATTAGCTCTTGTCTTCCTCAGGCTGAGCAAACCCAGTTGTCTTTCTGTGCCGCAGTCCCTTAATTGGCTCTTAAAAAATGGGGATAATTTACTGTAGTAATAGAACAGTTTTTTAATGCCTACTTATTTCTGTCGACAGTGGCCAGAACCCTCTGCTGAGGAGCAATAGAAGGTGATAATATACCTCTTATTCCTAGGATCTAGCACCTAGTTTTGCTGGGAATCTATGCTACTTTCCTTTGCTTGATATCATGAGAAACAAATCTAATAGCCTTTATCAGTAACAGTGCACATATGCTTTTAGAAGTTATTTTGAAGTTTAATTTGGATTCACAGAGATTATGTTTATTATACGTTTTCCAGTGACTGGAAGAGAGTCTCTGTGGAAGGATGCATCCTCATGTGTGTGAAACCTGATTTGCAATGGTTGGAATAGCGGCATATATTTTAATGCTGATACAAAGATCCCTGTTATTTACAGACATATTGATGCTTACTTAACCTTCTGGCACAGGCTGCCTCATTACATTTTTTTTTACAAATATGGTAAAGATCTCCTTTCTGAGAGCTTTAAAATAAGTTTTTTCGTTCTTATTTTTGAGTCTGAAAACCTCTTTGCATCTGAACTTGTGCTGTAGCTGTTACTGGACATCAGAGGGTAAGAAGTAAGTGTTCTTACATCCTCAAAAAGGATGAAATTTAGCCTGATGTCTAAAAGGCTTCATGGCCATTCTAATTGCAGAACCAATTGGTCAAATAAGAGGGCATCTTTTATGAGAGGTAAAGGATTTTAGGTAAAATATCCTCCTATTCCTTGTGCAGCTGTGGTTTTAAGTGTAAATTCATTATTTTTCTAATAAAACTCCTTTTTGAGAAATTACTTGTCCTGTTTTTGCTCTCCTGCTCTTTTTTGCTGGTTTAGAAGTTGTGGGGACAAAAGACATGCCTAGGTTCCTAATTTCTTGTAGGTCTTACTCCTCTGTATTCATCTATCAGGTGGCTCTACCTTTGGCTTGAGATGAAAGAAAATAAAAGCCTGTGTAGGTGAAACAAGCTCTTGAAGTTGTGCAGTGTCAGTAGTTCTACTACACAAAGCATATAAATTTCTGCTAAACTAAATTTTAAAAACATCTTGGAGAGGCTTCTACTTGCCCAGCTCTGGGAATCTTACACCTTGGCCTCTCTTTTTGGTTGTCAGTAAAGAGCTTCCCTAGTTCTTGCCTTTGCTTTTGTAGAAAGTCACATTTTGAACTTTATATCTCAGATCAGCCTTTTCCAGCAGGAGATTTACATGAGCTTTATTCTTGTAGGAAGCTTTTGTTCCCTGTTAAGAGCATCTGTAGGATGTCTGCATTAGAGGGAAAATCTGGAACTGGCTCTGTAGTAGTTGGGGAAAAAAATTGTACTATAATTGTTTTAAACAGCAAATGTGCAGCTTTTAGGGATTGGAAAAACACAATGGCAACAAAGTGCTTAATTATCTGTAACTTACCAGACTAGAAAAAATCCTCTGGATGATTTCTGATGTCCCTCCCTTGACCTTTCTTCTCCAAAGGGAACACATATTGCTTGGAATATGCTTTGTGTGCTGAAATGGACGAGAAGACAGGGACTAACTGCAGTGCTGTAGGCAGCAGTCCTAACCATGAGACAGGAATATATGGCCACTGAGTAGTGGAAGAAATGTGTCAGTTACTGGCTGATGAAGACTGTGCTGTCCCGGAAAATGAGCACCAAACTGACTCTGCTATAAAATTTCCTTCCTTTTCCTATTGGAAGGGAAATTTAAGCACTGTGAGGAAAAAAAGCCTGAAAAACTGTTTTCTGAAGCTTTTATGTCAAATATTTAATGCAATGTTCTCAACTCTTAAAGGCTATTAGATTTTGAGAGGACAAAGCACATGCAATGGCCATTTACAGACTTGAGCAAAATAAGTGATATTGAGAACCTTTTAATGCTTTCCTAACCTTGAGAAAATACTAGCAAAGCACCTGCTTTTTTCTTATGGTGATTCTCTAAATGGCCACATTGCTTTCTGCATAACTCATTTATACTGGACCTAATAGAAAATTTTCAGCAGCATTTATTGAAGTGTGAGTGGATGATGTCTGATGCACATGAAGCAGGATGCAATCTGCAAAGAGTGATAGTTCCCCCTGAAATGATGCTTTAATTCTTGGCTTTGCTTTTTCTTTTTTTTTTTTTCTTTTTTTTTCATGCTATCACTTGTTAACTTTTTATTTGGTAAGTAAACTGCAGCATCCTCCATGTTTACAAAATTGAGAAGCACTTGATGTGCTGCACATGCACAATATACACTTACCCCCCTTCATGTAATTCTTTTGTGTCCACTTTGGAAGCAAACTGTCTTCTCATCACTGTTGTCAATTTTATGTGCTAAGTGGTGATGGGCAACTTTTTCATCTGTGATTTCTTGTAGAATTCTGTAACTGGAATAAAAGTTAGTCATGAACTAGATTTTAGCATTATTATGTACGGCAGCTTAGTATCACTCATGGTTTGATTCCAATGTGACCTTATTTTAATGATAGTATTAGGCAAAGGGGACGTCTTCTAACCCTTTCTGAAGTTGTATTTGAGAATAATTTCAGAAAACTTAGTGCTGAATGAAGTGGAAAGGAAACAAGCTGAACTCCACTGTATCAGCAGGCATTAGAGTAGAAAATAGTTTTACCAAATTGTAGCTGAAGGAGAAGTTGGATAAAAAACTATTTTTGTGTGTGGTAACTCTTCTAAGGCTAATGTTTGATAGACTACAGAGGATGAGAAATGAAAATTAGTTCTGGAGTGTATTTCAGAGCTTGTTTTTTACTTATTTTGGGGGGTTTCATCAATGAAATGGAACTGCATAGCTATTTCTGAGAAGTTAAAGTTCCTTGCTGCTGATTCTCTTTAAAATAGTAATCAGATGTGATTCTCTGGCTTTTGAGGAATACTGCAGATAGCCTTCACTTGGTTTAATGGTTAAATTGCTGGGAATTATTTTTGAGGGCCTAACACAGGTTAAAAAGAAAAGTTTGAAAGCCTCATTAGGTTAAAATTATTCTTTTATACAACTGATTGCTCATTAGTGTATTCTCCAATGTGAAGTGTGTTTCATTCAAACCATGTGCCACACATCTGCTTTCCCCCCACCCCTACTCCTGTTTCTGTTCTCGGCTGCCTTTGAACTTGTTTGTTACAACATCTTGTATTTTTTTCTGTCTGTCACCTTTTCCCTCTCAGTCCTAGTGCATGGGAGCTGTTAAAAGCTAAGTGGCTGAACTAATGTGTCTTTTCAATAGCTGTGTGTGTCTCTGCTTGACTCGGGAACACTTAAATGTGCATTTCTGTAACTGTGTCCAAATCTTGAGTGGTTCGTCTCCTTTTAGAAGCAATACAGCATCTCCGAAGAGAGCCACCAACAGCCCAAGAGCCTCAGCCAGGGGCAGCAGGGATCGCTTTGCTGGTGAATCCTACACAGTGCTGGGTAAGGGGAACTTGTTTTCTCTGTGTGTGATGCTCTGGAAAGGGCAGGTGAGGCAGGAATTTGAGGGGAAACCTTGTGGCTGTTCAAGGCTGTGTAATTAACATTGTCCTGCCCAGTTTGCCCCTATAGCATCAAAATTCTGTGCTGCAGCATCTTTGAGTCTGTTGAAGCTCTTTATTACAAAGCTCTTAGTGACTGACATTCACTGCTGTTCAATGTAAATTGATGTTAAGTGTGTATTATCTTAATGTAGGTAAATACAGTCTCATTATTCTGTTTTATTTATATATTCTATTGTACAATTAAATCTTATAATCCTTAGAGTTCAGATTTTTTTTTATCCCTTCATCTTAAAATAAAACAGACAAGGCATCACTGGGTCCTCTAAGGAAAGCAGCATTTTAAGGTACACTCCATTATAGCAACTAAATGTATTCCTTTTGGTAGGAGACACTGCTGTTGAAAGTGGACAGCATTACTGGGAAGTGAGAGCCCAGAAGGACTGCAAATCCTACAGCGTGGGAGTCACATACAGAAACCCAGGGAAATTTGACCAGCTGGGAAAGACTAATTCAAGCTGGTGCATCCATATCAACAACTGGCTGCAAACCACACTTTCAGCAAAACATAATAATAAAGCAAAGACTCTTGATATACCTGTTCCAGACAGAATAGGAGTATACTGCGACTTTGATGGAGGTAAATCACAATCTTGGAGGACTTGGGTGAAAACTTGACTACCTTTGTGGAATTGGAGTGGTACAAGGTTGAAGTAATACATTACTTCCAGAGTGACAGTCTTTTATGAAAACACAGACCCAGAGCTGTTTGTGTCCTAGTTCTTGTAATCTTGAATGACCTGAGTTCGTCTGTGTGACAGAGCTACCAATTGTGAATTTTTCAGTCTTGTGGACTGTACTTGGTGTGTTCTGAGGACCTTTCCCTGGGAAAGAATCACTTTTTGTAAAAGTCAGACAGCAGTAGCATCTAAACTTGTTTAAATGCTAATGTTTAAACTGTATGTCAACTTGTTTTCTCTCTCTCTCTTAGGTCAACTCTCATTTTATAATGCAAACTCAAAGGCACTGTTACACACCTTCAGAACAAAGTTTACCCAACCATTACTACCAGGCTTCATGGTCAGTATCTCTAAAATTTTGTTCAGCTTCTAGCAGTGAATTCAGTTTACTGAAGACTTCATTGTCTTTTAAAGAAGGTTAACTGGGAGCTCTGTTTTTGGCTGACTATTAATTTTTTTAAAACGTTTTAACCATTCTCTTTTTTATTTCTTGTGGTGCTTGTAGTAGCACTCCCACAGAACTTTGCACACACATGGGGATCAAGGGTAGCTTCAGCACTTCCCTGTAGCATTGCTGAGCCTGACTCATGAAATCAGTTCCTAAGCAACACAAAATAGTATATATAATAAATAAAACATTATAATACATAATTTAATAAATATTATAACTGGAAATGTTATCAATACATGCAAGTACATAATAGAAGTTACATATTAGTAATACAATAAACAATGAGTTATATATATTATAAACAAAACTTATTTAGAAAATAAAACATATTTTTGTCACTGTGTTTACACTGACATAGTTTTAGTGTGACATGGCAGAAATAAGCACTGCTTTCAGGCGCTGGAGCATAGTGAGGGTGTTGCTTTTCACTGTCATTTGAAGTACTTGCTGCTGGCACATCGGCCTTCAAAGAAGTTTTCCTATTAGGAGCATCTTAAATGTAAGATCTTAGCCTTAGTTATAAACTTACGGTCACAAAGCATAGTGTGTGAAGCATCTTAGACTTTATGGACTTAAAAATTAGCTTGTCTGTGATTAGAGTGTTTACGGAGTGCTGTGACAACAGCAAGAGTGATGTGGAGCTGCGGGGTAACTCTTGTGTTAGTGCCATTGTGGGACTTGTGGGATGGCAGGGGAGAGATGCATGTGGTTCATAATGCAGATTTTTCTTTCCCCCCTTAGATCTGGTGTGGAGGGCTCACAGTGAGTACTGGATTGCAGGTGCCAAGCGCCGTGAAAACCCTTCAGAAAAGTGAAAATGGATTGAGTGGTTCAACAAGCAGCCTAAACAATGTTGCCTAGTAATGTCTGTTAAGCTCTTCTATTGCTGAATGTTGTTTTTTTTCTGTGTAGCTACTACTCACAGAAGCCTGTGAGCACTGGATTAAACCGGGTTTGCTACCTTCTGCTGTTTAGGGCCTGGGTACTGATAGTGCAGAAGTTTGGGGCTAAAGTGTTAGGAACCTACTGGGAGTCCAGACAAATGTTAGGAAACTGAACTGTTGCCTATTTAAAACAAAACAAATCAAGAGCTGTAACTACGTACTTTTCTAATGCTGTATTTAAGCGTTTTATTATGGACTCGAATATTAGTTTTGTTACAAATGTTATTTTGCTATGAAGAATATAGCAAATACCATTTTATTAGCTCTCCTAATACAAATTACTTAACTATATATTTTATTATTACTAGGCTTCCCTTTAGAACTTGTAATGTCAGATGCATTTTTTAAATAATATTGATTTGCTGGGCTACCCTTGCAAAATATCACAGCAGCATGACTTCAAAAGAATATTAAAAGAATCTGGAGCCCTGATATGAAGAAACAGTAAGAACAGGCTGCTAATATTTTTTTTCCTGATACAAGATTTTCCCATTTCTCATGAGTAACTCATTTAAAAACCATGTATATTGAGATTGGCTCCTGTTTATCCTGTTACAGAAAATGTAACAATATATAGGTATTTAAAAGCATTCTTATGTCCTCAGTGAAGACAACTTGTGATACCCAGGCATTGAGACAGGAAGTATTTTGGGAAAGAGGTTCAGAACCAGAAGATCCAGAACTTTTTAAAGCTACAGGGTGGTACTGTTGTCGCAAAAGTCCTCAGTTCTGCATGTTCTCTTGGCTTTTGAAAGCCAAGGTTGAGCCAGGGTGTTTCATCCCTTGACTCCTAGTTGGAAGCTTAGTAACAATAGTCAAATCATTCATAACAATGGGAGAGCTAAAAAAAATTAAATAAAAAATGATGTTATATTCTTCGTGGAAAATTCCAACTTCTCGGTGAGAATTACTGGTGTATTACAGACTGTTTAATCTATTTTCTTCCCTCTAATCAAGTCCGGGAGCCTAGAAATAGTTTTCAGGTACACGCTTAAGTCAGCTGTCTAACTGCAGATTGTTTCCTCCTATCACCTGAAAACTGTTGTAAATTCATGCTGATGGGATCCATAATGAATTGGCCCCTTTCCTACTGAGCCAATATATTTTTTTCTTCAGTTTGTCCTTTAGCCCATAAAAACATGAACATCTAATCATATTAAATCGTATTATTATCAATGGCTCCTTTCTGTCCATCACAATTTCTCAAGAGGAAGAGAAATTCCTTGAGACAAGTTCTAATGAACTGGCTATGATGTTCAGTGGGAAGTTAAACTTAACAAGAAAATAAAAGTACCAGCTCTAGAGAGTTTTCTTTTTCTTCAGAAATCACAAAGTTGACGGGATGGCTGAGCCATTAATATTTATTTTGCATCTGGAACATGAGCATCTCTAATTATTTTGCACTGTGAACAAATAATCTTTTGTTTTGCAGAGGAAAGTGCAAAATAATTCCCAGTGTAACTGTACCTTCTTCTGCCAGTTCAGTGGTTTGGGGTTTGGGACAAAGGTACTCAAAGGTGACATGGTTCTTAGTTAACAGTGTCTGAATCTGTTTCACACATTATCTGCAGATGTTATTGTTATCCCAATAGTCTCTGTATAATCTTTTTCTTTCCTTTTTGCTGCCGTGGACTGGGAGTTTTAGGGGATCAGCTGCTGTGAATTCAGTCCTGAAGCCGGTTCTAGTCTAGGACTGTGGCACACAGACATCAGAACAGGCTGGCACCTCCTCACACCGCCCAGCCACTGGCTTGATCTTGGTGTTCAGCTGCAGCTCCTCTTTAGATTTCCCATTTTGGAAAGAAAGGGGATGTTTACGACAAGTTAACGTGTAGTAAGAACGAGCCATGACTAATCTCCAGCCCTCTATAAGAGCATTCGAATTATGAACACTTCTCTTAGCAAGGTGTAGTGCAAACCTGCAAGGTGGATTTGATATGCACAAATGTAAAAATGTAATTCTTTTTTCTTTAACACTTAGTTAGAGAAAAGCTTGGAGTGTTTTATACTGTGACCTGTGACTTGCAAGTTTTGGTTTAACCCATGTCCTAGAGGAACTTAACACGTGACTTTTTACCCTTTAAAAGGATGGATTTGTTATATAATAGTTTGCACAGATGTCAAATTTTTGCTGCTAACATCTAGTCCAATTTGAGTTGTTTTTTTTTGGTTTGTTTGTTTTCTTTTTTAGTAAATGGGGATATGAAGAATTGCCTTAAGCACTTTAGATTTTTTCAGACTGTTTGTTTTTTGTGGTGTTTTTTTTTCCCTGAACTAGTGTTTCCCCAGCACCCATCACCATGAAAAGATAACACCACGCTGCTTCCAGCGGTGTTTTCATTGCAAATACCAAATATTAAATAAATGCCAGGGGTGGCAGGTTCATTTCTCAGCCGCTCTCCATGCAAAAAAAAAAATAGAAAAATAGCAGAGGCCAGCGTACAAGTGCTGCTTCACCCCTGGCGTGGTGTGGGGAAGGGGGATAACCTGGAAGGACTTTTGTCGGTGTGGGCCCTGCGCGTCCCCGAATGTCCCGGAGCACCCCTGGAGCATCCCTGGGTGCGGGGATGGAGGGCGGGGGGCCCGCGCGTGTGTGACGCGATGTTTTGTACTAATAAACAACACCTGGAACCCACGCGCCTCCTCGCTCTTATTTTT